>CM062268.1:33423185-33558185 GCA_031216635.1 Dissostichus eleginoides | reverse complement strand
CTCAGGAATACATACGCACTTTAGGGAGACATCTGTACCACATAAGTAGTTTAGAAAGAGCTAAGAAGCTATGGAGGTGTTTAAAACAATCTAAAATAAGTCCCTTTAGCTCTGTTTATATCGAGAAAAAATCTTCTTCTGATATGAAATAGAAAAGGACTAATAGTTTTCCATCTAAATGTGCTGTACGCGGGGATCAAGGGATATATATATATTTTAAACACTTTCTTTATTGTTTTTAGCATATATACACCATATATAAGACAGTACACAAACATCCACATCTTTCTGGGTCTCAGGAGGATACATGAAAGAAAACAAAATGAAGTACGTTCAAAGTCACATAAATTCAAATAAAAAGGTTTGTTCCCTCTTCCTTATGCTGTGTTCTTTTGGGTAACACCCTAACAAACAAAACATGGGCTCCATGATAAACTGCAATGATAAAATCTCTTCCATCATACATTTTACCTTTTACATTTTTACGCATCAGCCAGTTATATTTTAAGAGCTTAAGACGTTTATTCGCTGTTTGTGATTGAGCTTTCTTACAGGAACCTTCCCACTCATCAATTGAAATGCCTTCCTTCAAATCCTCCCTCCAATTTCAAAGTTTAGCTTCGGAGGAGTCAGGGGAGCCAGATATAAGCAAGTTATAAAGTGCAGAAATTAAGTTTTTCCCCCTACAGTCAGGGATATTTTTCTTTTGGATTTACCTCATGACAACAGGATAGGTTTGGCCACTAGGGGGCGACATAACTCTGCTTGTTAATCATCACACCTTCTACAGGAGGGGGGGGATTCCTTCTGCGATCCCATCATTAATCAGCTGTTTCTTGAAAACTACCTTTACTACCACATAGAGAAGGATTCTGTCTCTGAACTGGAATGGTTTTATTGAATGTATTGCTGATTGAATTCCTGATTGTATGAATGTTAACCCTCCTCTCTCCCTTTGTGTCCCTGCAGTACCAGGTGGGTCAGCTGTACGCCGTAGCAGAGGCCAGTAAGAATGAGACTGGGGGGGGAGAAGGAGTCGAGGTTCTAGCAAACAATCCGTATGAGAAGGATGGGGAGAAGGGACAGTATACCCACAAGATCTACCACCTGCAGAGGTAAGCTGTGTAAATAATATCCTACTTCTATATTGTGTTAGCTGTAATTTAGCCCGTCGATTGTGTTTTCTTTGTCAGATTTTTGTCAGTTTACATAGTTATTCAATCATCTTGCATCTTTTCACTCTTTAGTTGTGTTTTATCGTCTATTTTGAGATGTTTATATTGTATAATTCTTTATTTTCTACGCTTTTTTTATTTCAAATGATGTGCAATACTTAGTTTTACAAGCTGCTGCAACAAAAACAGTTCACTGTGTGTGTGTGTGTGTGTGTGTGTGTGTGTGTGTGTGTGTGTGTGTGTGTGTGTGTGTGTGTGTGTGTGTGTGTGTGTGTGTGTGTGTGTGTGTGTGTGTGTGTGTGTGTGTGTGTGTGTGTGTGTGTGTGTGTGTGTGTGTGTGTGTGTGTGTGTGTGTGTGTGTGTGTGTGTGTGTGTGTGTGTGTGTGTGTGTGTGTAGTAAAGTGCCGGGGATCATCAGGAAGCTCGCTCCCAAAGGCTCTCTGGTGGTTCACGAGGAGGCGTGGAACGCATATCCTTACTGTAAAACAGGTGCGACACACACACACACACACACACACACACACACACACACACAAACAATGTGAGAAACACACACTCACTATCTGCGCTTCTTACAGTAAACACACACTCCAGCTCTGTGTGTGTGTGTGTGTTAATAACTCCTTCTCGTTCTGCTCCTCTCTCTCCATCGCCCTGCACCGTTCCCTGATGCAGTCATAACTGTGAGTATATTATTTGTTTATTTAACTACGTTTTATGACTTTAGGGAGAAGAATTCCTGAATGAAATTGATTTAGTAAGATGTTATGGATATGTAGAGGCCTGATTATGCACATGATGTTGCTCATTCCTGTTTACAAACTGTATTTCATCATAATGTTGTTGTTGACTGATCTTATCCTGTGTCTCTCTTTTGTTTACAGAACGTCTACATGCAAGACAAGTTCAGCATCACCATCGAGACGTGGCACAAGCCTGATATGGGCGACCAGGAAAATGTAAGATTCAAGTTTCAAGGCTTTATTGTCATGTCAGCAGCTACAGTGTAGATATGGCAATGACAAACTGAAGTCACAGGCTCCTCCATCAGAGCAACATGAATATATATACGACATAAAACTGATCAAACAGATAGAATAGTGCAAGAGAATGTTTTGAGATGAGCAAGTAAATACAAATAGAATAGAAATAGTGCAAGAAGAGTCTATATTCAAGTACATGGAATATGAATATGATGCAAACGGATGAATGTTTATGGATGTTCTTTACAGATAAATGTAAATTGTCACACGTTGTTTTCATATTTTTTCCAAAGAAGCTGTATATCACTACTACTACTTCTAATATTTTGTTCAGAATATGTATCCTTGTATTTGTGTATTTGTATAACGCACACAACTAATGAAGCTAATGTGCTGATATCACAACCAAGTGTGTGTGTTTCATATCTCCCTTTCCTCTTCCAAACCTCTGACCTCTCGGTTCTGATTCGCTGCAGGTGCACGGCCTGGAGAAAAGCAAATGGGATAAAGTGCAGATAGTCGACATCGATATCGCTGACAAAAGTAGCATCAGTCCAAAGGTGAGAGAGTAACTCCTCCTCTGCATGTTCTCAGAAGGTTTTATGTTTCACGTCATCTTTAAAACCCTCTGGTCGCGGAGGTTGCTTCATGTTTGTGATTGTTCTTCTTTTCTTTAGGATTACAACCCAGAACACGATCCGGCCATCTTTAAGTCGGTGAAAACGGGCCGAGGGCCGCTGGGACCGGAGTGGAAGGTGAGAGGAGGACACACACACACACCACACACACACACACACACACACACACACACCACACACACACACACACACACACCACACACACACACACACACAGTTAAACACACTATACAGAGTACAGGTAGAATACACATTCATCTTGAGAGGTCCAGAGCAAAGAGGCTGCCAGTCTCACCAGCGCCAGGGTGCAGTTATGGGTTGTGTGCCTTGCTCAAGGGCACTTTGGCAGGGCCCAGGAAGTGAACTGTCTCCAGCTACCTTGTGGCATTACAATGCATTTGTTTTCCTGAGTGAACTTCTAGTAAAAGTGTGTGTTTTTATGTGTCCTGTGTGTGTGCAGAAAGAGCTGGCTGATAACCCCGACTGTCCTCACATGTGCGCCTACAAGCTGGTCTCTGTGGAGTTCAAGTGGGCCGGCCTGCAGACGGCTGTGGAGAGCGCCATCCACAAGGTAAACAAGATTTGTTTATGTTTATGTTTCATGAGGAGATAATGAAAGCAATCAGAGCTGGGAAGTAGTGGAGTAAAAAAATACTTCGTTCCTGTACTTAAGTACATGTTTCTGGTGTCAGTACTTTACTCAACTACTTATTTTTGTGACCACTTTTTACTTTGACTTCTTACATTTTGAACCCAAATACCTGTACTTTCTACTTCTTACATTTTGAACACAAATACCTGTACTTTCTACTTCTTACATGTTGAACCCAAATACCTGTACTTTCTACTTCTTCCATGTTCCAAACAGGCTGGTTCCTTTAGTTTGAATGTGTGTTTGGTGGCGTGATCATTATTATTTAGAGTCATTGCGTGCCTATTGATTTGAACACGATCCGTGTATCCATCATTTCCTGGTCTTCTCTAAAGAAGAGGGACCAATGAAAACGTTGTCATGTTGCCGTTGTTCAGCATGGAAACATTCATTAGCTAACAATGACATTATTGTTCTATTAATATAAAGGGAGGTCAGGTACTCTTTAAAACAGATGCTAGTTATGGGTACTTTTTACTTAAGTACATTTCAAAGCCTCTTTACTTTTACTTGAGTAAAGAAGTTTAGTCAGTACTTCTACTTTTACCAGAGTATTTTTAAACACGAGTATCTGTACTTCTACTTGAGTAAAGGATGTGTGTACTTTTGCCATCTCTTAATGAAAATGTGTTGGTGCAGCATCTTTCAAAAGCACGGACCGAGCACATCCACCAAAATCCACCATGTTTTTTGACTGACCTCTCTAATTTGTGATGGCAGTATGTCTGACCCTCCGCTGATGCTGCATACCAAATTTGGTGTTGATAGACTTAAAACTGTAAAAGTGTTATTAATTTGACTGTTTTTCACATTATGCTAATTAGCAATACATCTAAGTAGGCGGAGCTTAGGGGTACCATTGGGTTTTTTGTAGAGCTCCTTCACCTGAATATGTGTGCAAAGTTTCAAGTCCATCGGACCTACATTTATGGTCTTTCAAAACCCGTTTTTTAAGTAGGGGGCGCTAGAGAGCAAGCTGGAGAAATCTGAGAACTGATCCTCGAAATGTTTGCCAGTCCCCAGGAAGGATACAAATACAATTCTAATAAAGAAATCAAGAATGAAAGGAATAAATAGATGTTGAAATACATACAGGAATAAATAAATGGTTTTGAGGCAGATTAATGGTTGCAGTCAAAGATAAGTAAATGGATGTGTTGTAATAATTTGATTTATATTTCCCCATGTAACTAATATCTGAATCTCTGTTTCCTCACACACCTGTCGGGGGTTTCCAGATAGAGAAGCGTGTTTTCACTCACTTCCACAGACAGCTGTTCTGCTGGATCGATAAATGGATCGATCTGTCGATGGACGACATCCGACGCATGGAGGACGAGACGAAGGCACAGCTGGATGATGTGAGACATGAACCACTTTAATTTCTAAACTAATTATTTCCTTTTTATTAGTATTGCCTTATTTTGGTTTTATTTTGGTTTTATTTTATTTATTTTATAGGTGTTTATATTTTATCCTATTTATTGATTTTGTCTTTATTTTACCGAGAGGGATCACCATTTCATCGTGTTTTATTTGTTCTCCATGTCACAGATGAGGAAGAATGATGAAGTGAAAGGCCTGGGAGCCGATGGAAACTGACCTGTGTGAGTATTCAACATTTTATATAAGATTAAGACTAAATAAAAGTCATTCTAAATCCATTTATTCATGATCACATTTTAAACTGTGAAAACTACTGTATAAATGTGTTATTATATTATAAGTATTTGTATTATTACTTTTATTTATATTGTTATTAAATGCAAAAAACGTCTGTAAAAAATAAATAAGTGCAGGCAATAATTAGAAACTAAATGGTGAATTAATAATTGTATTTAATTTGGTTTGAATTAATTCCATATTTATTTACGACTCTGTTATTTTATTTCATTTATCCATTTTTATTTACTTGTGAGTATATTTTTGAGAAGGGGCAGTTACATGCCACACGGGGCAGTGAGGACGGGTGGCAGAGGGAGGAGGGAGGGAGGGAGGGAGGGGGAGGAGAGAGAGAAGGAAGCGAGGAGTGAGGAGACATAAAGGGAAGGGAGGGGTGAGGAGAGAGAGAAGGGAGGGGTGAGGAGAGAGAGAGAGAGAGAAGGAAGCGAGGAGTGAGGAGAGAGATAATGAAGAGAGGGGTGAGGAGAGAGAGAGAAGGAAGGGAGGGGAGAGGAGAGAGAGAAGGAAGGGAGGAGTGAGGAGAGATAAAAGGAAGGGAGGGGTGAGGAGAGAGAGAAGGAAGCGAGGAGTGAGGAGAGAGATAATGAAGAGAGGGGTGAGGAGAGATAAAAGGAAGGGAGGGGTGAGGGGAGAGAGAGAAGGAAGGGAGGGGTGAGGAGAGAGGAGAGAGAGAAGGAAGTGAGGAGTGAGGAGAGATAAAAGGAAGGGAGGGGTGAGGAGAGAGAGAGAGAGAGAGAGACGGAAGGGAGGGGTGAGGAAAGAGGAGAGAGAGAATGAATAGAGGGGTGAGGAGAGAGAGAAGGAAGAAAGAGGAGAGAGAGAAGGAAGAGAGGGGAGAGGAGAGAGAATGAAGAGAGGGGTGAGGAGAGAGAGAAGGGAGGGAGGAGAGAGAGAATGAAGAGAGGGGTGAGGAGAGAGGAGAGAGAGAAGGAAGGGAGGAGAGAGAGAAGGAGCAGTGGTGGAAGAAGTACTCAGATTTCTTACATACTTACAAGTGGCAATACTAAATTGTAAAACTACTCTGTTCAAGTGAAAGTACTGCTTTCAAAATGTAAAAGTACAAAAGTATTGGCGTCAAACTACACTTGAGGTACCACAAGTAAAGGTAATTCTAAATGTTTCATGATCAAATGTATATATCATTCTATAAACCCTAAATAATGATACTGATGAACCCGTTGTGTTCCCTCCTCAGATCCCTCTGTTCCTCGGACTCTGGAGCGGCTTCATGGAATAAACAAGAACACCTCCAGACTAATAAAACCTGCTCTTAACAAGAGCTTATATTATTGAGCAGCAGCAGTTGTGTGTATTTATCGAATATATATTTGAGTACAGCAGCGTTTTTAAGGGAGTGTTTTACGAGTTACGGGATTATTTCTGAGGATGAAACGTTCTTGTTTACGCCCATTTATCTATTTTAAAATATTAAGAAAGGTGTGGGATGTCTCTCGTCTGATTACTGTTATCTTTCGTTTTTTAATTGCAGTTATTTTGGGTTTTTCTTGATTTTTTTTATGCATCATTTCTCAGTGATTTGTTTTTATTTATTCTTAAATATGGTGTCTCCTGTCTACACCTGCAAAAGCTCCAGTTACTAGGATATTGTTTCTTAAATAATTCACTGAAATAATGCATTTTTCAGGACCGTCTGATCTCACAATGTGCCCTTATTGCTGTCAAACTGAAATGTTCCTTTGATTCGTCATTACATGGTGGACGGAGGCATTGCAATACGAATAAAGCTCATGATTTATGTAGAAACTCATGCATATGACGTGTTTACTTTGAAAATAAACATTAAATATACTTTCGCAGTAGTCTGGTTGTCCTCTTCCGGTTTAACTCGATACAAAACACCAGCTACTGTTCTGTAACTAAGGTTTTGGGTTGACTTTGTGAGTGTTAGATTAGACTAATCTCTAAACTAAGAAGATGGACAGTTGGAGAGTTTGACCTCTGTACGTCTTGTCCTGTGTCGAATGAAATAACTTGGATTTGTATGTCTTGAGTTATATGATTGTGTACTAGTTTATTAAAGACAATGTATTTGTGCCTTGATTTTTGTATTTTTTCACACCTTCTGCTGGAAAGAGCAAACATTGCATCCTCATGTTTTACTTTTCACTACAGACCAGAAACAACCACTTTATTATGAGCTGCCGTCACAAATGATCACTTTTACCAAATTGCAGGTATTTACATTACATGTTATCCATTTGATCTTTTGTGTCATTCCTCCGGCTACATTCAGACATGTTTTACTATTTTAGAAGAAAATAAGGGATTTCAGTTTGTGTGTGTGTGTTCAATTATTCGCTGAGTTAAGTCACTTGAAGTTGCATTACAGGAAACATGGAGCACTGGTGGCTCCAAGTGGCAGCATGAAGGAAGTGTGATGTGATATTTACTGTAAAATGGTGCAGGCATTAAGGATCTTCTTTTTGTCTGTATTTAAGAAGTCACCAATTGGCTGCAGCCTCAATCTAGAAGACAATTTCATTGGATAAGGTTTATCTTTAAATGTGTTCACTTTAGTTGTCCCTCTTTTTTCAAGGAAGTGGGAAGCAGGTCATTTAAATATGAAGCTCCTGGAATAATCTTCCTTTTTCTTTAAGATCCATTTTTTTATTTCATTCTGGCTTTTACTATCAAAAAATATTATTTATAAATAAATAAAACACGGTTAATCTTACTGTCCATTACATACGAGTTGAAAAGTTACTAAGAACATTTACTCTAGTACAGTTCTTGGTATTAAAAAAAAGTATAGTATAACAAGTATTTTGTATTATACTGTCCTATACTTATACTCCACTACATACAAAGGGAAATATGGAGAAAAGAAGATGTGAAGCAGCAGGTCAGATCTGAGCTACTTTGAAGATGTGAAAGCAGCTTTGTCAACATTCAGAGATAAACTACTGGACGTCCTGAGAGATAAATGGACAAACGTCTATCTGACAGTGGGTGATGTTGACATATTGCTGTCACAACCACAGCCCCAGACCAGAGCTGAATTCTTAAAATACTCACGTCAAATCACACTGGATCCAAACACAGCAAGCGCACGTCTGTTGTTGTCTGAGGAGAACCAAAAAGTAACTTCAACGCCAGGAGAAAGTTATCCTAGTCACACAGAAAGGTTCATTAAGTATCATCAGGTCCTGAGTAAAGAGAGTCTGCCTGGACGTTGTTACTGGGAGGTGGAGAAAGGTGTGGGAGGAGTTGAAGTGGCTGTAGCATACAATGACACTGTAAATGAAAAATGTGGAGATAGTGACAAGTCGTGGGCATTAGGTTTTTACAAAAAGTGTTATGATTTCAAACATAACAATATCACAACACCTGTCTCAGGTCCTAAGTCCTCCAAAGTTGGAGTTTACCTGGATCACAGTGCAGGCATCCTGTCCTTCTGGAGCGTCTCAGAGGAAACCATGACGCTCCTGCTCAGAATCCAGACCACCTTCACTGAGCCTCGCAGGACTTCGTCGTGATGGTCCCGTTGGAAACACTGCTGAGATGTTGTGAGCTTAAGAAGTTATTGGAGGAAAAGGGGTAATCCTCAGATACTAGACAACGGTTGTTTTGGTAAATGCAAAGAGTGGTTGGCACTTTATGTTAGTGCCTGTGACTGCTAGAAGGTCTATTTACTATGCAGTTCGTTTAAAGATTTTCAAATCATCATTCCTGCAATATTTGTTCAGGAAAATGCTACAAATGTTTCCACAACTGAAGAAAAACCCAAACATTTAAAGCACTGGACATTGTTTACATTTGTAGATTTTAAAATAACAAGGAAAAATGCTGGAAAAGTACTCACTATACTACTATATATACTATTTTATTTGCAGTAAAGGAAACATTGAAGTAGTAATTTCTCCTAAATGGTTCCGTATTGTTGCATTAAGATGCTGTGCTTTGATTGTTGTATTCATGTCTCTATACATAGTGTATAAACTGATTGTGAGTTTAAATATTACCTACCTACCTACTTTTAATTACATTCTAAAAAAATTAAGCGTACCCCGTTTAAATAATCATTTGTCATAATTATGCAGTACTTAAGTAAATGGACTGTTGGGTAAAAGGTTGTGTATTATAACATGCATAGTGTTGAAGCAGTATTCAATTTGAATACGGTTAATGTTTAAAGTGGCTTCAAGCCGCTCCCCTTCAGACCAACCCCAACTACCCATTCACCACCACCAGTGTTTAGACCCCGGGGGGTTTCATCGGATCGGTTCTCCCCTCCCCTCCTCCTGCACAACGGGGCCTAATCGCCAAAACTCCATTACATTCATTTGTGTATTCCTGGCAATAAATATGTATTCTTACATCAAAACCGTCTCTCCTGATTGAAAAGGCTTTGTTGAAAAGGAAGTGCTTCAACAAGCTCTTAAATGTTGATAAAAACAGGACGTTGGTTAAGAGATTTTTGTGATATTGTGGAGATGAAAGAAGGCAGTACGTGAAAAATACAAGTTCTAGTTACTTATTTAAAGCAGTGAAGTGTAATAAAATATATCTCCTCAAGTATTGTCCTCAAGTAAATGTTAAAGCACTTGTACCTAACCTGGGTATTTTGATTTATGGCCACTTTGTACTTTTATTCCTACATTTTAGGAGCCAATATTGACCTTTTTACTACATTTATGAGGTTATACAAACAATTAATTAACTAATAAATGGACATATACGTTAAGATATCCAGCATCATTATATAAACACATTTAGATAAGCTCCGCGTGTACTAGTATTGCCACTTAAGTACAACATCTGAGTACTCGTCTCTTTACCTCACAGCGTTGTGCGAAATTATGTTGCGCTTTTATTTTGAAGGCAACTAGTACATCTCCGGTTAAGGGTCGGAAACAACAACAGTCGCTTCTGTCCTGCGGTTTGTTTACTGTCTGTTTTCAAAGTGAAGAAACTAAACCAGAGAAAACAGGAACTACCAAAGTATATCGAGGAGTACACGAAACGCTTCCTCACGTTTACAGGTCAGTCATTCAAATAATAAGAGTTTGTAGAAAAAAGCGTGTTTTAGCTAGCTGTTTGATGAAGCTAGCTTTCAGTTGATCAGCATCACTAGCTAGCGTCATATGACAGCTGTTGATCATTAGCTCAATGTAAATACATGCTAAGAATAACTGAGATTAATCACGTGTTATCTGCTAAATGCACTTTGTTGTCAACACTCAGCTCTATCTCAAATAAGAGGCTTTAGTTTCGTTTCTAGCTGCAGAGGTGTAAAGTCACTAAGTACTGTACTTATAGGCAGGGGTTAAATTGGGCCGGGGCTGTCCGGGGGCACATAGGACGATGCTCTGACGTCATCACCCTCGCTCATTTGTCATTTGTCAAATGATTTGTCAAATGATTTCAAACCTGTTTATCCCAATAATTATAAAGGAGTGCCTTGGAAATATTTGTTTACATAAATTGCATTTATCTCTCTTGCTCGCTCCCACGCCCACTTTGGCTGTGAGCTGCGGACGCCTGATAAGCCAACACCCCCCACTTCATCACTTACAGCGCCCACCGTACAGGGCAAATGAAAAGTGTAACCGGGGTGAAAAGGGTGTTACATTTACTTAATTATGAATGTTGTTACATCAAGGCCGAAAATTAGGATGAGCGCAAACAGTCAAAAATGTTTTTTTCCCTCCCAGAGCTGCCAGCGCAGCGCCCCCCCAGATCTGGCGCCCTAGGCGACCGCCTATGTCGCCTATGCCAAAAACCGGCCCTGTACACCATGCTAAATGTATGTCTGCATAAAGCTGAGTTATGATCGGTCACACAGAATTTGGTGATGATTAAATAGTTTACAGTGAGATTTACTCCCATACTTTTGGCCATACTCACGCAGCCCTACAAATGAATTGAGATTTCCACACAAATGTTCTTTAGCAAGTGTGCAGAGCAGTGTTGATTTAAAAAAGCAATTTGAAGGTTGGATATTTGTAAACCTTTTTTTGTGTATATAATAATTTAAGATGTAAATGAATTCCAGTTTATTTGTAGTACTTTCTATTTTTATTGTGACATTTGGTGGCATCAATGTGTGCATTTGATACAGATAATGGAGCAGTTGCTTTCGGGCCACAGTGTATATCCCTTAAAGTCAAATAGTGAGATGCTCGACCTCCGCCCCCCTCTCGCACCTCCACACAGAGCCCCCCCACATATCAAATCCCAACTTAACCCCTGCTTATAGGTACTTGTATTTTACTTGAGTATTTCTATTTGATGTTACTGTGTACTTCTACTCCACTACATGTATTTAATCCCTTTAGTTACTTCACAGATGTGGATGAATGATGTGAAATATAATCAAGTGTTAAATCAGACTGTAGTTCCACCTGGAGTAAATCCACAAGCTACCCTGCAGTATACAAAGTCATTCAGACTAGCTGCACCTTTACCAGCTTTGAGAACACTTTCATGATCAATCATTATAAAACATATCATATATATTATTCTGAAATGGACCAATCTGCACAATGACTACTTTTACTGTCGCTACTTTCACTATATTTTGATGAGAATACTTTTCTACTTTTACTTGAGGAACATTTTGAATGCAGGACTTTTACTGTAACAGAGTATTCCTACACTCTGGTATCTACTTTTACTCAAGTACATGATCTGAGTACTTCCACTTTTACTCAAGTACAAGATCTGAGTACTTCTACTTTTACTCAAGTACAAGATCTGAGTACTTCTACTTTTACTCAAGTACAAGATCTGAGTACTTCTACTTTTACTCAAGTACAAAATCTGAGTACTTCTACTTTTACTCAAGTACAAGATCTGAGTACTTCTCCTTTTACTCAAGATCTGAGTACTTCTACTTTTACTCAAGTACAAGATTACATTACATTGCATTTAGCTGACGCTTTTATCCAAAGCAACTTACAATAAGTGCATTCGACCAAGAAGATACAAACTAGAAGAAGACAGAATCATATAAGTACGTCAGGTTTCAAAGAGCCAGAACATTTCCCACTAAACCAGTTCAGAGCGAGTAGTGCACAAACAGCAAAACAGCCCAAAAAACAGTTCAAAGTTCAACCTTTTGTTCAATGTATTTCGTTTTGAATGATTATGTGTTAATGCCTGTGTAAAGCTCTTTGATGTGCTTTTCAGAAATGTTCTATACAAACAAACTAACCTTAACCCTTCAGCCTTATCCCAAGTATTAACATGTTGTTGTCCTGCCACAGCGAGTTACAGCGTGTAACAACAGATTTATTGAATTGCTTTTTTTTTAAAGGTGTGGAGATCATGGAGGAGAATGAGGATCAGCCAGACCTCACTTTGAGGAGAGGAAACTTCCATGGAGACAGCTTCAGGTGAGACTTTGCTCTGCTGCCATTGTTTTATCTGCTTCTTGGCAAAATAAATGCATTATCACATTCTTTAAATCATGCACAGACCTCCCTGTGAAATGTTTAAAGTGATGCAGCTTCAGGGCCACAGTTCATGTCTGACTTCTGGAGATTTGTTTTAATGCTATGACTATAATCCAAGTGGTGTTAGGGTCTTCGGATGACGGGGACACTGGTTCAATCCCCGCTTGAACCAGTGTCCTTGGGGAAGACACTTCACCCACTCCTGTGCGGATTGCCCACAGTATGGATTGTACATTACATTTCATTTGGCAAACGCTTTTATCCAAAGCGATTACAATAAGTGCATTCAACCAGGAGGGTACAGAGTAACAAGAATCATGTAGGTACATTAGTTTGAACCAAGCCAAACCATTCGAAGTGCTAGTACATTATTACAACATGTATAGAGATTTCATTGGCCGAGGTGCAGTCGGAAAAGGTGTGTTTTCAGTCTGCGACGGAAGATGTATAGACTTTCTGCTGACCGGATGTGATGGGGAGCTCATTCCACCATTTGTATATGTAAGTCACTTTGGATAAGAGCGTCTAACAAGTGACCTGTAATGTACAGTAATGTTACACATTTCTTTATTTTCACGGGGTTATCTACTGCAATATTCCAACATCCAGTAAGGGTATGGATGGTACCAGGAAGATGCTACCTTGAGGGTCCTCTACAGAAATATCACATCTCTGCACCATCTGAAGGGGTGCAACTAGACCAGACACATTGACCTGCAGTATTAGAAGCAGCAATAACAGTCGTCCCTCCCTGTACCACTGTATTAGAATAGAAAGCTTTTATTGTCATTATCCAAACATATAGAATGAGATGTTGTAGTGCAACTCTGTCACAGAGCGCAAACGAAGACCGACAACAACAAAAAACACGTAGACAATCATACGAGGGGGGGGAGGTGGGTAATAAATACATTACAATCAAGAAGCTATAAAAAGCTGCTTTAAAAAGTGTTTTAGTGCTAATGAGTTGGTTAATTAAAAGGATGTTGCTGCTGGTTTAACAGCCTGGTGGCTCAGGGGTAAAAACTGTTTTCCAGTCTGTTTATCGGTGCTTTAAAACTCCTGTATATTAGAAAATCCAGTAGCAGCAAAAGGCAGATTTGTTAATGGCCTTTGCCCGGAGATAAATTCCACTAGATAACCATCGTATCAATCAGGGGATGGACTATGTAACGTAATGAGATTGAAGTATCTAAATAAGTAAGTGTGTGTATCTGATGCTCGAGTAGTGGATCGGTGTGGTCTTTATTGTCTTGTCAGTTTATCATATAATCGTTTATAATTGTATATATTATGTCTTAAACTCTGATTGCCTTTTACTCTGTTAAATTGTATTTTTGTCTTAAATGTGTGAAAAATAGACATGTGTTTAGAAAGGACATTCCAGAAGGGTAGAGGTGGATTTGCAAATGGTTTAAGGACTGGAGGGTTTTATGGTTTAAAGGTGGGCATGTTTAGATGAAGTCTTAGAGAATTCACGGATAGGATTAGTAGACTGCTTTCTTACTTCTATACATGTATATATGCTGGGACTGTTCGCTGTGTTAGCTGTTAGAACCTCTTTATCCTCTGAGGATGAAGTTGCTCTGTTCCTGCATTTGAGATCAATTTCAATTATATTTCTTTATTACTTTATTCAATATAACGAAAGACAAACTTCACAATTATTCTTTACTCGTTTTCACTTGACCTCTTTACTCTTGCTTCCTCATATCTGACTGTTTGGGTTGCAGTCTTTTGTTTATACATTACATAAAAGGTGTTGCATCATAAGTGGACTGACTCTTTGTGTCAGTGCTTTCCGCTGCTACTGAAACTCTGAGGATTTCCTGAAAGCTTGATTGTCTGTGTTTCATTTCGGGTTGAATGCGCTCTAACACAGTCTGCAAATCTGACTGCATTCTGGCAGGTTGACTCACGGTACACACCTAATGCGGATCAGAAGAAAACAAACAAACAATGAGCTGCTGTCCTGTTTGGAAAAGTGGAAAGAATGCATGTTTATTTCCCAAGTTTCTAATGGCGCGTTTCCACTACAGCGCGGAGCCCGGCCTCGCTCGGCCTCGTTAGGCCTTGTTAGGACCAGCTCACTTGATGGCGCGTTTCCATTACAGTTTAGGAACTGGGGCAGTAACTATAGTAACGCAGTGTAGGCGGAGCGATCGGCTTTTTGGTGGGCGGAGTCACGCTGCTTAAAACTGCCGTGACGCCATCTTCAATGCGAACATAAATGTAAGGATAAAATAGACTTATTTGTTAGAAGTGAGCTTTAGAACAGATAGGGACACAACGCTTTCAAGCAAATAACAGAGCGTTAGAAAAAACGTACCATGCAGAGACTCCAGTAACGCCGTTGCAGAGTCCAGGCCTCCATCCCTCCCAACGCTAGCCGGTCTATGGCCGTAAATGGTGTCCATTAGCTCAAACCACTTCCAGTTTTTCCTACTGGCACCACTCGTGTTGTTATTATCTTTGACCAAGCGATATTCACTCTTCATCTTTTTGAGTTTTTCCCTACACTGCACGACAGTCCTCGAGTAGCCGCTTGTGGACATCTGTGTAGAGACCTCCTGAAATACTTTAATATTGCGAGTTGTCCCGTCGAGCTCCCGCTGGATCTTATCATCTGCAATGTAATGTAGGAACGTCGTCACTTCCTCGACCAACCACGGCGTGCTTTTCTTTGCCATTTTAGCTCCTCTGTTGACAAAAATGCTGTTTATAAAAATGCTGCAAGCTTCGCTATATATATATGCGACGCTAGGGATTATCTCGCGCGCCGATTGTGACGATTCTCTCTGACCAATCAGCAGTCGAGAGTGTTGACGTCACAACTCAGCCTGGTTGTTCCTGGCCCTAGAACCACGATTTTATGAGGCCAGAAAAACTGTGAATTAGGACCCGCCGGCCGGTACTAGGCCAAGTAGAAACGCAACCAAAGTCGGGCCGCTGACGTCACAGCCCTCTTAAACCGGGCTCCGCGCTGTAGTGGAAACGCGCCATAATAGGCCTAATGTTGAGATTATGCTTTTTTTTAAAGACAAATGAACCAATCTATAGCATCTAATCCTTCAGCCAGGACTTTGTATTTCACTCAGTGGTTTTATTCTGCAGGAACAACCAAAACTTCTGCTCTTCATGCAATCCAAACATAGTTTAAATTGTCACATTTTGGAGTTTTTTTTTGTGGCTCGCTTCCAACAATTTGTAATCCTTCTGGAAATACTTCCTTTCGTCCATTTTGTGTCACTTTAACAAGATTCAGCTTCTTTTTAAGACAAATAAACCAATCTGTAGCACCTAAATCCTTGAGCCAGGACTTTGTATTTCACTCAGTGGTTTTATTCTGCAGGAACAACCAAAACTTCTGCTCTTCATGCAATCAAAACATACTTTAAATTGTCACATTTTGGAGGGTTTTTTTCTGGCTCGCTTCCAGCAATTATTAATCTACTTGGAAATACTTCCTTTCGTCCATTTGTGTCACTTCAACAAGACTCAGACGTCAAAGAAGACGTATTTTTTAAAACATTTTTAAGTCAGGATGGATGAAGTTCGTCGTCTTTTTGGCTCATTTGGTCGCGTTCGATCTGAAAGCTTCTCCAGCGACGCCTCTCAGACGCAGAGCAGCAAAAACTGGTTCTGCGCCATCGGATCAATAAGCTGATCACATTTTGGACCCAGAAAGCGAGCTGTGTGAGAAAATGGAGACTCTGTTTAACGCCTCAGTCATCTGTGGAAGAAAGAGGAAGGAAAACTGTTTCAGGTGGTGAACAAAAAGGCCTGTAGTGGAAAGAGAATTTGCCTTTTCATACAGAAATAATGTTCCTCTACCTCCTGTAATTCATCTGTTCACAGCCAACAAAACACTCTCTTCATTCTTGGTTGTTTGACCTTTTACTTTCCGAGCTGCACAGGAAATTAAACCGTTTGCATGATGCTTGTTTACCTTCAGATATGACTGATGTTATTATGTGTTGCTGGTAGACGCACAGTGCGTATACTGTCAGATCTTCTACACTCAGATCATGTGCTTATCTTTGGTTTACACTGAATTAAGTTCTAAGAGAAGTACAGTTCTGCTTTTATTTAGTGAAGTGGTGCAGCTGGTGGTTTTTCCGGTGAAATGTAAATGTGTATATTTATAAAGTTGTGCAGGAATGAGTCCTAAAACCTAGAAGTGAGTCATCATTTCAGCACTTCCTGTTCGTGAAGTCATTTGATCATGTTCCTTTGTAGCCCAACATTAGCCGCCTTTAGCTTAGCAGTTGTGACGTGAAGTCATGTGACCGTGCTGTAGTTCCTTTGTAGCCCAACATTAGCCGCCTTTAGCTTAGCAGTTGTGACGTGAAGTCATGTGACCGTGCTGTAGTTCCTTTATAGCCCAATATTAGCCACCTTTAGCTTAGCGGTGGTGACGTGAAGTCATGTGACCGTGCTGTAGTTCTTTATAGCCCAACATTAGCCACCTTTAGCTTAGCGGTGGTGATGTGAAGTCATGTGACCGTGCTGTAGTTACTTTATAGCCCAACATTAGCGTCCTTTAGCTTAGCGGTGGTGACGTGAAATCATGTGACCGTGCTGTAGTTCCTTTATAGCCCAACATTAGCCTCCTTTAGCTTAGCGGTGGTGACGTGAAGTCATGTGACCGTGCTGTAGTTCCTTTATAGCCCAACATTAGCCTCCTTTAGCTTAGCGGTGGTGACGTGAAGTCATGTGACCGTGCTGTAGTTCCTTTATAGCCCAACATTAGCCACCTTTAGCTTAGCGGTGGTGACGTGAAGTCATGTGACCGTGCTGTAGTTACTTTATAGCCCAACATTAGCCGCCTGTAGCTTAGCGGTGGTGACGTGAAGTCATTTGACCGTGCTGTAGTTCCTTTATAGCCCAACATTAGCCACCTTTAGCTTAGCGGTGGTGACGTGAAGTCATGTGACCGTGCTGTAGTTCCTTTATAGCCCAACATTAGCCACCTTTAGCTTAGCGGTGGTGACGTGAAGTCATGTGACCGTGCTGTAGTTACTTTATAGCCCAACATTAGCCGCCTGTAGCTTAGCGGTGGTGACGTGAAGTCATTTGACCGTGCTGTAGTTCCTTTATAGCCCAACATTAGCCACCTTTAGCTTAGCGGTGGTGACGTGAAGTCATGTGACCGTGCTGTAGTTCCTTTATAGCCCAACATTAGCTTTTTACTTCAAAAATCACAAAGAGGTGTTTAACTGTTGAGATTATCCTGCTGAACAAATTGTGCAGGTATCGTTCATAAGATTAGATAGGACTTTATTTATCCCAAAGGAAATTGTTGTGCCAGAGTTACAAAAATACAATAAACACAGCAGCATGAATCATGTTTAAGCTTATTTTCTGCTATAATCTAAATCCCATTTTCTTTTTGTTGAAAGAACCAGATCGGCTTATAAAAACGACATCATCCCTGCACCACTCAATGAACTTGTCTATCCACTTCCTAACCTCCCTAGTATTGATGGATTTTGAATATCATTGGATTCTAGAGCTGCACTGCTGACTCGTATTTCCTGTTTCATACTGCAGGCTCCACATGGTGACGTGGAACGTGGCCACAGTGGATCCCCCGGATGATTTAACCTCTCTCCTCCATCTGAACGACCCAGAAGGCCCGGACCTCTACGTTATTGGGTAGGTGGTGCAAGGAGAGGGAATTTAATATTGGGTCAGTATTTAACCCTGTAACTTCCTCTCTGTAGGATAATTAAAGGATTGAATTGTTCTAAATATTAGTGTAGCTTAATATCTATATGCACACGATAAATAGTCATGCAAAAAGAAAATCAAAAGGATTTCAATGTCAATTTATTGTGTTTATAAACGAAGCTTCAAACTATTCTTACAGCCCGGATATTTTGTGTTTATACACTGGAAATGGGGCAAGGTGACTAACAATTGTGTGTGTGTGTGTGTGTGTGTGTGTGTGTGTGTGTGTGTGTGTGTGTGTGTGTGTGTGTGTGTGTGTGTGTGTGTGTGTGTGTGTGTGTGTGTGTGTGTGTGTGTGTGTGTGTGTGTGTGTGTGTGTGTGTGTGTGTGTGTGTGTGTGTGTTAGTCTGCAGGAGGTGTTCTCAGGGCCGTTGAGGTTCGTGTCCGACACAATATTCGACGACCCCTGGAGTCAAGTGTTCATGTCCACTTTGGCTCCACTAAATTACGTTAAGGTACCAAATCTTCTCTAAACACTCCGACACACACATTACACACACACACACACAGCACGCACACACACACTCACACACACACACAGCCATTTTCACAGGTAATGTGTACTTCAGTAGTTGTTAATTTCCTCATTTGATCTTAGAACAGCAACCTCAATTGGAATTTAAGTAAATTAAAGACCTATCTTTTTAATTTTGGGCAATTGTAATGATGTGTTATTATCACCGTTCATGTTTAATTGTATAACTCTTTCTGTTTGTTTACACCTTGTTTTTAATTATGATCCTCATTTGTTATTGTCATTTTATTTCATACTCTGTGAAGCACTTTGGGCTGCGTCAAGCATGAAAGGTGCTATATAAATAAAGTGTGTGTGTGTGTGTGTGTGTGTGTGTGTGTGTGTGTGTGTGTGTGTGTGTGTGTGTGTGTGTGTGTGTGTGTGTGTGTGTGTGTGTGTGTGTGTGTGTGTGTGTGTGTGTGTGTGTGTGTGTGTGTGTGTGTGTGTGTGTGTGTTAGGTTTCCTCTGTCAGGTTGCAGGGTCTTGTTCTGCTTTTCTTCTGCAAACTGGAGCATCTCCCCTTCATCAGAGACATCCAGGCCACTTACACCCGCACAGGCATCTATGGTTACTGGGTGAGACACACAAACACACACACACACACACACACACACACACACACACACACACACACACACACACCAGGGTAAACATGGCCTTTAACAAGTCAAAATGGTCTGAAAACGAGGCTTTAAATTTGTCACAAATACTGTTTTACTCCTGTTTTTCTGCAAAGCGACCTTGGGTCCCCTGAAAGGCACTATATACATTTAAGTTATTATTATTATTAAATGATGGCATCGTTGTGTTGACTGCAATAACTAAGAGGGTGGTCAAAGCTTCTCACGATTTAGATTTTATTAAACCGGAAAAAGACCGCACTTATCATTTCCCAATATCGATATAATATCTATATATTGCCCCGCCATTGTCCCGTGTAATCGGTATCCTGTAGTCTTCCCCCATACTCCTAAACACATGTAAACACTGATGTGTAAAATCTGTAGTTCCCCTGTCATTTCAGACATTACAATGTGCCAAAAACTGTTTGTAAACAGAACCACAGAGGAAGAAATAAATGATGATTTGACTTTCTGTGTGTTCCTTCTCAAAATGTCAAAATATCTCATGAGTTATTTTGAAAACTTGATGAATTTGTGTTTTTTCCCTCCTGTCTGAGTTGTAATTGTTGGTTTCTCACACAGCTGGAAATGTGAATGAACAGCAGCGTAGTTCCTCTGTTTCCAAACATCTTTCTGTTTCATGACTCGACCGCTTTTGTGAGAGAAGACCATTTGTACAGAAAAACAACTGAAATGAAATGTGATTTTCTCTCTCTCAGGGAAATTAAGGTGGAGTTTCTGTCCGTTTTTCTTTCTGATTTTACTTTCTGTGTGTTCCTTCTCAACAAAGTCAATAATATCTCATGAGTTATTTTGAAACCCTGATGAATTTGTGTTTTTTCTTTCCGTCTGAGTTGTAATTGTTGGTAGTAGCTCCTCTGTTTCTCACCTCTTTCTGTCTCTCTCTCTCTCAGGGAAACAAAGGTGGAGTTTCTGTCCGTCTGTCTTTCTACGGTCACATGCTCTGCTTCCTAAACTGCCACCTGGCTGCTCACATGAACTACGCCTCAGAGAGGGTGGATGAGTTCGAGTACATCATGGACAAACTGGTCTTCAACTGTGAAAAAGCTCCAAAAATTGCGGACCACAAGTGAGTAGACAATAAAAACTCTTAAGTTTACAACAAAAAAAGAAATCTGAAAAACTCTATTTATCTCCGCAGGTGGAATTTGGCGCAGATGTTGCATTTGAGAATTTAAAAAAAAAAGAAAATTAGTCATATATAAGGATATAAATCTAGATGAATTCTGTAAAAAAATAATAAAAAAATTGAAAAATATTTATATAATCATAACAAGTACAAGTAAAACATTGCAAAACGAATATAAAATAATATATAATAAAAATATTTACATTAACATAAGGAGTACAAGTACAATTGTGCACATTTTACTACAATGTAAAACATTTAATTTACAGTAAATGTGTTTTTTCTATTATATCTACAGTTGTATATTGATAAAAATACTAATCTGTAATCTGTAAATCCTGAAAAGCGTCATAAACATCAGAATAACACCTAATTTATGAGGTCATAATCGACAAAATGTATCAAACAAATGAAAGACACTTTAGTATGAGGAGTAAAACGTGCAAAAACAATTACAATTTTGCTTTTTCAATGTTTAAAATAATGTGTTAATTTTCTCACTTTTTTGATTATTTTTACAATTCCTCCTTCTCCTTTCCCCTCGGCTCAGGCTGGTGTTCTGGTTTGGAGATCTGAACTTCAGGATTCAGGATCACGGCATGCACTTTGTCCGCTCCTGCATCGAACAGCAGAACTACAGCCTGCTGTGGAGCAAAGACCAGGTTTGAGACTTAAATAGTCCATATCAGGTTCATATCAGTATGTAGTGTCTCTGCTTTAAAGAGTCCTCTCCTGCTGATGTTCAGGTGTATATCAGTATGTAGTGTCTCTACTTTAAAGAGTCCTCTCCTGCTGATGTTCAGGTGTATATCAGTATGTAGTGTCTCTACTTTAAAGAGTCCTCTCCTGCTGATGTTCAGGTGTATATCAGTATGTAGTGTCTCTACTTTAAAGAGTCCTCTCCTGCTGATGTTCAGGTGTATATCAGTATGTAGTGTCTCTACTTTAAAGAGTCCTCTCCTGCTGATGTTCAGGTGTATATCAGTATGTAGTGTCTCTACTTTAAAGAGTCCTCTCCTGCTGATGTTCAGGTGTATATCTGTATGTAGTGTCTCTACTTTAAAGAGTCCTCTCTTGCTGATGTTCAGGTGTATATCAGTATGTAGTGTCTCTACTTTAAAGAGTCCTCTCCTGCTGATGTTCAGGTGTATATCATTATGTAGTGTCTCTACTTTAAAGAGTCCTCTCCTGCTGATGTTCAGGTGTATATCAGTATGTAGTGTCTCTACTTTAAAGAGTCCTCTTGTGGTTCTCAGCTGACGATGATGAAGAAGAAGGAGCAGCTGCTGCAGGAGTTTGATGAAGGGCCTCTGGACTTTCAACCCACCTATAAGTTTGACCTAAACTCCGACAATTATGACAGCAGGTAATTGCTCCAAATAACGTCATAATTATTCCTAATGAATCATAATCACACTTTTTAAGTCAGTGTTTTTTATTTCCAGTAGCGGCCTCTACATCTGTTTTCTTACTTCTTATGTAGACATAAATAATTTAATTGAATATTATTTACTTAGTGCACATTTTTAACTTAACTTCTTAATTTTATTTAAATATTTGTATTATTTATTATCTTTTTATTGAATATTTTTACTATAATGTCTTATGTCTATACATGTAGAGTGGTGCAGGAACGAGTCCTAAAACCAGGAAGTGAGTCAGCATTCCACCACTTCCTGTTCCCTCATCTCAGAGCCAATGGGATCTCTTCATAGGATTTTGGAAAATAGCTGAAATAAGGTCTGTGGTTGAGACTCATTGAAGAGACGGATCACGTTTTGTTCTAGGACATTAAATCCATCAGCAGTGACCCCACTGGTGATTTCTGAAGAGTTGACGTGTCTGAAAAACGATGGTTGTTACCAAGTGGCTGAATAGGACTACAGAAGTCGTGGAGGACGTTGTACGTCATTACGCCGAACACGTGAACACTCCTCTAAGTTAGTTTGCCCTGTTCTGCTTGAAAGCAAGTACCTGCCTCCTGCAAAGTGTTCAAACAAACGCTTCAACTCGTTCCATTTAGAATCTGTATGTTTGAATATGGATCTTAAGTTGGCGTGACGTTGAAGTCGTGCTGCTGGACTCGGCTGTAGTTCCTTTATAGCATAACGTTAGCATTTTGCTTCTGGCCATTAGATTTATGATTCGATGATTATAAAAGTAGGGTAGACATGTGGAGATTATCCGGCTGAACAAAACGTGATCCGTCTCTTAAATGTGTTTCAACCACAGACCTTATTTCCAGCTATTTTCCAAAATCCTTTGGAGAAATCGCATTGCGTTTTTGTCGAGGGAACCAGCAGCTTCCTTCCGGGTTTTAGGACGCGTCACTGTGGCACTCTATGGTTATCCTGTTGCACGTTTGTAATTACATTTCCTATTTATTCATCTATCTTATTCTATTTTAATTTCTTATTGCAATTTTTTTCTTAATTTTATATACATATTTCTATTATTTCTTTAACTATATTTCAACTTGTATTTTTCCCCCTATTTTATCTTGCACATTTTTTATTTAATTTCTTATTTTTATACATATATTAAATTTTTATTTTATTCAATTTTATCTTCTTTTTGCACAATTTTTAAACACATTTCTTTCTATTTTATTGTATTTTTGCAAATTTGTACCCTAATTCCTTGTTTTTATAAATATAATTTAATTCCTTTTTATTTTATTTACTTATTGCAAATGTTTACTTTAATTTCTTCCACCTCCTGTATTTTTTAATAATAATATTCTGATTGTGATTTAAACTCCACAGGCTCTACAGGAACTGGTTTGGCTTTAAGTAAGAGCTTGTTGTCCCTTACCTAAATCATATCACCCTCTTTTTAATCCCCCTAACTGCACATGTGCTACTTTTAACATCATGCTATTCCCCTTTTTACGTAGAATACTTCTAGTTAAATGCTTCTGTAACGCACGGCACAATAAACAAACAAAGCAGGTGCAACTAACTGTCTTTCCGAGACACATTTGGGAACGTCTACGCACGGAAAGACGGAACGCATGTTTATTTTTCAGGAAGTAGTCTGATCCCACAGACATGTTGTTTTGAGGACAAATGCTATATCTGTTAAAGGTAACCTGTGGAGTTGTTTACCACTTGTGGAGCTATTTTTCCATGTTAAGATACCATTATTTTAATTCAGAGTTTCTTACCATTTGTGGATATATAGAGCCAGGTTTTCATGTGAAGATACCATTATTCTTCATCATTCTTGCACAAAATTAGGACTTCGCAGAGGAGATTCAAATCCCCTTTCATAGCTTCATTATTTGATTTTAATCTACTGATACAGATGGTAGAGATGCACCAAGACACATGTACATTCAGGCTCTTAAAGGTCCCATAATATGCTTTTCCGGTTATTACCCGTCCCCTTGTGTGTTATGTAGCTTTTTCTGCATGTAAACGGTCTGCAGAGTCACAAACCCTCAAAGTACACCCTGTAGCGAGTAAAACTCTAACACAGAAAAGACCTGTCTATGCTGCCCCAGAACGCCTCGTTGGAGATTTCTCTTTTTCCATTGTTTGCTTCTTGGGTATAGTGACGTATTTCCGGTATAGTGACGTAACGTAACGTCCGCGGAGCCGTTACGTTTGGACCAATCCGCGGACTTCCTCACACACACACACACTCGGCGGGACGTTGCGAGGCTCGCTGCTGCGAGGAGCGGGACACTGTGAGCTGGCTCACTGGTGTGGGGTCGGCGAGACAGCGAGACACCGCGGAACTCAGCCTGGGCACACACACAAACTCCCAGCCAGGCTGCGTGTGTGTGTGTGTTTCGGGCTGGGTTTCGCTGTGTCTCGCTGTCTCGCAGGCGGCCACTGGGCTCACAGGGAGGGGGGGGGCAGGAGCTCCAACAAGCCGTTTAGGACAGAGAGTGAATACACATACTTTACAGAGAAACCAATGTGAGTTTGGAAAATTGCACAATATAAATGTATTCTAGTAGACCTCAACAATGGAATTATGATCAGTAGAAATGGCTATGACATGGGACCTTTAAAGCTTGCAGACATGGATGTAAACAATGCTGATTTTTGAGCACTACAGCTAATATCAGGGTGTTGTCTGCACCGCGTAACAGGGAGATTTCCCCCGTAAAATGTTAAAGTGATGCCAGGAAACAATATTTCTGTTCCTCAAATACGGTATAATTACTCCAGAAATCTGAGTATCAAACAGAGCGTCAGAGACAGCTTTGTTTTTACGGAGCTCCGACGTCACGTTGTTGTTTACGTCCGCGGAGAGATCTTGTTTACGTCATGTTCTCCAGAGAATTGATATATGTTATAAAAAAGTATCACCTCATGCTATATCTTTCTAAAAACACCCCTGGATGCATTTTTATGAGGAACCATAGATGTATATATAACTCCACAGGGTGCTTTTAGATGTTAGTAGTCTGTATTAACCTGCATTTAACCTCTGAGCATGTTTATGTATAATAAAAGCTCTGAGCTGTGGCTGCATAACAGCTAACATGCATGGCTAGAATATACATATAATTATAACCAAAGAGATATGTCACTGTGGATAATTCAATATGTTTGTGTTGGATTATATTGAATTACCCAAACATGGTACTCTGTTCCTGCAGGTTGCTGCCAGACTCACGACTCTTTTGGTGTTTTCTTTTTAATGCAATTCTGTTTAAAGCTGGCGTTTCTGCACAGTCACAGATGCCAAACTAATATCATTAGTATTACACTAATTGTAGAATAAGATTCTAAGTGTGGCTCTGTGAAAGTGGAGCCACAGGTCTTGCTTTTTAGAAAATATCCCACGTTCTTTCAGGTGGTTTTCCTGTAGTATTTTGGATCCTGTAGTATTTTTGACTTTTTATTTTAATTATCCAGAATTTTTGATATTGTTTTGTTTATATTTGTTGATATTTTATATAATATTTTCCGTTTTTCATTTTATTTTTAATTGTTAATTCACTTTTTAAATTATTTAAAGTATTTTATTTTAACACACTTCTGCTTCTGTGACGAAATAATTTCCCGAATTGGGATCAATAAAGTTTCTATCTATCTGGTTGAATAAGCAAGGAGTAAAAATAGGTGCCTGTCAACGTGTGGGAAGATTTGGGAATGTCTCAATGTGCCGAATAATGGGAGGAACTACGGTCAAATATAATATGTGTTTATTAATGAGCTTCAAAACAATCGATAGGAAGGCTTTACAAAGAATGGAGTCATTTAGGGAAGTAGATTTACTCAATAAAACACGTCAAACGGCACAAAAAAAAACGACTCTAAAGACAAAGAAATAACAGAAATCTTCCGCTTTATGTCCACACATTCTCAAATAACGTAAGCAAATAATAATAAAAGAAACAATTTGTAAATATTGTTTTCCTCAGCCTGATTTTAATACACTTCAGACTGAGGAGAGTTTAAAATCTGTCAGACTTCTACAGACTTTTCCATTCAAAGTCAGGCAAATACCGGATAATGTAAACGCTGGTTCCTGGTAAGTTATTAACAATTTGGACCTAGGATGTTTCTCAATGTCGAGGTCGCTTCCTTGGTAGGACATGTCCCTCCGAGTCAGGTCCTTCAGAGGCTAGGCAAGAATCCTTCCTTTCATTCGGAGAACGAAGAATGGGACAGGCGAGCAAGTGTGCAGGTGTGCGTCATATGAGAGGCCCCGCCTTAAATTTTCCACAAAAGATTTGGGAAATCGGTCCGTGCGCAAAGCATTGTGGGGATTTTAAGACCGAGGAGGATACACTGGTGCATCCTCAAAATTTCCCTCAACGAAGGATTCAGTCCACGGTAGAATTCTAAGGATCCTGGACATTGGAACAGTCCTTTGGCGGGGCTCGATGACGTAGCATCCTTGAAATAGTGGCTCTGGAGCATCCTTCCTCGACATTGAGAAAACACCCTTTATCTCCTCACTAAACCTCCCCTCTTTCCTTCTTCTTCTCTTATGACATTTTCCAGCGGTAAGAAGCGCAAACCGGCCTGGACCGACAGGATTCTGTGGAGGCTGCAACCCACTGAGGAGGAAGAGGGAAACTCTGCTCTAGAGGAGGAAGAGGAGGAAGAGGAGGAGGAGAAGGAGGAAGAGGAGGAGTTCCCGCTGAAGATCAGGCAGGATTTGTACACCTGCAACATGGAGTTCAGCATCAGCGACCACAAACCAGTCACTGGGGTCTTCACTCTGGAGGTTAGACTCACATAGATACACTCCAATATCACACACACACACACATACATACATACATACATACATACATACATACATACATACATACATACATACACACACACACGTATCCTCTCCTGTTATTGGTTTTTAGATGTATGCACTTTAAAAGCTAATGAACTTACACGTTTTCCTGCTGTTCTGAAATTGTATCCTCATATTTTAATGCACGTAATTGTACGTCGCGTTGGATAGAAGCAGTAGCAAAATGAAATGTAATGTTTTATTGGGTTTTACCTTTAAAAAGCTACGCTGATTAACCTGGTGTGTGTGTGTGTGTGTGTGTGTGTGTGTGTGTGTGGTGTGTGTGTGTGTGTGTGTGTGTGTGGTGTGTGTGTGTGTGTGTGTGTGTGTGTGTGTGTGTTGTGTGTGTGTGTGTGTGTGTGTGTGTGTGGTGTGTGTGTGTGTGTGGTGTGTGTGTGTGTGTTGTGTGTGTGTGTGTGTGTGTGTGTGTGTGTGTGTGTGTGTGTGTGTGTGTGCAGCTGAAGAAGAGGTTCACTGCTCCTCTGGTGCGTGTGAAGGCAGAAGGAGAGTGGAGTTCAGACCTCGACGCGGTGGTTCTGTACCGAGCGATGCAGCCGTTCCCCTCCAGCTCCTGGGACTGGATCGGACTCTTTAAGGTCAACCAGGGTCATTCAGAATAATAAGGGTTTTAGATGGGATGAATGTGAACGATATTCAGCACCTTTGTAATAGATAATGCAAACACAAATGAAATATAAATATGATGCTTTCACATTCCCACTGTGACCATCTTGACGTGTGTTTGAATGCAGGTGGGGTTCAGCAGCGTGACGGACTACATCACCTACACCTGGGTCAAAGACGACGAGATGAACTCCAGCGAGGAAGCCACTCAGGTAGAGACTCCTGCAGCACCTTTAATTACATGTTTGAGTTATTAAAATACCTATGTTTCAAATTATCAACATGACACAGCGTCTTATTTAGACGTTAGAGAAACTAGATGCACGAGGATGACAAGGAACGGCTAATTGGTGAATTTGAAATAAAAACAATACAAAGGTTTGAATGTCATATGCACATAAGCTTCAGTGTAGAAATGGCAATGAAAATCTTATGACTCCTCCAACAATGAAATAATAAAATACAAAAATATAAATAAAACATAGTGCAAGAAGTCTATATACACGTAAATAGAAATTGATATATACAAGAACAGAATGTAAAATGTAATATTATACAGTAAGATGAAATTTAATACGGTTTATTACGATGATAACTATTTTGATAAATAAGTAAATTGCAAGATGACAAACAGTCATAACAAATCATACATTTATATTCATTTAATTTATAAAGGGCTTTTCTAAGGACTCAAACAACAACCTTTACAATAAATATTTCATAGACAATAATACACAATTAAATGAATTATATACAAACTATAGAACAGACATTTTAATTAAAATGAGGACCCTAACTCTGAAATAACCACAGGTTATCCATATGATAAATCCTTGTTTCTACTTGTTTATAGTGTCAAAATGCAGATATTTTGCAAATTATTTTACTTATAGTTGAAGTTACTACTTATTTGTGTTTTCATTTTATCTTTTTTTTTTAAATAGTTCTAGAACAAGTTCTATATTTGTTAATTTTTTTCAAATTATTTCCTCTTACTGTGTTTTTCTAAGTGAATTCCTTCTATGTGTAAACATACTTGACAACAACGATATATTTATTCAAATTTAGGACATTAATCGACAGCTCTAAGCACCAACTATTCTATTTTTCTATTTTATTTAGACAAAAACCTACCGTTGATAACGCTAATTAAAGCACATAAATGAGTAAAAAGTGTGTGTGTTTGTGTGTTGTGTGTGTGTGTGTGTGTGTGGTGTGTGGTGTGTGTTTCTGCAGGTGTATGTGAGTAAAGAGGAGATCCCTGTGTGGGGGGGCGATTGTGTGTTGTGTTACTACAGCGGTGCTCTGCAGTGCGTCATCGGAGTCAGTGAACCATTCAAGGTGAGACACACACACACACACACACACACACTGTACACCAACAATAATATATAAGTATGTATTTAAAAACTGTTTTAAAAAAACTGTTATGAAATTTTAAAAAATGTGAATAAATGTTGACAAGAAATATAAATATAAATATTTGACTTCATGACTAATTAAAGTGAATTACTGCAGTACATAAGAATTTAAAATAAAAAGTGTTTAAACGTGAAAAAAAAAAACGTTTTAAATCCTTTCCAAATGTAGCTTATTACCAATGATATACAGGTCACTTTAGCGTTCTTATGCTGTCAGCGAAGACTTTTTTTTCTAAATATGGCCGTGTCATAATACTCAATGCCGGTTCTACTTAATTTGCATAACAATAAACCAGTCCGAGCTCTTAAAGCTGGCCCAGTTAGTCCCAGTCGGACTTCCTTCCTCTCAATACAATACAATACAATACAAAAGGGCTTTATTGGCATGACCACATTTTAAACATATTATTGCCAAAGCATTTCGCACAAGGCGTTATAACAGAACAAAACAAAAATAAACACTAAACATAAATGTCAACAATACATGTGACACAACGGGGGGTTACGTATTGTAACCCTAGTCCTATAAGCACAGGCTCCGCCCTCTACTGGACTCTATGGGTACTACTCTCATCAATGATACGCGAGCGTTCACACACTGAAGTTCTATAAACGTTCTATAAACGTAACTATAGGATGTCTCCTATCAATGGCAATGATAAGAATTCATATTTGATCAAGGGCATTGAAAATATTACTTCTAAAAAAAAAGTGGTCTTGTGGCTCAACTTGCCCCGGGTTAGGGGTAAGTTGATCCAGGTCAGGGGGTAAACTGAACCACTGTTCAAACCTGGGCATACCTGTTCAAACCTGGGCATACCTGTTCAAACCTGGGCATACCTGTTCAAACCTGGGCATACCTGTTCAACCTGGGCAGCATACCTGTTCAAACCTGGGCATACCTGTTCAAACCTGGGCATACCTGTTCAAACCGGGGCATACCTGTTCAAACCGGGCATACCTGTTCAAACCTGGGCATACCTGTTCAAACCTGGGCATACCTGTTCAAACCTGGGCATACCTGTTCAAACCGGGGCATACCTGTTCAAACCTGGGCATACCTGTTCAAACCGGGGCATACCTGTTCAAACCTGGGCATACCTGTTCAAACCTGGGCATACCTGTTCAAACCTGGGCATACCTGTTCAAACCTGGGCATACCTGTTCAAACCGGGGCATACCTGTTCAAACCTGGGCATACCTGTTCAAACCTGGGCATACCTACAGCAAATCTTAAAGGTAACTTTAAACAATAAATAACAAACCAAATACAAGTTTAGTTTTTCAAATATCTTTTATATAAATTTCGATTGAATTGATTGATTTTTTTTAACATGTTAAAAGGAAAACTAATCATACAAATGGTGATACAATTTCATACATCTTACCAATCAAACACAGGGTAAATTCAACTTTAAATGTAGCCTACAATGAGCTCTTATTATCAACTTGGCCTACTTTCATTCATTTCTCCATTGAACCACTGGCTCAACTTACCCCAAGGCCCATGGTTCACTTCACCCCATGGTTCACTTCACCCCATAGCCACCATTTTAGAAAAAATAGCCTAGCATTAAAATTCAGTCATCTTTAGCTTAATGATTCACATGGTTTAATACGCTGCCAACACATCAACATATACAATATATGTGTTTAAACCTGGATACATTTTTTTTGACATGACAGCCGATATAGCTGACATCTAGAACATTTACTTTGACAAGCAAAAAACGTTTTTTTGTAAAAATGTTTACTTACCAGACCACAATGAGCATCTCTCTTTCACAGGCAATGAGAAATGGGTGGAGCTTGCATAAATTCTGGTCACGTGATTACAACTATAAGGCGTTGCCTGGTTACAGGGGGTGGTTCAATTTACCCACTGGCTCAACTTACCCCACTCTCCCCTACCTGAATGCGCGCGCAGGCTCACAGTATATAAGGCAGCTACACCTCCTGACTGTCATCCTACACCCTCTTCAGCGAGCGGCATAGGGAAGACAGGGCCCCTAGGTAGAGGGCTCCGCCTCTGCTTATAGAACTAGGGTTACAATACGTAACCCCCCGTTCTATCTCACACAGGCTCCGCCCTCTACTGGGTACAGTGGGTGGAGCCGCGATGAATAAACGCCCTGTCGCCCCACACATCGACCCACCACACTGCCCCTGACCGGCCTTTGGTTATAAGCCATCGCACCCCAACTTCCTATCACCCGGTTGTGACCGTGGAGAAGTTGGGGCCGCAGCTTACTTGGCTGGGTAGAGCCTAATTGGTCTGAATAAGCCCAAAGCTCCACCCTGCAGGTGCCAGCGCAAGTGACTACACACTGCGCACTACGTTTCCCAGGTCCCTAAGGAGCATGGGAAAACGTAAGTGTACTATGTGTTCCACACTCACACGCTTACCTCGTGTAGAGTGTGCACGGACCTCAGTGGGGCAGGCGGGGAGAGTCTTCCAGCCCTGTATGGGGCTTACTGCGCACTACGTTTCCCAGGTCCCTAAGGAGCATGGGACAACGTAAGTGCATTATGTCCAAGGGGGTCAGATAAAGCTTACTGACCCACAGCCCTCCTCCTTTCACCAGTCCTGTGTTGCCCCAGCAAGCACCGACGATGAAAAACGAGCCAGACATGTCTAAGAGATACTTACCATATGAACGGGCCTGGCGTAGACCAAGACGTGAGGCCGGCCCCCCTGTTCTCCAGAGAATGCCTTCAGAGATAAACACATTCTCTGAGGCCCACAACCACAGGTTCTCCGCTGCGCTCAACAAGGCGGCGGAGCTGACTCCGTCCTGCCTGTTGATGTAAGCCACTGTGGTGCGGTTGTAGCTCCTCACCAGCACATGTTTTCCTTGTAGCAAGGGAATACTCTCGTTTCTGGACGAAATTAACATGGGATCTCTCCGGCCATCAGACGTACTTCGTCTCACTGGAATATTAACGGTCAGATGGAATATAAAATCGACCCCATTTATCCGGCCAGTGACGGGAGAGTTTTGAAAGTGACAAAACACTGTTCCATACATTTAAAAACACTTAAACAATTCAAAAATGTTTACCCAGGATTCAGGCACCTTCCCTGGCTCATATAGTGCAGTGATACACCCTGGAGGTATCAGACTATTTCAACAATGTATACCCAGGGGTCTATTTTAAACAACTTTACCCCGCCTTTCAAACACTTATTCCTGGGTCTGGAAGACAGTTTTAGCCTGTCATTTTGCACGATATCATTTAACATGGAACCACTCCTGGAAATGTACATAATATGTGCATTTCCAGGAGTGGTTCCATGTTAAATGATATCGTGCAAAATGACAGGCTAAAACTGTCTTCCAGACGTTTAAAAACACTTTTCCCGACCATTTACATATTATTTCTGCCTTGTAAAGTGCAGTGATGAGTTCTGGTAGGATCAGACTATTTCAAACAACATTTCCCCACATTTCAAACTATTTCCCTGGGTAGTAAAGTGAGGTGCTGCAGTTTGGCTCTCTCCCAGTACTGGGTACTATTTAAATGTATTTGTATTATATATTTTTGGCCTAGAAAAGTGACATTTCTGGGTGATTTTGTGAGTTTATGGAGCTTAGCCCACAAATCCTGGAGGTTCCAGGCCGAATTTGGTGCTCATAGGCGGCCTGCCATGCGCACCCACCCGTGGAAAGAAGAAAAAAGTGAACAAAACGGTTAATTATATCTTAAAATAATCAAAAATGAAGTTTTGAAAAATTGTCGAAAAAATGACTAAGTGCCAATGGAGAAGGGGAAATGAAAAGCTCAACCCTTTGGCGCTTCGGGCCGTTTTTTCCCCTTCTCCGTTACAAGTTGCAACGGAGAAGCGGAAAAGTGTCCGGGGCTTCATTTCCCCTTCTGCGTCAAAAATATTCATCCATCCATTTCGGACTACTGTCCGCACGAAATCGGAAACCCAGTCTTTGGTCATACTCTGAAAAAAAAAACGGGGGTCTGATATCCTGGAGGAATGTATCCGCTCACCATGCACTCTGGGTCAGCCTCGTTTTGTGCATGAAGACCCCCCAGCCTGGTTCTCACAAAAGTTGACTCGGACAAATGTGCCTCTGGAGGAATGTAAGGGGAGTTGCCAGGGGACTCTACCCGTGTTATGAGGCACTATTTTCGGACACTTTTCTTCATTTTCACCCCTTTTGCCTGGTTCTCGAAAAACTTTTCTCTGACAAATGTGACTCTGGAGGAATGTAAGGGGAGTTGACAGGGGACTCTACCCGCCTTATGAGGCACTATTTTTGGATACTTTTATCCATTTTCACCCCTTTTGCCTGGTTCTCAAAAAACTTTATCTCTCCAAATGTGAGTGTGGAGGAATGTGAGGGGAGTTGACAGGGGACTCTACCCGCGTTATGAGACACTATTTTCGGATACATTTATCCATTTTCACCCCTTTTGCCTGGTTCTCTTAAAACTTTATCTCTCCAAATGTGAGTGTGGAGGAATGTGAGGGGAGTTGACAGGGGACTCTACCCGCGTTATGAGACACTATTTTCGGATACATTTTTCCATTTTCACCCCTTTTGCCTGGTTCTCAAAACACTTTATCTCTCCAAATGTGAGTCTGGAGGAATGTGAGGGGAGTTGACAGGGGACTCTACCGGTGTTATGAGGCACTATTTTCGGATACTTTTTTTCATTTTCACCCCTTTTTTGATGGATGAATTTGAACTTATTTTGTTACTTTTTGCTCAGTTTGACCCAGTTCTGGCCACGTGTTGCCTGGAGGATAGGACCGAGAGATGCCAGACTCTGGCCGCCTCACAAGTGTCTATTGTCGGACTCTTTCTTTGCTTTACCCTGGTTCTATTACTCTTTCCTCCTTTGACCATACAACCAGTTTCCTGCTGGGGTGCTGCCACACTGCTGCTGTGCTTGAGGAAGAGGAAGAATTTATAGGATTTAAGGGCCTTCCAATCCCAAGTACCTCCGGCATAAACACAGCAGCCTCCGGTAGTGAGCCCCGTGTCAAGACCCCTGCCCAGACTGTCATGCAGTCCCCAGCAGCCTCCGGTAGTGAGCCCCGTGTCAAGACCCCTGCCCAGACTGTCATGCAGTCCCCAGCAGCCTCCGGTAGTGAGCCCCGTGTCAAGACCCCTGCCCAGACTGTCATGCAGTCCCCAGCAGCCTCCGGTAGTGAGCCCCGTGTCAAGACCCCTGCCCAGACTGTCATGCAGTCCCCAGCAGCCTCCGGTAGTGAGACCCGTGTCAAGACCCCTGCCCAGACTGTCATGCAGTCCCCAGCAGCCTCCGGTAGTGAGACCCCTGTATGTCAGAAGACCCGTGCGTCTGTCTACAATAAGCTGAAAGCCAAGCTGGCTAAGGACTCGCCCTCTCCCCCAAATCTCTGGTCCACTGGGAAGGGACGGGGGAATACCATGCGTGAAATCAAGTTGCCTAAAAGCATGGAGGCGTACCTTCAGACATACAGGGACCATTGTGAGTGCTTTGATGGCACTTCCTGCGGTTTATTACACTCAGGTGAGCCCGCCCATCCGCTGGCTCCTCTACTGGAGTTTACAGCGGGAGTGGCGAGTGTGCTCACAATAGCGCTGCTTTTGAAACGCTGCGTGACCGAAAGAGCCCCTCCGTAGACACGGGGGCTCCCAGGAGATCATCACGGTCACTTTTTGGAGAATGCCGGGAGTCCCAGCCAGCCGTGGCGTGATCCCACTGTGGCCAGGGACATCACCCGGCCAACAGCGGCTGCCACACCATGGATCAGGTTATTAATTTGGCCGATTCTGCGGTCCAAATAATCGCTCTGATCCAGTGAGGTGGGGGCATCTTGCGGAGGAGTAATCAGCGAGACGCCCAACACACCCGTGTCATTTGCAGCCGCGGACATCCGCTCCAAGCCGGAATATTCTATCAAAAGGGGCGACTCCATTTGCTTGCCTGGAGGTTACTTGTTTTTTTCGAATGCTTTTCTGCTCAGGTGTTGTCTCGCTCGCTGAAGAGAAAAGGATGACAGTCAGGAGGTGTAGCTGCCTTATATACTGTGAGCCTGCGTGCGCATTCAGGTAGGCTCGCCCTGATTGGCCGGCTAGGTTTATACAACTTCAGTGTGTGAACGCTCGCGTATCATTGATGAGAGTAGTACCCATAGAGTCCAGTAGAGGGCGGAGCCTGTGTGAGATAGAGCAGCATAACACAAAACATACTGTAAAATAAAATCTATATATATAATACATATATCTGTCTTTTAGGTCCTTGCTTCAAAGGTTGCCATCGAGGAAGGTTTTTCTCCGGAGAGAATCAACGATCTGGATCAAATCGTAGCGGGCGAAGATTTCCATCAGTGATCGTCAGCGTGGTACGATCCAGATCCAGAGAAACACAGCAGGCTTTTTAACCTCACTGTGATTCCCTTTAGGCAGAATGATTGCCTGTTCATGCTGTTACATTTCCTCTGACCTCTGACACTTTGACTCAGGGTCAGTTCAATCCTTTTAAAATGAGACTTTCTCTACAGTCCTTCAACAAGTGGCTTAATCCCTGAGGAGAGGTTTTCTATGGAAACTCAGATTTAAATTGGTTAAACAGAAAGTGCTTTGATTTTGATTTAATGTTTGAGGTAATGAGGAATGGGAGGAAACAGAAAGTGAGGTATGTTGTCTGATTTGTTTAGATTAAGCATGTTTTAACACATGTAAATGCTGTGTAAACTCCGTGTGTGTATTATGAATATTTAATTAGATTGGAAAGGTGAAAGCACTCGACTGCTGCTGTAATGAGAAGAAAAAGGGAGCTGCAAAGTTAGCAAAACTAACTAATGATTTTTGGTCATTTTGCAGCAAAATCAGCGATTAAATGTCAATTTCTTTACTTAGAAAATATTAAATTGTATTGTGAAAAAGGAGAAGCTCCAACTAAAGATAAACATTAGGTTTCAAAGTCTGTAGGAACATTTATATTTCAGAGGTTTAGTTTTTGCAGAAATACAACTTTTATTACTTCCAGCGCTGTAGACTGCGTGTTACATACCATAGATAGTGGAGAAAATACATTTTAAAGAACGATGATCCCAGTTTTTCTACATCGTTGTTGCACTGTTCACATTTCAAAAGTAGTTTGGATTCATCCAGAAGTATTACATATTGGATAAAGATTATAATTGAAGCCTTTTAAAATGACGATTCATAATCAAAATACACCTTTTGTGTCTTACCTGTAGTGCCAGTCATACATTTTTATCGTCACATTTGTAATATATTGGTTGTAGAAATGTCCGATAATTAGCACTACGGCTAAGAGAGAAGATATCAACCTTAATTTTTATTCATTCTAATGTATAGAGGGGGAACTGAGGAGGTGATATTGGCTAAAAAAGTCACTCTTAATTTAGAAATATTCAGATAATTATTCAAACAGGACTGATTTTAATCTGTGCTCTGTAAGTTATTATTTGAAAGGTTTTTAATTATATTTTTTAATCTACATAGTCCTAGGTGTTTCAGTAATACGCTGCTGTAGGAAGAAAAGAGAATATTTAGCAGTTTTTTATTTTATTGTCACATTTATTAGTTACCTTCAGTTGTTCCTGGAGGACCTTGACGTATAAATATATATTTAGCTTATTATTCCCAGTTTGCTTACCCACCAGCACCTTGTTAAAATGTTAAAGTGATGCCAGAAAACAACATTTCTGTTCCTCAAAAACTGTATAATTACTCCAGAAATATGACCAGTCAAAAAGAGTTGGTCGGCCATTTTGGAGAGCAATGTACGGCATCCCAAGAAGGACATTTGAGCGGCGTTTCACAAAGAAGCGAAAAAACACTCAAAAAACCAGACGACATTAATAATAATAAACTTTATTTATATAGCACCTTTCATGCTTGAAGTGCTTTTACAGAAAATGACAGAAAATGAAAGAAAATGATAATAACAAATGAGGAACATAATTAAAAACAAGGTGTAAACAAACAGAAAGATTTATATCACTGAACCATAAAACAATAAAACATGAACAGTGATACTACTAAAAAATTACAATTGCCCCAAATGATAAGCCAAATTAAAAAGATATGTCTTTAATTTACTTAAAATGTTTTGAATCTGAACGAGAGAGATGAATTATTATTACACCGTGATTTCCCGATTATTTGAGAACTCCTTTTAGTGGGTTAATTACATTCTTATAATAAGTCAGAAATTGAGAAACTGGAGAAATAAGAAACTGTAAATGTAGGCAATCATTTATGGCATTAATAATGTTTATCTTAACTGTGAATGTCTTTCATTTTATGTCAAATCTGAAGTGTTTTAGTCCGGCCAAAATGTTCTCTGTTGAGCTTCCTGAAAAAAAGAGACATTTCATTAAAAAAAGTTGATTCAAGAACGAAACTCTGTTATTAAATCTGTGTTTTTCAAATATAGGACAATTTTTGCTAAATCTGAAAGAGCTTCCCTAGCTTTTGAATTTCTATGATGTCCTATTTGGGTTGCCTTTCGTAAAATCGGGTAGTCATACCCCCCATATTGGGCAGTTACGTACGGCAACCCAAAAAGGACATTTGACGTCCAGACAGCTGCCTGAGTTGCACTGCGCAAGAATGTGTTGGTCTGTCATAAACTGATAAACGATAAGAAATACGATAACAGAGAAATTACAAAGCTGGGAAATACCTTTTTAGACTTAATAATGGTCATATAAGAAAAATACTGATTTAATAACAGAGTTTCGTTCTTGAATCAACTTTTTTTTCCAGGAAGCTCAACAGAGAACGTTTTGGCCGGACTAACACATTTCAGATTTTACATAAAATGAAAGACATTCACAGTTCAGAATTAGATATAAATGATTAATGCCATAAATGATTGAATTTACTCAACCAACTAAAAGTAGCTATTCTCAAATAATCGGGAAATTACGTTGTGATAAAAATAACTAGGTTGTCGGGATTGTGGAGTTTTTTTCTCTTCTTTGTGAAACGCTTCTGTGTCAAATGTCCTGCTTGGGTTGCCGTACATAGCTCTCCAAAATGGCGGATATTGGGAAGTCACAGCGTTGTTGTTTACGTCCGCGGCGACATCTTGTATACGGGCGTCTTGAATTCATATATCTTATAAACAAGATCAGCGCCACAGGATTCATACGATATTTCCATTCCTTTTTTTAACACATAGAGAATTGTTGCACTGTTTATGATTATTTATAGCTTGTTGTTATAAGTGTGTACGGAGAAATGTGTGTCAGAACACGATGGATTCAGCAAGTGCCTCGATCTGTGTTATCGTTAATATTCCTCACGTTATTTATCAGAACAACGCCTCATTCTCAGATTATAAGTTTCTAAACCTTCACCCTCACACAGAAATCCTCTCTTGATGTAATTGTTATTGATTAGCTGGAATCAGAAATATTAGCCAGTTTATATTATTGTTTTTGTTTGACTTTGAATTAAAACGTGACCTTTTGAAATATTGTAAAGTACTGTAAGAGAATAGCAAAGCTTTCCAAATGCACATTAAATAAGTCTTTTAACTTCAATCTTTGTTTGGTTTGTTACTAATCTGTTCATACTGTATTGATAACGTGACACAAAAATATGACAACAAAACCTTAAAATCTTGAATCTTTGAATGGAAATATAATCTCTGAAAAAAAAATTTAAAAAATAAATAAATAAATAAGTAAAAAGAATAAAATAAGATAAAAGGGTGGTAATAAATAAATAAAAGGTCTAGGGAAAGGCTCTATTGAAGAGGTGGGTTTTGAGGCCTTTTTTAAAAACCTCCACGGTCTGTGGTGCTCTCATGTGGTCGGGGAGAGCGTTCCACAGACTGGGGGCAGCCGAGCAGAAGGCCCGGTCTCCCATGGTACGGAGCTTAGTCCTCGGGGGTTTGAGGAGGTTTGAGTTGCTGGAGCGGGTGGTCCGCACGGAGGTAAGGGGGGTGAGGAGTTCCTTGAGGTATGGAGGGGCAGTTCCATAGATACACTGGTGTGTGAGGACGGAGACCTTGAATGCGATCCTCAGTTCCACGGGGAGCCAGTGTAGTGATTTCAGGATGGGGGTGATATGATCATATTTGCGCACCCTCATCAGGAGTGTGTGTGGATTGGAAAGGGTGTGTGTAAAGGGTGTACCATCATCAGCAGTACGGGGTGCTGGACCGTTTCTCTTCACCCACAACACTGCAACCTGTCACCTGCAGAAGTTCTCTGACGACTCCCCTGTGGGAACTTCAGTCTCATGCTTTGACTGTTATGAAGACAGAGGAGCGGCATTTTGCCGACAACTGTAAACAGGCTTGTCTGTTTGAGCAACTGGCTCAGTGCAAAGAAGTACACAGGGTTGGGAGAGAGTGAAGAGAGAGAGAGAGGTTCCAGGTTGTTGTGTTTAATATTCAGGAGAATATTTGTCATTGTTCCAATGATAATAAACAAACATTTGCATAAAGCATATTTGTCCACTCATATGTTGATAAGAGTATTAAAAACTTGAAAAATATTCCTCTAAGGTTCATTTAGAACAGATAAAAAATGTCCGATTAACTTGCGATTAATCGCGATTAACTATGGACATCATGCGATTAATCGCGATTAAATATTTTAATCGACTGACAGCCCTAATATATATATATATATATATATATACCAAAGGAAGGCCAATACGGGTAGCTGCTCTCATGAGGGAGTCCAGGAGAAAAGAGAGAAGGAAAGTGGCCTTCGCTCAGAATCTGTGTTATCTTCAAGGACAAGGGGGAAAATGTACAGGTAACAAAACAGAGGACTAGACTTCAACTGTCACACACACTCCACGAGGTTTAGCCTCAGCTCAAGTTGAGCTCTCTGTAAAGATACGGGTCCAGCTCACGGAGAGCATTGATCAGAACCCTGCTGGCTGCAGCTCCTTTTATTTCGCACCGCGTCCACCACCTCTCGTGATCCGTCATTTTTGGGTTTGGTTCTGGCTGACGTCATTTCAGATTCACTGATCACTTCAGACTCAAAGAGTTTATCCAGAAGGTCGTTCAGGACAGTTGGAGTCACTCTTTGAATGAACTCTGTCCGAACTGAGAGCAGCCTCTTGTCTGCTGGGACTCTGCTCTCTGCTGGGACTCTGCTCTCTGCTGGGACTCTGCTCTCTGCCGGGACTCTGCTCTCTGCCGGGACTCTGCTCTCTGCCGGGACTCTGCTCTCTGCCGAGACTCTGCTCTCTGCCGGGACTCTGCTCTCTGCCGGGACTCTGCTCTCTGCCGGGACTCTGCTCTCTGCCGGGACTCTGCTCTCTGCCGGGACTCTGCTCTCTGCCGGGACTCTGCTCTCTGCTGGGACGCTTCTCTGGGACAATTCATGCCTTGGACCTGGTAGATAAACGGGGAAAATACTTTTGTTAACCAACAATCAATTAAACAGATCTCTTAAAAATTAAAGTAACTCGACAATCCCAGAGGTGGATTTCTGTTCACTTAAAGTTATAATATGTAACATTTCCTCATTCAAATGTGTAAAAACTCCTACACCTGTATACACTGTACGTTTCATCACGGTCTCCTGTAATGCTGTAATCCACTTAAGCATGAGAAGACTACAACTCCCATGATGCCACGCTGTTTCACCACCACACCACACTAGTTTTTACTATAGTTTTAGAACATTACAGGTTGTGTGTTTAATGTCGTGATGATGCGCTGCCATGGAGCCTTAATAGAGAAGGCTATGAGATGGAGCTTTAGAGTTATCAGTCTATCACTGGGTCTGAGCTCAGGAGGAGTCTTTACCTTCCAGTGACACGAGATAATTCCAGACTACGTTTCCATCTTGGTCCTTGACCTTCAAATCCACTGTCTCTGTGCTCGTCGTCAGGGAAACTTGAAATGTCGGATCGTAATCTGGTCCAAAACTTGAGTCAAATGTTTTACTCTGAAAACCAGAAGCAGAAGTTAAAAGTGTATCTGTTTCTTTCCTGATTGTGGATCCACATGCAGATAAATGTGTGTTAATGATCATTGTGTTTCTTTAGAGGAGTATCGGTGACTCACCTCAGGCTGAATGAAGAAGCCCTCAGGTTCACATTGCACACTGTAACCTTTAAACAGTTCCAGCTCACAGCCGGAGGAGATTGTGATGTTCTCAGCACGTTTGTGTTTGTCAGCAACCTTCAGTAACAGAGTAACTTTAGTTATGCTCAGATAGTCAAGGCAACTTTATTTAAAGATCACATTAAACAACAACAAACGTTGACAGACCTGCTCCACAAAGTGATGAGAGATACAATCAATCACAACATAATTATAAGTATATATTACCTTTGTAAAGGAATATTAAAAATAGATTATTTTAATTCTTTGAGATAAGCTATTGAAGAAGCTATTCCAACGTTAACCAAACCCAAACCGTCTGTGTCAGTTATACAACACAAAAGGCTGCTGCCCAAGCTGTAAAATGTGGCTGGTAGGGATGAGATCAAGTTGTCTTGGCAGTCATCATCATCATCATCAGCTTTATTTAAAGAGTCTCTTGGTCCATTTTTTAAAAGACATACAACACTCAAATATAAATTAAAAAAGGCATTTGTACCAATGTTTCCACAGAGGTGACTGTACATGCGTACAGCACTGAGACACGGATTTGAAAGCAGCATGATGACAGAGTTATGAGAAACATTCAATCGACATAAGAATTTGTACATCAGATTTCTCAAGAGAGCATGGAACGTGTTGACTCGTGCATTACAATACATTTCACTTGCACTGCACCACCTTGGTTTTCTAAGCAGTATACGCAAACAATCATAAGCCACCTGGAGCCTCTGGAGGCTCGCCTTCTTAAACTTGACCCACAAGGGGGCAGTATAGAGAGGAGTACAATAAGCTCTAAAGAGGTTCACCTTAACCTTATCTGAACACCAAGAGAATTTTCTAGCCAAAATGTTATCTTGTGTATACAGTACAAAACACGCCGCTGTGTATACATGTCATCATCATCAGCCATTTCATCTGTAATGATGTGTCCCAGATACTTAGTTTTACAGCAAACAGACAGCACCTGCCCTGACAGATAGAATGTTGGAAAACAAGGTTCTTCTCCCCTTTTGCTCTGCAGATCATTACAGCGCTCTTCTGAGCATTGTATTTAACATCAAATTTGACACCATAATCAGAACATATATATGCAGTGATTCATCTCAGCAGGCTCTCAGTTCGTGTGATGTGTTTAACATTAATGCCATCAGTTTCCGCAGACAGAAAGACATGCTGAAAGAGAATCATACAAAACCACAAAGAGCGATCTGAAGATTTACAGTTCAGATAGATCTTATTCTTCTCCCAGCACGAGAAGGTTTTAGAAGAGGAGCAGTGTGTGTGGAAACAGCTGTGGTTTAAAACCAGTGTTTAGTCTGATGGTGAGCACATGGCCTTACCTCCTCCTTAGGGACGTTTTTCTGCAGCAGATGTACATCCAGTGTTTGCTCCTCTTTGACCGGGGGTCGTAGGAACACCAGAATTTTGCCCTTTACCCGCAGAAGCAGATACCTTTTAAGGATATCCCAGACCAAGCCAAAGAGAGAGAGGTGAGGCACCTTCACCACCACATGAGTGCGTGTGACCTCCAGCGGCTCCAAGATGCTCAGGCCTTCATCAGTGATGTGGACGACAGACAACAGGCCGTCCAGGAGCAGCGCTGTGGAGCAAAGAGCTGGTCATCTGTTGCATTGCTGCTGAAACAGCTTCATCATATTCAATGTCACACCACTTTAGTTCAGAGCTAATGTTCATCTAATGTCATTCACTTTGGAGTCTCACTAGGATGTACCAGTTTATATCCTTCACCTTTTATTCTAATGTTTCATTATTGTTCTGTCCCCTGTGATCTTTCTGGATGTGAGCATTTGCTGTTATGCATAAACTTTGTTCATTCTTTTTTATTCACAAGACTGCTGAAATGTTTGTAATCTGCTGCCAGAACAGCTTGACTGTGTCTGGACTCATGTCTGAGTGATTCTCTAGATGTGTGAAGAGTCAGCGCAACTTCAATGATGGCGTTTAAAAAACACATTGAGGGCGGTGCCGGCCGTGAGCGAACCGAGCCGGCCGTTCTGTGATTCTCCAGATTCTAGCCCCACCACCCCTACTTCCCACGGCTATGTTTTAGGGCGTAGAAAAGTCTAACTTATAAATGTTGTTGTCAGTTGTTTTGTTTTGTACATGGTTCAGCTAGACTGACAATGTAAAGAGCAGAAAGAGCAACAGATGAATAACAAAGTAAGAATTAATCAAACTGCTAGCTTAGCATCACAACAGTAACAGAGAGTTAGCGTTGAGTTAGCACTGTTAGCATCTGAGCATGCTGTGGACTGACCAATCACAGTTTACATCTCTTTAATATCACAGTGAGGAGACTGCAGAGGGCCCAAAGAAAAACGAACTCAGTATTTAGAGCTGCATTGCATCGTCTGCTTCAATAATGATGTCATGCAACACATCGACTACGGTAAATGGATGTTTTAATAATTTAATTCTTCTTCTTTTGAAACAGATTTGGTGCCTGAATTATACTGTTGCTATCTTTGTTAAACTAGTTTAATAAAGCTGCTGTATAACTCTTGAACGCTAGTGAATAGCATAAAGTGCTAATCATTATATAAGTGTATTTGTTAACACTCGATGTCTTTACCATCCTCTGTCTCGCTGTGTGGCAGGTGGAGCTGGCAGACGGCAGCTTCATCAGAACTCTTCACGTTGAACAGCGGCCCTGCTGCCTTCTTGCCAGCTGATCGGAGGAGGCTCTCCTCCCAAGGGACCGTCCTGTACAGAAGCTCCGCCTCCTGAGCCATGACGAACACCAGGCCAGTCGAAGCACACTGGAACTCACCTGGACCAGGACACCTGAACCTGTAGACACACAGGGGACAAGTTACTACAACAAGTCTTCACTGACCTGTGTTCTGACTGACAGGTGTTCATCCAGCTGGATCTGACCTGGAGGAGGGTTTGTTGAAAGATCTGAAACACCTGATGATTACAGGAACATCACTGAAGATGTGTCCACATGCATCAGAATGTGTGAAAACACATTTTAATTAAATTAACAAAATGTCTAGTCCAGCAAGGATCTAGACTGGTACAAGAAAACAATCCTTCCTACACACAGAGGCATTATTTTATTTACGTCTGTTGGAAAGAGATTGGATGCAATACCTCAAGGTGAAAGACATGAAATCAAACACAATTAAATGAATATATATTTGTAATGTGTTTAAAATAATGTTTGGTCATGTTATAGGATTACCTGTATGAAGACTCAGTTGTGTGTTCAGGTGAGAAGGATTCAGGAGCCTGGAACAAACAGTTAGTTATTTTAATAGAGTTAAGTTCTAGCTTCATGAAACCAAACCACAATTACAGAACATATTCAGACCAATTTGAAAAATGCAAATGAGTCTGGATCATCTGAGTTCATTGTCAATTTCAAACGGGTTATTAACAGGTTAACATGTCACACCAGTACCAGCCAATCACAGCACAGTATTACCCGCCAATCACAGCACAGTAGTAACAGCCAATCACAGCACATTGGGGCGGGATATAGAGAACCGCAGTGACGCGTCCTAAAACCCGGAAGTAAGTTAGCATTTTTACAACTTCCGGTTCCTTCGTCAAAAAGCAATGCAATTTCTCCATAGGGTTTTGGAAAATAGCTCCAAATAAGGTCTGTGTTTGACACAAAATTAAGAGATAGATCACGTTTTGTTCTACCACATTAAATCCATCAGCAGTGACCCCGCTGGTGATTTCTGAAGAGTTTATGTGTCGGAAAAACGATGGTTGTTAACAAGTGGCATTAGTGGACTACAGAAATGGTCGAGGCCGTTGTACGTCATTACGCCGATTACGTAAACACTCCCGCTAAATTTCTTTCCCCCTGTGTTCTGCTTGAAAGAGAGTATATGCCTATCTTAAGTTTCTGTAGTATCTTTAGTATCTATATCTTTATCTGACCATCATCATTTAAAGTCGTTAATAGTCGTTTTTGTTTGGCGATCTTAAATTGGCGTGACGTTGAGTAGTGCGACCCTGCCGTTCTAGCTTGTAGTTCCTTTATAGCATAACGTTAGCATTTTGCTTCTGGCGACTAGATTTATGATTCGAAAATTATAAAAGTAGCGTAGATATGTGGAGATTATCTGGCTGAACAAAACGTGATCCCTCTCTTAAATGTGTTTCAACCACAGACCTTATTTTGAGCTATTTTCCAAAACCCTATGGAGAAATTGCATTGTTTTTTGACGATGGAACCGGAAGAAGAAGTTTACTTCCGGGTTTTAGGACGCGTCACTGCGGTTCTCTATTGTTTAGGTTTCTAGATACATTGCGAGCGTTAGTGCATTTAACTTGACAGCCCTGATAATTATATTTCATTCAGTGATGAAATAAAATATACTTCACTCTGTACAACTGCTCCCCTCTCACCTTTCTGTCTGTCTTCACTTCCTGTTCCACACCGGAGTCACCTGATGGAGAGAGGTGGTGACAGAGACAAATAATAATAAAACAATAATAATAATTCTTGTACTATAAATATCTTTTAAGACCAGATTTAATGTACAATAGTTTGATGAATGGAGGATATGGTTTCAGTACTCACAGGTCTTCTGGATCTTGCCTCTGATCGTCACGCCTCTGATCCTGCAGGGATGATTACAATCCAACAATGTTGGATAAAGTTTAAAATAAGTGTTTGTTCTTTGAGTGAGTCAGCTGCAGAGTCCTGACTGATCTCATGCTTTACATCCCATCATATCTTCTCTGCAAACACTACGACTGACAGCCACAGCTCTCAGCTGCATCACAGGAAGTAACTGCTCATTAGGCTAGAAACTAAAAACATGACAGGAAACAAAACAGAAAACCTTTTCCACTCTTCTGTAAAATCCTATGTCTGTTAGAAAGTTGCTAACTAACTAAATGTGGCTTTGCATTTTCAGCTTTCAATATATAGTTGATGGAAGAATGAAAGAGCCTGCAGTCAGTGGGTAACATCACTGATCTGTTGGGATTCCCCAGTGAGAGAAACACCTCCCTGTGTTTCATACAATACTGCTGAACCAGCAGAGACTGAGGTCTCATTCACACCTCATAGTCCGCTTCTCTGGCGCGCACCAGACGACAGATTGTTACATTGTTTCATTTTTCAGAAGGTTCGGTTTGCGTTCACACGGGAAAACTCAAACGGACTATAAACTTTAAACACAAGTCATGTGCATTGAAATGCTGTTCAACAATTGGTCAGACATTTAGGGGTAAAAATCCCAGCAATTTCTACCGTAGCTTTGGAGCATCGGCAGGTTATTTTCATGCTGCTGTTAATCTGGAGAGCATATCAACAGAATCTAGTGGAAAGCACATATGATTATACAATCAGACAACGTGCGATCATTTTCTTTTAACACATATAATGAGAGATGTTCTGCAGTCAGGAGGAGGTTTCACCGACGACAGGTGGCTCTGACTTTTATGTATAGTTGACGGAGCATTTTTACTTTACAAGACACTGTCCAACACTTTATTCTGCTACACTCTTTCACTAAAGATTTTGAAGACATCCGCGTTCTTGTGACACGTAAATACTACGCTTCCTTTGTTTTGCTGCGGACTGCGTTCACACCAGAGATGAACCGCTCTAGAGTTCACTAGCAAGCGGTCCGAAGTTGGACTGCGTTCATACAGTACCAACCCAAACGAACCGCAACAAGGGGTTAAACGCACCAGGGTTCGATTCAACCGGACTAAACAAGGCTGGTGCGACCTGAGTCGACCCCCTACTGACCTGAGAGTCTCCAGTCTGCACTCTGGACTCTCCAGAAGATTTCTCAGCAGCTTCACTCCTGAATCCTGCAGCTTGTTGAGACTCAGGTCCAGATCTCTCAGATGGGAGGGGTTGGACTTCAGAGCTGAGGCCAGAGCAGAACAGCTGATCTCTGACAACCTGCAGTTCATCAGACTGAATAAAGAAAACATGTTCCTGTTTGAAATAATTCAAGGTTTAATAATCTGCTCAGAGATGAAGAAGTTCAGAAAGTGGAAACTCCAAACAGGTTAAAAACTGTAAGATACAGAAAGAGGAAAAGAGCTCTCATTAATATTAAAGACAACGTGCTTCTACTTCAATAAAACGAGGAGACTTCACATCTGAAACTCTGCTCCATCTACACTAACTCATGATGTGCAGCCAGACAAATACAAACCACAGACACTGATTCAACTCAAGATCACAACGTTTACAAAGATCACAATTCAGGATGAATTTTAAATGTGAAGAAAAACATCCAGAATATGTATTTAAGGAACAGTGGAGTCATCAAATCACAGCATCTCCAGTGTAAACTATTCAGTCAGTATCAGCATCATGTAGCTTCAGGAACATGTTGGAAACAGCAACAACTGAACATACTTGTTAGTGTTGGACCGTTTTAATAGAATTATTTAATGATTGTATTTTATATCATTTGTTAAAATCATGATGGAGAATCCAAGATGAATTTCAGCTGTTTAAAAGGTTCAGAGTGAATTCTGCAGTGAAGGTTTTTGTTGTTATTTAAAAGTAAAGATCAACATTGCATTATGCAACTCTAGCATTAAGATGCTCAGTGAGGATCAGTGTAATATCAAGGCAGACAAGGCAAGTATATTTATATAGCACCTTTCAACACAAGGCAATTCAAAGTGCTTTACAAAAATGACAGACATTAATAGCATTTAAGAAACATATTATGAAATGATATCTAAAAACACTCATTTAAAAGCAAAGATACATGAATTACAGTTACAGTGCAGTGTGAGATACACACATCTGAACGAACCCCCCTTTGAAAAATTATAATCTGACCCCATGGTACCTTTTAGTTTTCGCCGAAACTATTCCTCTTTTTTATTTTTAAATGCACATAGTTAAGTTTACCTTGTCTTTCTAGGACTTTTGTTGGTATCCTCCCTGAACCAGGGTCTTGAAACCAAAACGGCACACGTAGGGGACTTTAACCACCTACGAGGGGACTTTAACCCCAATAATGACTTTAACTACCTTTGGGGGGACTCAACGTAAATTCAAAGTGCAATTCAAAGTGCTTTACAAAAATGAAAAACATTAAGAAAATGGCATTAAAAAGCAGAGATAATAAAAGTTACAGTGCAGTTTAAGATATGAATATATCAATTAAAAGCAGCGGCAAAAAGAAAAGTCTTCAGCCTGGATTTCAAAGTAGTCAGAGTTGCAGCGGACCTGCAGGTTTCTGGGAGTTTGTTCCAGATATTTGGAGCATAATAACTGAACTTCTCCATGTTTAGTTCTGACTCTGGGGACAGAAAGCTGACCAGTCCCTGAAGACCTGAGAGTTCTGGATGGTTCATCATTTAGCAGGAGGTCAGAAATGTATTTTGGGCCCAAACCATTCAGTGCTTTATAAACCAGCAGCAGTATTTTGAAATCAATTCTTTGACACACAGGAAGCCAGTGTAAAGACTTCAGAACAGGACTGATGTGATCCACTTTTCTTAGTGTCAGTGAGGAACCAGTGTAAAGACTTCAGAACTGGAGTGATGTGATCCACTTTCTTAGTGTCAGTGAGGACTCGAGCAGCGGCGTTCGGAATCATCTGCAGCTTTCTAATAGATGTTTTAGTGAGACCTGCAAAGACACCATTACAGTAGTCGAGTCTACTGAAGATAAAAGCATGGACAAGTTTTTCCAAATCCTGCTGTGACAGTAGTCTTTTTATCCTAGATATATTCTTTAGGTGATAGTCGGCTGATTTAGTAACTGTTTTAATGTGACTGTTGAAACTCAGGTCAGAGTCCATGACTACACCTAGATTTCTAGCTTTATCTGTTGTTTTGAACATTGCAGACTGAAGCTCAGCGCTAACTTTTATACGTTCTGCCTTGGCTCCAAAAACCATTACCTCAGTTTTATCTTTGTTTAATTGGAGAAAGTCCTGACACATCCAGTCATTGATTTGTTCAATGCACTTACTCAGTGTTAGAATTGGAGCATAGTCTCCTGGTGAAATGGTTATGTAAATTTGGGTGTCATCCGCATAGCTATGGTAACTTATTTTGTTGTTTTTCATTATCGGAGCCAGTGGTAGCATGTAGATGTTAAAGAGCAGAGGCCCCAAGATGGAGCCTTGAGGAACCCCACATGTCATATTTGTCAACTCAGATGTGTAGTTACCTATAGAAACAAAGTTGTTTCTGTCCTTTAAGTAGGATTCAAACCAATTTAGAACTGTTGCCGAAAGTCCCACCCAGTGTTCCAGCCTGATGTCTGCAGCTCAGAGTCAACACAACTCTCACATATTAACCCTCCTGTTGTGTTTGTTTTCCCCCCCTTAATTTGGTGTTCGCGGTCAAATTTGACCGGTCCTGTTTTAACTGCTATTACATTAACACAAAAACCATTAATCATCACCAAATTTAATTTAACACCCTTTCAAACTGTAAATATTGTATCAGACTACTGGTATACATGAACAACTGCAGTAAATATACAAAGAATAGACACTGAACATGTGTTGCGTGTGCCAGGTGTGATTCACATGGGGGGATGGACACATAAGGGGGGGAACACATCTAGAGTATGTGTGTGTGTGTGTGTGTGTGTGTGTGTGTGTGTGTGTTGTGTGTGTGTGTGTGTGTGTGTGTGTGTGTGTGTGTGGGTGTGGGTGTTTGTGTGTGTGTTTTATCTGATCCGGATGGTTACTACCGGGAACACCATGGTGTTACAAAGTTGACTAAATCATCCAAAATTCAATGAATGTGTTGATCAGCTATTTTATATGTTCAAATGTCTACTGTGAAGGATATCATAAAGCCTTAATGCAATCGAATGTAAAACAAAAAAGTTATGATTGATGAAAGTAGTAAATCGGTCAGATTTGACCCGAAGACAATGGGAGGGTTAATCTCAGCACACAAGTTAAAGATGGAGAACTGACCTGAGAGCCTCCAGTCTGCAGTCTGGACTCTCCAGAAGATCTCTCAGCAGCTCCACTCCTGAATCCTTCAGCTGGTTGTTACTCAGGTCCAGATCTCTCAGATGGGAGGGGTTGGATTTCAGAGCTGAGATCAGAGCAGAACAGCTGATCTCTGACAACCTGCAGCTCCACAGTCTGAATAAAGAAAACATGATGAGGATAAAAATCTGTTTATAATCCAATCAGATGTTCAGGTTTATTAAGTGTAGCTCAACATTCCTGTCTCCTAATCTATGAGCTTTTCCCTGAATTACAGTGACTGTCATTCTGTTATTGTGGATCATCAGAATATCAGCCTTCTGTTTATTATCTGTGAAAACATTGAAATCAATGGGAAGCAAGAAAAACATGTATGCTTCAGAGATCAATGTAAAACTAATATTAGTTCAGATGAACTTCTTGATTCAGATGTGACCATTTCCTAAAGACAACATACATTTACTTTAACAACTAACAGTGGATATCTAATGTATATATTTATAAAATAAATGTACTGTTTTGCAATCAGGGCTGAAACTCACACTTTGTTTTTTTCTAGATTAATCACTTGGTCTATAAAATGTCAAAATATTTGAAGTGCCATCCCTTTTATCCATTATATATATATATATAACCGGCCTCTCCGGTTGATGTTCTGGGCTCTCTCGGTGAGAACGTCCTCCCCTCTGTCATGAAACTTGGAGTGACCTTCAGTAGCACTTTTAAATTTGATAAGCAGGTCAGCACCGTAGTCAAATCCTGCTTTTTTAAAATAAGACTATTGGCCAAAACCAAGTCCTATTTATCTTTTAAAGACCTAGAAAGGGTTATTAACGCCTTTGTTACCTCGAGTCTGGACTATTGCAACGCTCTGTATGTGGGTATGGACCAGGCCTCAATTAGACGCCTGCAGCTCATCCAGAACGCAGCCGCACGTCTTCTGACTGGCCATAAAAAGCGTGACCACATCACCCCAATTCTGGCCTCACTGCACTGGCTTCCAATTCGGTTCCGAATTGATTTTTAAAATCCTTTTATTTGTTTTCAAAGCCCTAAATGGGCTGGCTCCGGCATATATAGCAGAACTCCTCCATCGCTACTCCCCAGCCAGAGCATTAAGGTCGGCTGACCAGCTGTTGGTGATAGTGCCCAAGACCAGGCTCAAAACCCGAGGGCACCGAGCCTTCGCAGCAGCTGGCCCCAGGCTCTGGAACACTCTGCCCCTCCATGTGAGGTCGGCCCAGACCCTAGGGGTTTTTAAATCAACACTAAAAACTCACTTCTTCTCCCTGGCCTTCTAGTCAGAGCGGAGCACGACTCCTGACATTTCCCTGTGTTTGATTTTATTATTTGCTGTTGTAATTTATTGTCTTCTGTTTTGCGATTGTAGTAACGTGTTATTTATTATTTGCATGTACAGCACTTTGGCTCGACCAAAAATCGCTTTTAAATGTGCTTTATAAATAAACCTTGATTTGATTTGATTTGATTTGATATTTTAAGAAACAGTCAACTTTTATGACTGCAGACTAAATGTAGTACCAGAAAAATAAGAATATGAACAAAGCGACTGTGGCAGTGGGGTGTGGTTAGAGCGCCGGCTGCTGGAGGGATGGGGGTGGCTCCAGACCGCTGGACAAGGATCAGGTAACCAGGTGAACAGTAAAGCATGTCAGTAACCTGGTTCTTGTCTCTCTTGCAGTGGTCTGGGTCCTGGGGGCAGAAGGACTTGCCCCAAGAAAGCCTGTCACTGGCAGCAGTGTTCTGTCTGTTTCCTAAAGTATTGATGTATTGTTTGCAAGTCAGTCAATAAAGCTTTCTTTTAAGCAAGCCTTCCTCTCCTTCTGTCCTTTTTAACTGGGTGAGCAGGAAAACCCTCACAACGACATATACACATGTATGGTTGTTCAAGCATTAAGTTCAACTGTTAATGAAACACATGAGATCTCCAGCAGTAACAGAGAGTGAACTGACCTGAGAGTCTCCAGTCTGCAGTCTGGACTCTCCAGAAGATCCCTCAGCAGCTCCACTCCTGAATCCTTCAGATAGTTGTCACTCAGGTTCAGATCTCTCAGATGGGAGGGGTTGGATTTCAGAGCTGAGATCAGAGCAGAACAGCTGATCTCTGACAAACTGCAGCTCCTCAGACTGAATAAAGAAAACATGATGTAACTTTAGAAAACAATGTTCCTGTTTGAAATAACTCAATGTTTAATAATCTGATCAGAGCTGAACAATGTTTTAACGTCAGCAATGATGTAGAAACAAATCCCTGATAATCTGGAACTCTCTGCAGCAGTTTCTCTCATCAGATGTTTAACAACTCCTTCATCTCCCTCACAGCTCATCAGTACTGACAGCATCTTCACTGACTCATGGAGCACAGAGTGAGTCTGTGGAAGCTCAAACACTCTCCCTCACACATTCACCTTCTCTGATCTTTGTTATTCTTAAAGTTTGGATTCCATTTCCATTTGGAAATACAGAAACAAATAAAAGCATTAAAATGTCTTCTGGCAAATTCTGAAAATCATAAATAGAAACAGATCTGCAGTCAGTGAACTGACCTGAGAGTCTCCAGTCTGCAGTTTGGACTCTTTAGTCCAGAACTCAGCAGCTTCACATCTGAATCCTGCAGCTCGTAGTTGACACTCAGGTCCAGCTCTCTCAGATGGGAGGGGTCAGACTTCAGAGCCGAGGCCACGACTTCCCATTCAGTCTCTGAGAGTCTACAGTCAATAACTCTATAATGACACATATATCACAACTTGTGTTAGTATAAAAACAGAGGAAACATTTAATTAACTTACTGAATTTGAAATGGAACAACTTTTAACACATGATGTCAATTTAATGTAATAATAGAGTTTTCTTATTCATTGTCAGCCTGTCAGACATTATTTTAAAGTCTTAAGCATTGTGGTAAAAACAGATCTGATTTCATGTTTAAGAAACTGCAATGATATATTAATAACTGCTTTCACCGATAACTGTAAATACTGCTGTATGTTGTGATCACATGCTGCTCTGAGAAAACCTCTAAAGTCCTTCATTTGTTTGACATGTCGCCTCCATCTCACAAAATAATGTGAAGAAAATAAATTTAAAATGTTACAATATATAAATAGAATAATTGGATCATTTAATTTTGCTCTCAGAGTATTTAACATCTAACATTTTATAGTGTTTATTTGAAGAAATAACTTCTGATCCACATCAATTTATAAAGTTAATCACATCTGGACTTACTTGGCCTTCCTGCAGTTCCTCACAGCTGGAATCAGTCTCCGTCGTCCCTCCTCTGATGTGTTGTACTTCAGGTCCAACTCATCCAGAACCTCCTCTGACATCTGCAGCATGTAGGCCAGAGCTGAGCAGTGGATCACAGAGAGTCTCTTCTCTGATCTGTTCCCTGACTTCAGGAACTCTGTGATCTCCTGATGTACTGAGTGGTCCTTCATCTCTGTCAGACAGTGGAAGATGTTGATGCTCCTGTCAGGAGAGATTTCATCACTGCTCATCTCCTTCAGGTTGTTGATGGCTCTCTGGATGATTTCTGGACGGTTGTCTGTGCGACCTAGCAGGCCTCCTAAGAGTCTCTGGATGATCTTTGGACGGTTGTCTGTGCGACCCAGCAGGCCTCCTAACAGTCTCTGGTTGGACTCCAGAGAGAGGCCGTGGAGAAAGCGGACAAACAGGTCGAGGTGGCCATTTTCACTTCTGAGGGATTCCTCCATGGCTCTCTTCAGGAAGACATCCAGGGATGGGTAATCCTGACCACTGTTGTCTTCGTCCCAGACTCCCTGCAGGAAGTCCTTCAGTACCTCTGTGTCTCTGTTGGTGTAACAGTGGAACAAGTAGACTGCAGCCAGAAACTCCTGAATGCTCAGATGAACAAAGCAGTAGACTGTTTTCTGGAAGATCACACTCTCTCTTTTGAAGATCTCTGTACAAACTCCTGAGTGCACCAAGGCCTCTGTGACATCAAGACCACAGCGCTGCAGGTCTTCTTGGTAGAACATGATGTCTCCTTTCTCCAGATGTTCAAACGCCAGCCTCCCCAGCTTCAGAAGAACCTCCCTGTCAGCCTTCGTCAGCTGCTGTGGACCCGTCTCGTGTCCCGCTTCATACTTCTGCTTCTTCCTCTTGTCTGGACCAGCAGGAAGTGTGAGTACATGTCAGTGAGGGTCTGGGCAGCTCTCCTCTCTGGTCTGTAGTCAACATGTGGTCCAGAACTGCAGCAGTGATCCAGCAGAAGACTGGGATCAGACACATGATGTGGAGGCTCCTGGAGCCCTTGATGTGAGAGATGATTCTGCTGGACAGGTCTTCATCACTCGATCTCCTCCTGAAGTACTCCTCCTTCTGGGCGTCAGTGAAGCCTCGTACTTCTGTTACCCTGTCCACACACTCAGGAGGGATCTGATTGGCCGCTGCAGGTCTGGAAGTTATCCAGACGAGAGCCGAGGGAAGCAGCTTCCCCTGATGAGGTTTGTCAGCAGCACGTTGACTGAGGACTGCTGTGAGACATCAGACACAACCTCATTGTTTCTGAAATCCAGAGAAAGTCTGCTTTCATCCAGGCCGTCAAAGATGAACAGCACTTTACAGACAGCCAGCTGCTCTGCTGTGACCTTCTGTAAGGTTGGATGGAAAACATGGAGCAGCCTGAGAAGACTGTACTGCTCACCTTTGATCAGGTTCAGCTCCCTGAAGGAGAGCGGGATCACCAGACTGACATCTTGGTTTTCCAAACCCTCGGCCCAGTCCAGAGTGAACTTCTGCACTGAGAAGGTTTTTCCAACTCCAGCGACTCCGTTGGTCAGGACCGCTCTGATGTGAGTCTGTTGGTCAGGTAAGGCTTTAAAGATGTCCTGGCACTTGATTGGAGTGTCATGGAGGGTCTCTTTCTTGGAAGCTGTCTCCAGCTGCCTCACCTCATGTTGGGTATTAACCTCTTCACTCTGTCCTTGTGTGATGTAGAGCTCAGTGAAGATGCTGTTGAGGAGGGTTTCACTTTCATCAGTTCCTTCAGTCACACGTTCACATCTCCTCCTCAGACTGAGCCTATGTTCATCTAAAACCTCCTGCAGACCACTATCTGCTGAAAGAGAAGGAAACATGAGAGAATCAGGAAAATGCTTTTGAGAATCTGAACAGTCAGGGTTTTAAATGTCATGATTTTTATAAAACATTTTAATGTCTATACTTTACAACACAAAAAATAGTAAAAAAAAAGAATCCCGGCCATGAAGACTCCAGAAGGAACCACAAATACTAGTTGCCAGATATTTATACTATCATACGTAAATGTTATATAAGTGCTGGGCTAATGTAGTAATGTCTGAGTAAGACAGAAAGCGTTTTTTAGGGAAACACTGCTGTCCCACGTGAAATATTTGTGTACACACTTTAAAACCAAAGCCTTGAAGAAGGGATCAGATGATACAGTGTTTCTATAGAAGAGTAGACACCCAGCGCCCAGACAGCGGTAAAGATGCTGCACGTGTTCGGCCTCTTACTTTGTATAATGCTGCGTCTTTCTCCACACTGAGGACAGCAGGAGTCTCCTGATGGAGGAAGCTGCTCCCAGTATGAGGCGATGCACTGTCTGCAGAACCAGTGTCCACAGCTGGTAGAGACTGGATCCTTCAGGACGTCCTGACACAGAGCACAGCTGGACAGCTGCTCCTCCACAGGAACAGGACTCTTCCTCTTCCCTCTGTGGAGATGAACACATCCTTTACAGCACTTTACATTAGTGGAGCTGATTCTCACCAATGGTACAACAATATGGCAAATTCTAGTTTCATATTTAAATTATGATTAGATTATATTTCATCATGATAAGGTAGATAGTGGTTAGTTATTCATATCATTAGGAAACAGAACAGCTTTGTGTCTGGATTCATAACATCAGCTGAATTCATCTGGTACACTTTAGCACTTTGTACCAAATTTACATAGAATTTGCTGTGAATACATTTCAATAAACATATGGAAAGGATGCCGAAATAACAACGTAATGATAGTGATTTGTAAAAAGCCAGAGTTAATGCTTTGTCAGGTCTGTCTGCAACACAACAAGCAAAACACTTTAAAATGTTTGTTTTCTGAATGGAGATTGGTTTGATTAAAGCTAGGCTAGGCTAACATTGTAGCTGCTCCATCAACACTCAAAATAACTCCATCCAGTCATAAGAACAGCAGCTATTATATTGTTAGCACCACAGACAATCTCTGGTTTATACAGGTACATGAATAACCTGATTTAGTATGAGGTGCTGTAGCTCTGGGTGCTGATGTGTTATAACGCGGTACAAAAATACTGGACTCAAATGCAACACTCATTTTTTAATGAGAAAAATAAAACAAAGTTTAAAAAATGATCACTCTTGCGAGGACAAAACAAAACTCTTGATTTCAAAACAAAAACTCTCCTCTCTGGTAACCTCCTCTCTGGAAACACGCTGAGTCTCTGGACATGTGAAGCACACTGAAAACAAGACGAACTAAATTATCTAAAGATATACTAACTATGGATGGCATTAATTTGGCCTCCAGTGAGACTGTAAGGAATCTTGGTGTTATATTTGATCAGGATTTATCCTTTAACGCCCACATAAAATCTATTTCAAGGACCGCCTACTTCCATCTACGTAACATTGCAAAAATCAGGCATATCTTGCCTCAAAACGATGCAGAGAAACTAGTCCATGCATTTGTTACTTCAAGGCTAGATTATTGTACCTCTCTATTATCAGGGTGTACCAAGAAGTCAGTTAAGTCGCTTCAGCTGATTCAAAATGCTGCAGCACGTGTACTAACCAGAGTTAGGAAAAGGGACCACATTACTCCTGTTCTGGCTGCCTTACACTGGCTCCCTATAGAACATAGGATAGAATTTAAAATTCTTCTTCTCGCCTACAAAGCCCTTAATGGGCAGGCGCCATCTTACCTTAAAGAACTCATTATACCCTACTGTCCTACTAGGGCATTGCGTTCCAAGAATGCAGGGTTGTTGGTTGTTCCTAGAGTCTCTAAAAGTACAATGGGAGCCAGAGCCTTTTCATATCAAGCTCCACATTTGTGGAATCAGCTTCCAGTTTGTGTTCGGGCGGCAGACACCCTATCCGTTTTTAAGAGTGCGCTTAAGACCTTCCTTTTTGATAAAGCTTATAGTTAGGGCTGATTAGATTCAGCCCCTAGTTTAGCTGCTATAGGCTTAGTTTGTCGGGGGACACTTTACTTTACTTCTTCCTTCTCTCTGTCTGTACCTGTGTATTCTCATGTTCCGAATAACCCAGCTTCCCCAAATTTCTTTTTGGTGTCTATCTACGCCGGGACCCTGAGTCGTGGCTGATCCTGTTGCTGTGGTCCTGAGTCCTGGATCGCGAGCCCTGGATCTTGAGTCATGGCTGTGCCTGTTGCTGTGGTCCTGGATCATAAGTCCTGGATGGATATCCTCGTGGATTCATCTTCTTATTATAGACACATGCATTTCCAAACATTTGGACTACCTATGTTGTAAATGTATTATCTTCTCAATTTACACACGGCATCTATTGCACGTCTGTCCGTCCTGGGAGAGGGATCCCTCCTCTGTTGCTCTCCCTGAGGTTTCTCCCATTTTTTTCCCCTTTAAACTGTGGGGTTTTTCCTTTTTCTGGAAGTTTTTCCTTGTACGATGTGAGGGTCTAAGGACAGAGGGTGTCGTATTGTCTACTGATATTCTGTACAAACTGTGAAGTCCACTGAGACAAATGTAACATTTGTGATATTGGGCTATATAAATAAACATTGATTGATTGATTGATTGATTGAACTGGCACAAGACAAAGGGAGACAGGACTATTTAAACATGAGGGAAGTGGGAACAGGTGGAAACAATCAGGGGCGGGGCAGACGCTGACGATGGCGGGAAAACACACAAAGGGAGGAAGTAACAGGGTCTGAAAAGAGAAACAAGAGGTAAGTACAACATAAAACAGGAAATGGGAAAACGAGACATGACATGAAACATGGGGACTTGACTAGAGATGACAGACAAGACATGAAGTAACATGAAAACCTGACTCTGCATAGAAACCTGACTAGACTTGAAATGACATAAATACCTGACTAAACATGAAACAAACACAACTAACACAATTGACGAGACACCACATGATGTTCCCTCTTCTGATTTATCTCAGCACGTCAGTGACGACAGGAGCAGAATCTCAACACTGTTTTTGTGACAGAGCGTCACAAACTTTACACTCAAGTTGTAACTTTTCAAGTTGTGTGAATACACGGGGGATATTCATTTAGCTTCTTCACTTCATTTGTGTTGCCAGGTACACGTGTGTCTTTGTATTGACTCTACATGTAATCAGTTACATCTGCTAATGCTAAACACAACCAGCTCACCAGGTTATCACTATTATTAATAAACCTCTTCAAATACGTCTAAAAAAGATGCTGAGGTAGTGAACTCATTTGTTTGTGTAACACAATTGACGAGACACCACAGTACTCCCCCCTCTAGGGACTGCTCCGGAAGTCCCAGACACTCCTGGATGATCCTGATAGAAGTCAGTGATCAAACTCCGATCTACAATGAAACTTGCAGGGACCCATTGTCTCTCTTCGGGACCGTAACCATCCCAATCCACGAGGAATTGTTTCCCTCGGCCACGGTTACGGACTCCAAGCAGTTTTTTAACGCTGTAGACAGGACCACCATCAACCATCCGGGGAGGCGGTGGGGGCTTAGAGGCGAGCACCAGAGGACTCTCTCTTACAGGCTTGACCTTGCCCACATGAAATGTCGGATGGACCTTGAGCGACCTAGACGTAAGCGCACAGACACTGGGTTAATCATCTTAGAAACCGGGAAAGGGCCCACGAACCTTGGGGCTAGCTTTCTGGACATGACATGAAGGGGTAAGTCTTTGGTAGTCAGCCAAACGCTTTGTCCAGGCCTACAGTATAAGATGGAGCAGGTCTGCGATGCCGATCCACCACCTTCTTCATCTGGCTGGTGCTGCGCAGGAGAGCACGACGAGCACCTGCCCAGATCCGGCGGCACCGACGGACCATGGCGTGTGCCGACGGGACCGTGACCTCACCTTCATTGGCAGGGAACAAGGGTGGCTGGTAACCATAAACACACTGGAAAGGAGTAAGTCTAGTAGCGGCGGTGGGCAGTGTGTTGTGAGCATACTCGACCCACACCAGGTGCTTGCTCCACGATGCCTGGTTCTGGGAAACGAGGCACCGCAAACAGGTCTCCAGCTCCTGGTTTATGCGCTCTGATTGGCCATTGGACTGCGGGTGGTAACCCGAAGACAGGCTAACGGTGGCACCAAGGAGATGGCAGAACTCGTTCCAAAAACCTGAGATGAACTGGGGGCCTCGGTCCGATACGATGTCCCTGGGAAAACCATGAATGCGGAAAACTTCACGTAACATGACCTCTGCCGTTTCTTTGGCAGAGGGGTGCTTGGGTAATGCAATGAAATGTGCCATCTTACTGAATCTGTCCACCACCGTCAGGACGGTGGTGTTTCCTTGGGACACGGGTAATCCAGTAACGAAGTCCATGGAGAGGTGTGACCATGGACGGTGTGGAACAGGAAGAGGCTGCAGCAGACCCATCTGAGCTTGTTTAGAGGTCTTGTTTCTAGCACAAACGGTGCATGCTGCCACATACTCTGCCACCTGTTTCTCCACAGCCGGCCACCAGAAACGTTGCTTTATCATAAAGATTGTGCGTCTAACCCCCGGATGACAGGTGAGCAAAGACGTGTGAGCCCAGTGAATTACCTGTGAGCGAACTGAAACAGGTACAAACAACCTATTTTGCGGGCAACCACTAGGGCCGGGCTCTCACCATGTGCTTGCTTCACCACAGATTCTATTTGCCATGAAACTGCCCCAACCACACAATGAAGTGGAAGGATGCTCTCAGGTTTTTTGGCAGCAGGTTCAGGATCGTACATGCGTGACAAAGCATCTGGTTTCACATTTTGAGAGCCTGGTCTGTATGACAAGGTAAAGTTAAAGCGACTAAAGAACAATGACCATCTAGCCTGGCGTGGGTTTAGTCTTTTGGATTTCCTAATGAATTCCAGGTTTTTGTGATCAGTCCATACTAGAAATGGTTGTTCCGCCCCCTCTAACCAGTTTGGTGAATACTTGGGCATCCTGCAACAGTTCAAATGCTGAAGACATTAGTGGGAGGGGGCATCTATTCTTAACAGTTATTCCATTGAGTGGACTATAGTCTATGCATGGACGGAGAGAACTATCTTTCTTGCCCACAAAGAAAAAGCCTGCAGCCGCAGGTGATGACAACGGTCTAATGAGTCCAGACTTAAGGGAAGAGTCAATATATGTTTTCATGGCCCCCCTTTCTGGTGCAGAGATGGAGTAAAGCCGACCTCTAGGGATCGGAGCTCCAGGCAAAAGGTCAATAGGGCAGTCATAAGGTCGATGAGGTGGTAGCGAAGTAGCCTTAGTCTTGTCAAAAACCTCCTTTAAGTCCAGATAACATGTGGGCACTTTAGACAGGTCAGCGTACTCTGACTTGATGTCAGTGGTAACTCTATTGGGTTTGTCTGTCTGATTTACAGACTGTCTGGAGTGCCCAGGGGAGGCTAAGCAGGTAACTTTACAATTAGGAGCCCAGTTCTTAATGTTTCCCGACCGCCAGTCAATATTCGGATTGTGTCTGAGGAGCCAAGGAAAACCCAAAACTATAGGGTGAAGTGCAGAGTCAAATAAGTGGAATCTTAATCTTTCTGTGTGTGAATGTCATCTATAGTTACTTGAACGGGTTCAGTTATATGGGTTACTCTGAATAACAGCTTGCCATCTAAGGCACTGGCATCTACAGGGGAAGTCAAAGGAACAGTTGTAATGCCCAGTCTTTTAGCAAGACCCCAGTCCATCAGACTTTCGTCCGCCCCTGAATCCACTAGTACCCCCTGAGTCATGGTGTGGTCACGTAACTGCATTTTTACCTTGGTCAATGATCGTGGAGGAAAGTCAGCTGCAGAAAATCGGCTCACCAGCGCCCTCCGTCGCGCCGATGAGCCTGGCCTTTTAACGGGCAGGAGGATGCAGCATGGCCATGTTGTCCACAGTAGAAGCAGCATCCTTCACGAAAACGGCGCTGTCGTTCCTCTGCTGTGATGCTGGTTCCGCCCAGCTGCATTGGTTCCATGGATGATGTTGTCAGGGGTGTATTGTTTCCCCATGGGCGTTGCGGGGCAGGTGGGCGCACGCTGGTTCTTAACCTTTCACTGTTCCTTTCATTAAGTCTAATATCTATACAGGTTGACATAGCAATGATTGAGTCAAGATCTGTTGGTAGCTCCAGGGGTGCTAATTGGTCCTTAATAGAGTCCTTTAGGCCATTCATGAAGGCATCAATAAGGGCAGGAGTGTTCCACCTGCTATCTGCTGCTAAAGTGCGAAATTGTATCGCATAATCTGCCACTCGTCTGGGTCCCTGTTTAATCTGCATTAACACTCGGCTGGCCTCTCTGGCTGGTGAAGAGTGATCAAAAACACGCCTTAGAGTCTCTGAGAACATGTTCAATGACTGGCACACTGGCGAATTAGAGGACCATTCGGCCGTAGCCCAAGCGGCAGCTCGCCCGGTTAAATGGGACAGCATAAAGGCTACTCTAGCTTGGTCTGAAATAAAGGCAGAGGGGTTATAGGAAAAATGCAGTTCACACTGTACCAGAAAGGGGCAAACAGTCCCCGGAAAACTTCTCTGGAGATGCAAGGCGAAGTGACGTTCCAGAAGGGGGAATGTGGTCTGCAGCAGCAGCAGCACCAGCGGAAGCAACTGATGAGCTCGGCATAGCAGGAGACCGTGTAGCTAATCCAGCTTCGAGTTGGGCAAGAGCTCTGTGCACTTGAACCGCCAGGTGATTAACTTGATTAGTTACAGCCTCCTGGAATTCTGTTTGGCGATCAGTGAGGTTACTAACTCCTCTGTTAATGGAGACCAGCTGTGCAGCATGGTGAGCAAGCTCTGCTCTCTGTCCTTCGACATCCGCTTTAAATCCTTCTGAGTCGGCTAAGTCCATACTGGCCAGTTCGTTCTGTTATAACGCGGTACAAAAATACTGGACTCAAATGCAACGACTCATTTTTTAATGAGAAAAATAAAACAAAGTTTAAACAAATGATGGAAGTGGGAACAGGTGGAAACAATCAGGGGCGGGGCTGACGATGGCGGGAAAACACACAAAGGGAGGAAGTAACAGGGCCTGAAAAGAGAAACAAGAGGTAAGTACAACATAAAACAGGAAATGGGAAAACGAGACATGACATGAAACATGGGGACTTGACTAGAGATGACAGACATAAATAGACAGACAAGACATGAAGTAACATGAAAACCTGACTCTGCATAGAAACCTGACTAGACTTGAAATGACATAAATACCTGACTAAACATGAAACAAACACAACTAACACAATTGACGAGACACCACATGATGTTCCCTCTTCTGATTTATCTCAGCACGTCAGTGACGACAGGAGCAGAATCTCAACACTGTTTTTGTGACAGAGCGTCACAAACTTTACACTCAAGTTGTAACTTTTCAAGTTGTGTGAATACACGGGGGATATTCATTTAGCTTCTTCACTTCATTCGTGTTGCCAGGTACACATGTGTCTTTGTATTGACTCTACATGTAATCAGTTACATCTGCTAATGCTAAACACAACCAGCTCACCAGGTTATTACTATTATTAATAAACCTCTTCAAATACGTCTAAAAAAGATGCTGAGGTAGTCAACTCATTTGTTGGAAGATTTATATTGTTTCAAGTATTATTGTCATTTTAAGAACATGTCATAACACTGATACATTGATAATATAATAGCATATTGAAATATCCTAAAATATTGTTAACCGTCCTCTTCGTCCTTGTTGACTGTACTTTAATGCTTTTATTGGTGGGTTGTTATTACAATTCATTTGTGAAGTTTTACATGTTTGTATTTGATTTGCTTAACCAAAGGTCCTACATGTGGAGAGAGTGTTATTTTACTGGAGTAGTTTACTTAGTTCTCTACTGCCTTTCTTTTTGTACTTTACTGCAAATCTTTACTCTAATCTACTGCATTTCTGAACTTCATTCTACAGAGTGTCTGTACTCTACTGCGCTCATGTAATTATGAAAGAACAGTTTAGATTATACGGTTATATATAAAATCTGAATCCTCTTCAGGTCAGGTTACAGTAGAAACAGACTCTTACTTCCTGTCTGAGGCTCCAGGTTCATCACTGAAGTCTGGAGGTTCCTCTTCAGACCGGTCACTCTTCAGAGACAGACAGCTGGGGACTGGAGATTTGTCCTCTTCCTCATCTTTAAAATCACTCATCTTCTCCAGTCTGAGAGATAAACCAGTAACACTGCGCGCACACAACACACACACACACACACACACACACACACACACACACACACACACACACACACACACACACACATTATAATAACACAGTTACATTATGTTAATCTAAACCATCATAATGACAAACTTGGGTTTCAATACAACAAATCATTCAGACTTCAGGCAGGCTGCTCTCCATTTTGACTGCGCTGGGCTGTTCCATGTTATGTAACTCTGATGAATTAGAAACCAGGAAATGGATAAAAAAGTTCACAACATTTGAAGATGTCACTTTCGACTGCAGGAAATAAATATATATTAATTTACAGATTATTTTCTGACATACAGTATAACAGAGTAAATGATGAATGTGTTAAAAAGCAGATCCTGGTGTTAACACTCACCCTGTTTTTCTGCTCCTGCTCTGTCGAAGTGTAAAATGGAGTCTGGCAGTCTGACTTCCTACTTTAACTTTCAACATCCTCACCTGTCTGTAGCTCCTCCCTTTGTTTCATAACCAGCCTCATCACCTGGACAGGTACACAAACAGGGATTATTTTAAATTGCTCTCACGGTAAGACAGTTCCAAAAACATGTATAAGAAAGTTAGAAAATAGACAAGCAGCTAAAAACAAGCAAGTCAAAATTATAATACCACAAAGTGCAAACAAATCAATAAACATCCTGCATTCCAAACCTTACTTGTGAGGTTGTTTTGGGTACTCTAGTGTTAACTGTGCAATATATTGTTCCATATTATATATATTTGTTTGAGGAATAATTTTACTGCTGCATGAATGCACACATTGCATTGTGTAGATTATTTGAACTCCTTTATATACTCTTGGTTTGTTAAATGCATTGCTGCAGATTCTATGAGATCAATATATGTGTGTAGCTTTGTCCTGTGATAACCACGTATCTTTAAAAAGTCAACTTTTCATGAGTTTCTCAGAAAAACAGCCCTGTTTTCAGCTTTGTGACGGTGCATTTTCAAGCTGATCCAAGAGGCTTTTTAAAGGCATATAGCTTAAGGAGGAGAACTGCCACAACACATAAATAAATACTGGATCCTAGTTCATCGTAAACATTTAAAATCATCTGGAGATACGTGGTTATCACTGGACAGGAGGGGGAAGAACATCTGTAATCTTAAAGTAACTAAAGCTGTCAGACAAATGTAGTCGGGTAAACAGTGAAATAATGACCTCTGAGATCTAGTGAAGAAGTGTACAGCTGATACCTTGAATTTGTACTAAAGTACAGAACTTGAGTATCAGTACTTAGTTACTATTTTCAGTAACCATGCCAGAGGGGAGAGGTTAGAGCAGGTTATGTCCCAGGTGTGAAGGTCTGCAATCATAAAGTGGTGATAATATGTGGAGGTTATTTGCTAACCAAACGTTTAAGTATCAGAAACTATACTAAACTTATTTGCAACAGAAATTATTTTCTGCAATAATCCAAAATCACATGGAGAAAGAAATCCCATTTTCTTTTTGTCAATGGACCCCATGTGAAGTTAACTCCTGGGCGAGCATACCAAAATGCATCATCACTGCACCACTCTATAGAACATAGTACTTATATTCACCCTCTGTAGCCCCATCACTCTCACACTCTAATGTTAGTGACAGGATGAAAATGTCCTGAAACCAGAGCATGTGCAGTTGAGTTTCCCTTAAGCCCCGCCTCTGATCTCCCGCTCCTTTTAACGCATTTAACACATTTAGACCCTAATGATTTAAATAAGGGCTATAAAATGTTTCGTGCTGGATGGTTTAGTTGGCTAAAAGAAAAATATACGCTGATTTAAAGACGTCTGCCAAAATGACGTCACTGAAAACTGTTTGGTGGCTACGGACATTCCATATATGGGCTCAACGGCCGGTGCAGTTCCGGGGAGCTTTAGCATGGTAGCTAGGAAGGTTAGCTGAGTTTCTAATAAGCTAGCTAGGGAACTATAGTTATCTACTGAACTAGCGGTCGTTAACCGCGGTGAAGATAGTTTTAGGTTGGATATTCGACATACATTAGCGGACCAGCCAGCAGCGTCAATTTCCCCTGCTGTTGACTGTATAATGACGGCGAGATCTTCTCCGCGAAACGAGGCTTTCACTTAGGGACCATCAACAAATGACTTTTCAATTACACAAGAACAATGTTCTTTTTAATAAATCGACAGCTTCCCGATCGTGTGAATGTGAAACAAATCCACTCTAGAGCATACATTTGTTGAACACACCTCTTTTTATTGCATTTTAATACTTTAAATATTTTTTATTAGTATTATTTATGGGAATATTAGCATATTGCTTCAATAACTTCCAGGTCATGTGACCTAATCACTCAAAAATAAGCTATGGATCAAATAACTACACTGGCTGCATAGGACACACCTCTTTTTATAGCATTTTCACCCTCTAAATATTTTTATATTAATATTTAGATTGAAAAATGAGCAAATGTCTTCAATAACTTCCAGGTCATGTGACCTAATCATTCAAAATCAGTGCTGGGTCTGGAGGACACACCAAGGAGCTGGTGGTGGATTTCAGACGGCGCCAACACTCCCCCCCGACACCAGTGAACATCCAGGGAGCGGACATTGAGATCGTGAAATCTTACAAATAGGCTACCTGGGTGTTCATCTGAACAATAAACTGGACTGGACTGATAATTCTGCTGCTCTGTACAAGAAGGGACAGAGCAGACTCTTTCTGCTGAGGAGACGTCTTTCGGGTGCAGGGGGCACTCCTTCAGACATTGTATGACTCTGTTCTGTCCTCACTGTGCAGCTCCTTCAGCGACAGGCTGCTGCCCCCCGGTGTCACGGAGAGACACCGCAGGTCCTTCCTTCCTGTCAGACTGTATACAACCAGCGCAGCCCCCTTGTAGACCCCCCCCACACACACACACAACAACACAGACTATAACACCCCTTGCTGTTAAACACCAACCAACTATTTGCAATATGTGCTATATGTGCAATATATATATATATAAATATATATATATATGCCGTTAATAACTGTGCAATATATACCTGGCTGCTAAATCCTACTGTTACAGGATGTGTATTTTGTAAATTGTGTAACTTTTTATTTTTATTATATTTTTTTATTATATTATAACTTTTTTTTGTACTTTAATACTTTTTAATGCATGTAACATGAAGGTGTCTTTGGCTCTTTTCTGCTGTAACTACGTAAATGTCCCCTCTGTGGGACTAATAAAGGTATTCTGATTCTGATTGTGTGTGCGTGTATGTGTGTGTGTGTGTGCATTGGAAAGGGGGTGTGTGTGTGGATTGGAAAGGGTGCGTTTGTGTGTGTGGGTTGGAAAGGGTGTGTGCGTGTGTGGATTGGAAAGGGTGTGTGTGTGTGTGCTTAAGACTCTATCAGCAGGTTCTGATCAGTGATTGGTTCTAAGAATGCAGTCAAAGTCTCACTAAGAATCCTCTACTAGTCAGCTGCAAATATGGTTTTTACCCCAAATAAAAATGGCAACTTCCTGTTTCTTCTACGTCTTCCTGGTTTGTTTAGTTTTCTGTTTGCTTCGTTCCTTTTTGTCTAACCTCGCCTGCTCCTGCAGTTTTTGTGTTTATTTAGTAACAGCTTTAATTAAAGCTCGCTTTTTATTACACTCTTATACCTGCCTCTGCTGTTTAATTCTGCTTTTGACAAATCCAGATCTTCATCACGTGCATCTTCTTCATCTCCAGCTCGCATTAAATACACCAGTTTTTACAGTTTTAACCATCTTTATGAAGGCAAGCACAAAAGTCATGAAGTAGAATTAAAAAGCCATTCAATCCAGAAACTGAATGTAAACTACATTTGAACATAAAGTAGGGATTGCCCACAGGAGGAAAGCTTTATTTTGAATAAAAGCTGGTAAAAATAAACAAAAGAAACTGTAGGAGCAGGTTGTTGTTAGGTTAAACAAAAAGGAAAGCAGAGATTAACAACAACTAGAAACAAACCAGGAAGAATAAGAAGAAGATCAGCCCGGGACTCTCGACCGGCCCACCTCGGTACCGCCGGCCCACCTCGGTACCGCAAGTAAATACCGCTAGTAAATTGTCAAGGGGGGGGGGGGGGGGGGGGGTGCTAGTGACTTATCCGACTGGGTTAGGGTTAGGGTTAGGGTTAGGGTCACTTCAGTACCGGCTTCGTCCCGAACGTCCCGATGGCCAGTCCGCCACTGGAAGAAGAGATACGTGGAACCAAATCCAAAATAAAATGCATCCAAAGGTTTCTAAATGGAGTTTTCTCCTGCAGTTTATATATATTTGAAAGTGTGAATCAGAAAGTAAAGCATTTAATATTTTGACACGCAAACCTTTAACTTTAGCAGCAGCTGAGTTAATGTCGCACAAAACAGTGGACATTTCTCAATACGTTGCTGAATGAAAGTTAAATGATTCATACAGAAGTATTAAGCATTACTGTAGTATCTGAATGAGTATTTAACAAAAGGAACTTTACTGTATGCGTAGTATTACAGATGTAATAATCTATATAAAACAGTATTAAACACAAAGTCATGCAGTCAAATTAAAGGGCCTTTAAATCCAGAAACTGAATGTTAACTTTAAACATAAAGTAATGAAACACATCTGAACAGGTTAAATATTTCTCCATATTGAAGCAGATGTTTTGTTCTCAGGATCTTTCTCTTCACTTCAAGCCGACGTGGATTTGGCACTTCGCCTAAAAACAGAGGAAGAAGAATCATTTTAACATTTTGTTTTACAATTTATACAAACTAGGGCTGTACTGAGTGTCATTTATTTTAAATCTGAAGCTTCTTTCAATGCTTTTGAACGTCTCTTGTCATATTTGATGATGTTATCATGCTATGCTTCTTGTTGTGGTCACATGAAAGCAGCATGTGGTTCTGTATCGCCTGTCTTTAAAGGGTAACTGCTTTGAAATATTGAATATGGAGGAAAACATCTGAATTTTGGAAATTATTACAGCTATATTTATTGAGTTGATGTTAAATTGTTGGACTTTACAACGCTCTGGAGTTATTGTAAATGTTAGGATTTATTTTTATATTTTTGACTAATGCCTACTAGTTACTAGAGTAGAAGTATAAAGTAGCATGAAATGGAAATATTCAAGTAAAGTACAAGTATCTCAAAATTGTACTTAAGTACTTTACTTACCTGTGTACTTTGCACTCTAGACAGGTGTGTCTTATCAATGCTTATGTACTTGCAGGACTTCAGCTTTCCTGAGTGTTTCTTGGTTTGTATCTTCATGGTTGATTACACATTATCGTCAGTCGCTTTGGAAAATGTAACGTAAACTAAATGAGAAGGTTTTGATATCCTTTTTTTATTTGCCAATATGTAGTCGTAACAGGTGGGTTTTCAATCTGCAACTGTGCTAACATACTGACTCTAAACACAGTAAAAATGATCCCAATAGTAAAATAAAAAAACACACACAGTTTAACATTTTAATATTGAACTAGTATTCAACAGAGGTGGGAAGCAGTGGAGTACAAATACTTCGTTACTGTACTTAAGTACATTTTTCTGGTATCAGTACTTTACTCCACTTCTTATTTTCCTGACGACTTTTTACTTTGACTTCTTACATTTCTAACACAAATACCTGTACTTTCTACTTCTTACATGTTGAACCCAAATACCTGTACTTTCTACTTCTTACATGTTGAACTCAAATACCTGTACTTTCTACTTCTTACATGTTGAACACAAACACCTGTACTTTCTACTTCTTCCATTTTCCAAACAGGCTGGTTCCTTTAGTTTGAATGTGTGTTTGGTGGCGTGATCATTATTATTTAGAGTCATTGCGTGCCTATTGATTTGAACACGATCCGTGTATCCATCATTTCCTGGTCTTCTCTAAAGAAGAGGGACCAATGAAAACGTTGTCATGTTGCCGTTGTTCAGCATGGAAACATTCCTTAGCTAACAATGACATTATTGTTCTATTAATATAAAGGGAGGTCAGGTACTCTTTAAAACAGCTGGTAGTTATGGGTACTTTTTACTTCAGTACATTTCAAAGCCTCTTTACTTTTACTTGAGTAAAGAAGTTTAGTCAGTACTTCTACTTTTACCAGAGTATTTTTAAACACGAGTATCTGTACTTCTACTTGAGTAAAGGATGTGTGTACTTTGTCACATTATGAATGAAGTTACCTGGTGCCAGCGCAGAGTGGGGAGGGGCAGAGCCAGGTGGCAGTGAGGGCAACAGCTGATCTGATCCGGGTCTTCTTCCTCAAATGTATCAGCTCTGGAGTCTCTGCTGGGTCTCTTTGACAGGAAGTGGGGGGTTTTAGAGGCAGTGGCCCCCCGCTCTGAAACATCCCACCCATTCCGCTCTTCCTCTTCTGGCTTATCCTCATCTTCCTCTTCATCCTCGTCCTTATCCTCTTCATCCTCTTCCTCATCATCCTCGTCATCCTGCAGCCTCCTGGAGGATGATGAGGAAACACACTCCATCTGGTTTAGAGGAAATGTATACAGAGCTAAATCCAAGATCAAATGCACGCTGAAGGCTCTTTGAGCAGGTTTTCTCTCAGTGATTGTGCTGTTATGTTAAATGTTTGTTGTTTGCATTGTGTCTTGATATGTGTCTGTTGATGTTACACATGGAGCTGCTGTGATGCCAGTCACATTTCAGACTTGGTCTGACCATTAAAGTATTATCGTATCGTATTATCGTATATAGATATAAATATTACTTTGATGTTGAAAACCAAATGTGATTGTTGACAGAAGAAGATTTATACCTCGTGTTGCTCTATATCCTCGATTGGAAATGAGGCCAAACATCTGGTACAATTCACTGTTATAGTTTCTGTAAAAAAGGGGAAGAGATATGGGAATTATTTAATAAAAACAGACATGATCAAATACATCAGTAAATACCCCACTGTTGAATTTAAAAATGGCTAATGCTAACAATTGTAAATGAGACGACTAAACGTCATCATGCCCAACATTAGCCGCCTTTAGCTTAGCGGTGGTGACGTGAAGTCATGTGACCGTGCTGTAGTTCCTATATAGCCCAACATTAGCCACCTTTAGCTTAGCGGTGGTGACGTGAAGTCATGTGACCATGCTGTAGTTCCTTTATAGACCAACATTAGCCACCTTTAACTTAGCGGTGGTGACGTGAAGTCATGTGACCGTGCTGTAGTTCCTATATAGCCCAACATTAGCCACCTTTAGCTTAGCGGTGGTGACGTGAAGTCATGTGACCGTGCTGTAGTTCCTTTATAGCCCAACATTAGCCGCCTTTAGCTTAGCGGTGGTGACGTGAAGTCATGTGACCGTGCTGTAGTTCCTATATAGCCCAACATTAGCCACCTTTAGCTTAGCGGTGGTGACGTGAAGTCATGTGACCGTGCTGTAGTTCCTTTATAGACCAACATTAGCCACCTTTAGCTTAGCGGTGGTGACGTGAAGTCATGTGACCGTGCTGTAGTTCCTTTATAGACCGACATTAGCCTCCTTTAGCTTAGCGGTGGTGACGCGAAGTCATGTGTACGTGCTGTAGTTCCTTCATAGCCCAACATTAGCCACCTCTAGCTTAGCGTTGGTGACGTGAAGTCATGTGACCGTGATGTAGTTCCTTCATAGCCCAACATTAGCCACCTCTAGCTTAGCGTTGGTGACGTGAAGTCATGTGACCGTGCTGTAGTTCCTTTATAGCCCAACATTAGCCACCTTTAGCTTAGCGCGTGGTGACGTGAAGTCATGTGACCGTGCTGTAGTTCCTATATAGCCCAACATTAGCCACCTTTAGCTTAGCGGTGGTGACGTGAAGTCATGTGACCGTGCTGTAGTTCTTTTATAGACCGACATTAGCCACCTTTAGCTTAGCGGTGGTGACGTGAAGTCATGTGACCGTGCTGTAGTTCCTTTATAGCCCAACATTAGCCACCTTTAGCTTAGCGGTGGTGACGTGAAGTCATGTGACCGTGCTGTAGTTCCTTTATAGCCCAACATTAGCCACCTTTAGCTTAGCGGTGGTGACGTGAAGTCATGTGACCGTGCTGTAGTTCCTTTATAGACCGACATTAGCCTCCTTTAGCTTAGCGGTGGTGAGGTGAAGTCATGTGACCGTGCTGTAGTTCCTTCATAGCCCAACATTAGCCACCTCTAGCTTAGCGTTGGTGACGTGAAGTCATGTGACCGTGATGTAGTTCCTTCATAGCCCAACATTAGCCACCTCTAGCTTAGCGTTGGTGACGTGAAGTCATGTGACCGTGCTGTAGTTCCTTTATAGCCCAACATTAGCCACCTTTAGCTTAGCGGTGGTGACGTGAAGTCATGTGACCGTGCTGTAGTTCCTATATAGCCCAACATTAGCCACCTTTAGCTTAGCGGTGGTGACGTGAAGTCATGTGACCGTGCTGTAGTTCCTTTATAGACCAACATTAGCCACCTTTAGCTTAGCGGTGGTGACTTGAAGTCATGTGACCGTGCTGTAGTTCCTTTATAGACCGACATTAGCCTCCTTTAGCTTAGCGGTGGTGACGCGAAGTCATGTGACCGTGATGTAGTTCCTTCATAGCCCAACATTAGCCACCTTTAGCTTAGCGTTGGTGACGTGAAGTCATGTGACCGTGATGTAGTTCCTTTATAGCCCAACATTAGCAATTGCAATAATCCAAAAGGGTTTTTTGTGTAGAAATACATCGTCCCAGCACCACTTTATAAAAGTTACCCTAACCCCCTCTTACCTTTATGAGGTGTCAGTCCTCTGGTGTTCTTAGCAGGCTCTGATCCGCTCTGAGTCCCCGGGCAGGTGGAGGTGTGTTCGTTCAGCAGCTTCAGAGTGACGTAGCGTCCGCAGTCCCTGCAGAGCTCTGTTCGACTCCCACACACCACAGAGTGATCCTGCATGTCCTTCACAGGAAGCTCCAGATCACAGAAGAGACAGACCTGCAGACGCTGCTCACACTCAGCAGACTGAGAGAGAGAGAACAGCTGATCAGAGGAGGGAAGGTCCTGGGCAATTATTCAGGATATTTTATTATTTAAAGTAAAACTGTGCCATAAAAAGTAGAAGTACTCAGATCTTGAACCACCAGCCTCACCTCATGATCCAACAGCTGACATCGCTCCATCTTCTGGTGACACCTGGAGCATCTCACCTGCAAACAAACACAGCTGTAAACCCACGTGTGAGTATGTGTGTGTAGGTGTGTGTTTGTGTGAGACATGTCAGTAAACAACAATTTGCATTCAATACGGCTTTTAACTTTTAACAAACAGCAATATTAAGTCAGAGATAAAAGAGGGAACAAATTAAACATGGCTGTTTTGAGGATGCAGGTAGACCAGTGCTGTAGTGGGAATGCAGCTGTTTAAGTGTGTGTGTGTGTGTGTGTGTGTGTGTGTTCCTCTGTGTGTGTGTACCTCTGTGTGTTGTTCCTCTCTGTGTGTGTGTGTGTACCAGTGTGTGTTGTTCCTCTCGGTGTGTGTGTGTGTTCTGTCCTCTGTGTGTGTGTGTGTGTACCTATGTGTGTTGTTCCTCTCTGTGTGTGTGTGTGTGTACCAGTGTGTGTTGTTCCTCTCTGTGTGTGTGTACCTCTGTGTGTTGTTCCTCTCTGTGTGTGTGTGTGTGTGTGTGTGTCTGTGTGTGTACTCTGTGTGTTGCTCCTCTCTGTGTGTGTGTGTGTGTGTGTGTACCAGTGTGTGTTGTTCCTCTGTGTGTGTGTGTGTGTGTACCTCTGTGTGTTGTTCCTCTCTGTGTGTGTGTGTGTGTCTGTGTGTGTGTGTGTGTGTACCAGTGTGTGTTGTTCCTCTCGGTGTGTGTGTACTAGTGTGTTCTGTTCCTCTCTGTGTGTGTGTGTGTGTTATTCCTCTGTGTGTGTGTGTGTGTGTGTGTATGTACCTCTGTGTGTTGTTCCTCTGTGTGTGTGTGTGTGTGTGTGTGTACCAGTGTGTGTTGTTCCTCTCGGTGTGTGTGTGTGTACTAGTGTGTTCTGTTCCTCTGTGTGTGTGTGTGTGTGTTGTTCCTCTGTGTGTGTGTGTGTACCTCTGTGTGTTGTACCTCTCTCTGTGTGTGTGTGTGTGTTGTTCCTCTGTGTGTGTGTGTGTGTACATCTGTGTGTTGCTCCTCTGTGTGTGTGTGTGTACCTCTGTGTGTTGTTCCTCTGTGTGTGTGTGTGTGTACCAGTGTGTGTTGTTCCTCTCTGTGTGTGTGTGTGTGTGTGTGTGTGTACCTATGTGTGTTGTACCTCTCTCTGTGTGTGTGTGTGTGTGTTGTTCCTCTGTGTGTGTGTGTGTGTGTGTACATCTGTGTGTTGCTCCTCTGTGTGTGTGTGTGTGTGTGTGTACCTCTGTGTGTTGTTCCTCTGTGTGTGTGTGTGTGTACCAGTGTGTGTTGTTCCTCTGTGTGTGTGTGTGTGTACCTATGTGTGTTGTTCCTCTGTGTGTGTGTGTGTGTGTGTGTACCAGTGTGTGTTGTTCCTCTCTGTGTGTGTGTACCTCTGTGTGTTGTACCTCTCTGTGTGTGTGTGTGTGCGTTGTTCCTCTGTGTGTGTGTGTGTATGTGTGTGTACCTCTGTGTGTTGCTCCTCTCTGTGTGTGTGTGTGTGTGTACCTCTGTGTGTTGCTCCTCTGTGTGTGTGTGTGTGTGTGTACCTCTGTGTGTTGCTCCTCTCGGTGTGTGTGTGTACTAGTGTGTTCTGTTCCTCTCTTTGTGTGTGTGTACCTCTGTGTGTTGTACCTCTCTCTGTGTGTGTGTGTGTGTTCCTCTCTGTGTGTGTGTGTGTACCTATGTGTGTTGTTCCTCTGTGTGTGTGTGTGTGTACCAGTGTGTTTTTCCTCTCTGTGTGTGTGTGTGTGTACCTATGTGTGTTATTCCTCTGTGTGTGTGTACCAGTGTGTGTTGTTCCTCTCTGTGTGTGTGTACCTCTGTGTGTTGTACCTCTCTCTGTGTGTGTGTGTGTGTGTTCCTCTCTGTGTGTGTGTCTGTGTGTGTGTGTGTGTACCTCTGTGTGTTGTTCCTCTCTGTGTGTGTGTGTGTGTGTGTACCTCTGTGTGTTGCTCCTCTCTGTGTGTGTGTGTGTGTCTGTGTGTGTGTGTTGTTCCTCTGTGTGTGTGTGTGTGTGTGTGTGTGTGTACCTCTGTGTGTTGCTCCTCTCGGTGTGTGTCCAGTTGTTCTCGAGGAACAGTTTCCTCACAGTCGGGGCAGAGCACCAGGAAGCGGCTGCAGTGAGTTTCATGCAGAGCAAAGTTTACGTCTGCTACTTCTTTGTGGCTGTGGGAGGAGAGAGGGACAAGTTGATTACAAATAAAAATACTGTCTAGTAATAAGCACAACATTTGAATTAAATACGTGAGAATATCTGAATGAAGTATTATGGAGCTGCAGGAAAGTCACAGCCTTCAACAGACTTAACAAAAAGTCCTTGGTGGCACGGATCCTCTTAAAAAATCACACCATGGTTATTCTAATGGAATGTTTAATATTTATTTTTTTACTTATTTTCAATGTATTAATTAAATTATTTTTAAGGCCGTTTTTTATTATTATAATTTATTTGTATAATTATTTTAATCATAATGTTTTATTTTATTGACGTAGAAGAGAATCTGCTTGGAGATTAAAACCCCTTCGCTTTTAAATATTCTTTATATAGTCCCTAATGGTGACAGGAGTTTAAACAGATATAGATTTCTTAAATATCTCAACTAGAAACTTTAATGGCAAACATATTCAAACATTAGTCCTTCCTGTAGAAATCCAGGGAGTTCCTTATATATATTGATCTGGAAAACTGACACTTGTTTTTTCTGTTTTTTCGACAGTTTGATCACATGATCGTTTGAACTGTCGTCATGTTGTCTGATTACAAAACCTGTCTTAGGTCAATCTAAATATAGAAAGTGAAAGTGACTGAGTTTCTTCTCAGGCTGCAGACAACAGTGAAACTAAAGTGTTGAGGTATAACACACAGAGATGACTCCATGTATTACTGTGTGTGTACCATGTATTACTGTGTGTGTACCATATTGTTTATATAAGTAGCTGCGACTACTACTGTGTTCATTGGGTAGCCGGTGGCACATGATTGTGATGTCACTACCTGGGGTATATGACAGTTGGAGTCACGCCCCTTCTTTGTCAGTTCTCAAGTCTCTCGACCTGTGTGCATCTAATAAATAACGAGATGAATGGCTAAACTTGAACTGTGAGAATAGTCACCTTTCTGCTGCAGATAGACAGAAGGTATAAGTCTAAATCTGCAAACAAAAAGTAAAACTATATCTGACACATGACTAATTAAACAAAAGAAACACAAAAAAACAAGTCATTATGCAAAACTAATACATAAGTCTATAAAAATATTAAAAGTGACACAAAACCACTACAAAAAAAACACCAAATGACAAAAAAATGGGGCAAAAATCACAAATACATGTAATAAATAAAATCGACAAAAATGAGATACAACATGACCACAAAGAGAAACACAACAACTACACACAACAACACCGTGACTACCAGAACAACCAGAGATTAAAAACAACGCTACAGAAATGACCAAAACAACAGAAATAATGTGTGTTCCTCCTTAGTTTAGCGTTGATTCTGCATTTCTGTCGTACAATGTGTTCAGATTTACAGATAACCTTTTAGATAAAGCACCAATAAGGACTTTAGCCTTGCTCTCTGATCTTTGAGCTGTTCATTAAATACAGAAAATCTCACTGACATAAATCTTTAACTCCTGTCCACACTGAAGAGTTCCTTACTGGATCGCTTCCTACATTCAATACAGCACGATAAACATGCCTACTCATTGTCAAAACGACTTTAAAACACACTTTTTAAAGTGATTTGCACCTGATGTCCCTGAACTCACCACTGCCCGCAGGTGCGCGTGGCCTCCTGTTTATCCATTTGACAGAAATCCTGGAATAATGAGCCTCTGGAAGCACAACAAGTTTAACTTTCCGAGTTAAAAGCTTCGTTTCCATTCAGCAGAATAGAAAGTGAAATCATTTTCCTCCACCTGCTGTTATTCTGTGCAGCTGCCACACGGGGGCGCCAAACACCATGAGAGCAGCAAGAGGAAAGGAAGGAAGGAGAAGGCTAGGAAGCGAGGAGTTAGCCACTACTGTGTTATTCTGTTGAAGAAAATTAGAAATAACATTTTCTGTAGCTTATATACGTTTCATGTTGTTAATATAGTCTCTTTTTTATTTATTTTAGTCCTTTTTTGAGTTATTTTGTATCTCTTTTTTGCATCCTTTTGTACAACCTTTGACTCTATGAAGAGAGCAGCAGGAGGAAAGGAAGGAAAGAAGGAAGGAGGCCAGGAGGCAAGGAGGCTAGGAGGCTAGGAGTTAGCCACTATGGTATTCTTTTAAAGATAATTAGAAGTAACATTTTCTGTAGCTTCTATACATTTAATGTTATTAATATAGTCTATTTTTTGCTAATTTGAGTCCTTTTTTGCATCTTTTTGATCACATGTTGCATCTTTTTGATCACATGTTGCATCTTTTTCTATAACCTTTGACTCTCGATCCAAACCAAATATTAAAACTGCACTAGAGAAGTTGGACGCACCTCTTTTCAGACTGAAGCCTCTGCAGAAATCCTCAGGGCATTAATAAATACTTTCTTAAATTACAAGAGCCAGTTTAACATTTGAGTGAAAGAGAGTTAGAAGTAACATCTCTGTAGCTTATATATGTTTCATGTTGTTAATACAGTCTCTTTTTTGGATATTTGACTTATTTTGCATGTCTTTTTGATCACATTTTGCATCCTTTTGTATAACCTTTGACTCTTTGAGGAGAGCAGCAGGAGGAAAGGAAGGAAAGAAGGAAGGAGGCCAGGAGGGAAGGAGGCTAGGAGGAGAGGAGTTAGCCACTACTTTGTTAGAACTAAGTAACATGTTCTGTAGCTTATATACGTTTCATGTTTTTTTGTTATTTTGCATCTCTTTATTGCATCTTTTTGACCACATGTTGCATCCTTTTGTATAACCTTTGAATCTTTGAGGAGATCAGCAAGAGGAAAGGAAGGAAGGAAGGAGGAGGCTAGGAGGCTTGGAGGCTAGGAGTTAGCCACTAGTGTGTTATTCTGTTAAAGAGAATTAGAAGTAACATGTTCTGTAGCTTATATACGTTTCATGTTGTGAATCTAGTCTCTTTTTTTGAATTTTGAGTCCCTTTTTGAGTTATTTTGCATCTCTTTGTACACATGTTGCATCCTTTTGAATAACCTTTGACTCTCAATCCAAACCAAGCTGTTAAAGATCAGATATTCACTTCTACACTCAAACAGGACATTTCAAGAAGCCTGGAATCCTTTCTTAATGCATTTCACACTCTGTAAAACGATCTGCTATTGGTATGGCTTATCTGCAGCTTAGGCATGTGTGTGTGTATCTGTATAAGTATATGTTTCATGTATGACATGCATATATATTCATTTAACAACATTTCTAGCGAATATGTGTGTGTATGAGGCTCATTGGCAGTGAATGTAGAGATTACTTTAGTCTTTGTTATTGTTTGTTTGTGTTTTCCGTTATTTATTTTTCTCTTTGTACCATCAGTACAAACCACTGTCTCATTTGTATACGCATATATTTTGCTTTCCATTTCTAAATGACAAACACTGGTTATGCATTGTCGAAACGCAACAAAAAGATTTTTGATCTGAAAATCACGGACAAAAAGTCCCTGCGGCTAAAAGAACGTTTATTTCACGTTTTGACTTCACCTTCTTCTGCTATCTTTTTTATTCTAATATAGTGCAACTGTCACGAAACCCCATTGTTCCCTTGATTGATTGATTCATTGATTGATTGACTTGTTGGTTGGTTGACTTTGCTTCTCTTTGTGGCCTATTTCTGTCTTTGGAACATTGTTTTTTATGTTCGTATATGTGTATACATCTTATTTTTATTTTTTATATGAATATTGTTTTTGAAATCCAGCCGTTTCTCTGAAAAGTCTAGATTTCTTACACTAGCTTCAATATCCTGTGACAGCATTGTGTTTGGACATATAGGACACACCCCTTTTTGATTGGATTTGTTTCTACCTTTTATTTAATATGAATATTTTCACGCTAAAATCATCAGACGTATTTTTGTCCCCCGGTCCATGAGGAATGATTTGTTTGTGTCCGTAGCAGCTGGTCGTGTGTTCTGATGCTTTTCAGAAAGAGAACAGAACATCTGCTTTTAAACACTTTTAAACCCAAAAAGCAGGTATTAACTCAGATTCTGAATGCACTGATCCATGTTTACTGGGAGAAATACTCAGTTTCTATCTGGCAGATTGATAGTAACTGGGGGTCTTGTTTTGACGGACCCCCTCGTGTTCTGCACAGCTTGTTGCTGCTGCATTATAAATGAGATGTTTGATTTCTGCTTTTATTGAGAGAGGAAGCAGAGAGGGAGAGATGGACGTCTACCATCCAAGTAAAGTATCTTCATAATTATTCCACTTTCTTTACACACACTGCACACACACACACACACACACACACACAAACAAACTGCACGCACACACAGTGGTATATAAAGTAGTACTTTTAATCAAGTAAAGGATCTGATTACGTCTTCCACCTATACACACACACACACACACACACACACAGTGGTATACTGTGACAAAGTAGTACTTTTAATCAAGTAAAGGATCTGATTATGTCGTCCACCTATACACACACTCACACACACACACACACACACACACACACACACACACACACCTGAATTCAGACTCAAAGCACACAGTGATAACTCTGTATTTATTCAAACAGGAAACGATGACCAACAGAGGAAGAGATAGCAGCAGTATAGCAGCTAAAGACTCATGGTGTGTGTGATGTGTGTGTGTATGTGTGTGAGTGTGTGTCCTCCATCTGTATTGATCCAGGTGTAATGATGGTCAGGTGGGGGGGGGGGAACATGCACTCTCAGGATATACACCCATAACATCTGATATACTTCTCACCTGCACAAATATCTTCTTTTTTTGTTTTTGTACAGATTGCTTATAGAAAAGTATGTTTTTTAATTTAACACTGCGTACAAATGTGTGATTCTCCACCTCCCATAGTTGCATGTTCTTATGTACAGAGTGATGGCTTGTTATTTGGTGAGTTATCTGTGGATATAAAGTCAGGAAACAATCATCATTCTTCTTGTTCCAGGTCTTTAAATAGTCTTTTTTTGTAACCAGTCTTTGAAGCTTGAACCAGGTCCTTTGTGATTGAACTGTAGGCTGAGAGTCGAATGTAGATAAAGCCGCAAAAATCCTCCATTTGCCGCCGCACTTTTCCTACGAATCCTGAGAAAAACATCCACCACGAGTCCTTCTTGTTTGTTTAGAAAAAGGCGACCAATCTGTACAAACACTCACAGAAACAAGAGACCGACGCAGGCACACATCACCACAGTCATAACGGTAAGACTGGACATTTCTCTCTGCAGACTCAAGAGCGCAGCATCGACAAATACCCCAAAACATGTGAAGGAACAGCAGCTTGTCTGCAGGCACGAGGACGCTACGGATCACAAATCACTGCTGCATATGCTAAATCTGCTGAGAACTGATTCAAATTGATGCTACAGAGACGAGAAAACATGTCATTTAAAACCAAAGTAGTGCATGGGTTCTATGCATAAGAGATATGTCTTGCTAAAATAGAAAAATAGATGATTTGAAAGTAAATTTAAACATAGAAAAATATATATTTATGTACACAATGAATGGGTTAGTACATACGATGTAAAAACACCCTTAATTGAAAAGGTGATGATGTTAGAAAGTTCCTCCTTTATAGGCAGATTAGGCTCGTTAACAAGAGGAGGGTCCCAGGGGTCAACAGGTTATTTTTTGGGGGGGTCAGAGGTCACCATACGGAGCATTTGTCCACAGGGTTCATGGGCGAACTCTTCGGACAGTGGAAAACCGAGCAAACTCATCGAACTGGGAGACGCTGCCGATCACTCTGCAGGGAGAAGACAGGAGAGTTACACAGAGCTGGATCTTTTCATTTCATTCATGTTGGCGTGTGGCGCAGTGGGTTAATGCGCTGATCTTTGAATCAGAGGATAAGTTCGAGTCCCACTGCAGTCAGCATGTCGTTGTGTCCCTGAGACACTTCACCCCAATGGCTCCTGTGGGGATTGCCCACAGTATTGAGTATGTAAGTCGCTTTGGATAAAAGCGTCTAACAAGTGACATGTAATGTAATGTTATCGTTTTTCCACTGGATATTGTCAACATACTAAACTATGAGTATTTTTGACATACTATACCGAGGCCACTCACTAGAGGAGAGGTTATTGCCTCATAAGTTCAGTTATAAGTTAGCAAAATCAATCAAATGTCGGTCAATTATGCGTTTTACTTGAATATGATTTAAGAAACAAAGTGTGCCTCAGAGTGCTCATAATAAGGGGAAATATGAAGGATATATCTGGAGCGTGTTATGTATTGTATCTTTGCTTTTTAATGACTGTTGTTAAATGCCATTTTCTTAATGTCTGTCATTTTTGTAAAGCACTTTGAATTGCCTTCTGTTGAAAGGTGCTATATGAATAAACTTGCCTTGCCTTGGGCTTTTCTGTTCGTTTTTCCTGATATTTACGTCATTTTCAGTCATTTTTGACGTACTATACTATGCCATCTCTTAAAAATGACTCAACATACTGAATTATCTCGCATTTTTGATATTTTGGACATACTATACTATGTAGTTTCCTCAGATATTTGCGACGTTTTTTCCAGATATATATATGTATATGTGTGTGTGTGTGTGTGTGTATGTGTGTATGTGTGTGTGTGTGTGTGTGTGTGTGCGTGCGTGTGTGTGTGTGTGCGTGCTGTGTGTGTGTGTGTGTGTGCGTGCGTGCGTGCGTGCGTGTGTGTGTGTGTGTGTATGTGTGCGTGTGTGTCTGTGTGTGTGTACCTGTAGTGTTCTGGAGCGTGTTTGTCCGTCAGCAGCTGCAGGTAGATGGACTGAGATCTCCTCTTCATACACCAGTTCTGAAAAAACAAGATTGTTATTTATATTTAGTTTAAATTGGATTAAAACTCAACTCCATTTTAGGATGAAATAATAAAAAATGGACAAAAAATATGTACCGCAACAAAAGAAGTCAATAACCTACATACATGTCGAATTCAACAGATGTTAAAACTAAATAATGTACAATAAAGAAACTGTTTAGTGTCTTAATATATAATACTTGGGTATGTGGACTATAAACACATGTGTGTTATGAACATATGTAAGTACTCACACTATGGCAAGAGTTTTAAAGCTAAAAGACGTCATGTTGTGTTAAAAATGAGTCTACATTGTACCACAGTTACATTAAGCTTTGCATGTCAATGGTTTCATTTAAATTCAATGATAATAGTTAGTGGGGGGGGGGAGTCCAGAGCTCAGAGCCACTGTAGCATCATCAGCGCTGCGTTTCTCTCTGGATGTTTGTGTGCTAATGTTGGATTAATATCTAACTCCTACCTGCTCTCTGTGATGTGAGACTGCAGCCGAGAAGAACTGAAACCACTGAACATGGAAATGTGATGAAAGACAACCAGAGGTGGGAAGTAGTGCAGTACAAATACTTCGTTACTGTACTTAAGTACATGTTTCTGGTATCAGTACTTTACTCCACTACTTATTTCTCCGACCACTTTTTACTTTTACATTTTGAACCCAAATACCTTTACTTTCAACTTCTTCCATTTTCCAAACAGGCTGGTTCCTTTAGTTTGAATGTGTGTTTGGTGGCGTGATCATTATTATTTAGAGTCATTGCGTGCCTATTGATTTGAACACGATCCGTGTATCCATCATTTCCTGGTCTTCTCTAAAGAAGAGGGACCAATGAAAACGTTGTCATGTTGCCATTGTTCAGCATGGAAACATTCATTAGCTAACAATGACATTATTGTTCTATGAATATAAAGGGAGGTCAGGTACTCTTTAAAACAGTTGCTAGTTATGGGTACTTTTTACTTAAGTACATTACAAAGCCCATACTTCTTTACTTTTACTTGAGTAAAGAAGTTTAGTCAGTACTTCTACTTTCACCAGAGTATCTGTACTTCTACTTGAGTACAGGATGTGTGTACTTTTGCCCTCTCTGAAGTCAACAGAGGGAACATGGTACCTGTGCAAAGGCGATGAACACCAGCTGCTCGTGTGTGTATTTGAGTCCGGGGAGGGGTCTCTCCGGACCGTGCTCCCTCACCCACTTCTGGTACGCCTGCAGAAAGAGGATCGAGAAAGATAGGAGGTATTAATGAAATGATGACCATTCACCTGGTGTCGAAAGTAGCTTATTCTCTGTAAGTTAAAGTGGCGAAAGACACGTTTTTAGCTTAAAAGAGGACATATAATGCTCATTTCTACCTTCATATCAGGCTGTAGCGTCTCTACTTTAAAGAGTCCTCTCCTGCTGATGTTCAGGTGTATATCAGTATGTAGTGCCTCTACTTTAAAGAGTCCTCTCCTGCTGATGTTCAGGTGTATATCAGTATGTAGTGTCTCTACTTTAAAGAGTCCTCTCCTGCTGATGTTCAGGTGTATATCAGTATGTAGTGTCTCTACTTTAAAGAGTCCTCTCCTGCTGATGTTCTGGTGTATATCAGTATGTACTGTCTCTACTTTAAAGAGTCCTCTCCTGCTGATGTTCAGGTGTATATCAGTATGTAGTGCCTCTACTTTAAAGAGTCTTCTCCTGCTGATTTTCAGGTGTATATCAGTATGTAGTGTCTCTACTTTAAAGAGTCCTCTCCTGCTGATGTTCAGGTGTATATCAGTATGTAGTGTCTCTACTTTAAAGAGTCCTCTCCTGCTGATGTTCAGGTGTATATCAGTATGTAGTGTCTCTACGTTAAAGAGTCCTCTCCTGCTGATGTTCAGGTGTATATCAGTATGTAGTGCCTCTACTTTAAAGAGTCCTCTCCTGCTGATGTTCAGGTGTATATCAGTATGTAGTGTCTCTACTTTAAAGAGTCCTCTCCTGCTGATGTTCAGGTGTATATCAGTATGTAGTGTCTCTACTTTAAAGAGTCCTCTCCTGCTGATGTTCTGGTGTATATCAGTATGTAGTGTCTCTACTTTAAAGAGTCCTCTCCTGCTGATGTTCAGGTGTATATCAGTATGTAGTGTCTCTACTTTAAAGAGTCCTCTCCTGCTGATGTTCAGGTGTATATCAGTATGTAGTGTCTCTACTTTAAAGAGTCCTCTCCTGCTGATGTTCAGGTGTATATCAGTATGTAGTGTCTCTACTTTAAAGAGTCCTCTCCTGCTGATGTTCTGGTGTATATCAGTATGTAGTGTCTCTACTTTAAAGAGTCCTCTCCTGCTGATGTTCAGGTGTATATCAGTATGTAGTGTCTCTACTAAAACCTATAGAACACACTACAGGAGAGGGAACACCTCAAAAAGTAGAGCAAGTTTCCTTTATCTTATCATAGGAGGTTGACGATATGGCCAACATTTTCTATAATGGTATAAGTAATTTTATAAAATGGCAATGGTACATTTTACAAAACAGTTATTATTCTCTGAAGTCAATTAAGAAACTCTTTGAATAAACCATACCGTACTTGGTCATATATATTAATTTTGTCCTTATCAAAAGACTCAAAACAGTCAAATTATGTCACAATCGTAGCTTTAAGGTTCCTGAAAACAACTATTTAAATAGTGACTTAAATATGGTAAACAGAGGTGAGTAATTATCCTTTTTAGTGTGTGCAATATAGAAAAAACATACAAACATGTATATAAGAGTGTACCAAAAGAAAAACATCTTATATATAACGCTATAAATGTTTCCACTGTATCTGTTCCTCTTATTCTTGTGTTATCTTGCATCTTAACCTGATTGAATATAAAGAAGCTATAAATATATTGCATGTCTCTTAAAGTGTGGTAATGTACAGATGTAGTATGACATCCGTATATTCTTGTCATATTATGCAATGTTTTCAATTGAATTAAATGTAAATCTGTGAGTTGTCATGAACACTGTTCTGCTCATCAGAGAGAGATTATAAAAAAAGCGGTGTAACAAAACAAAGGACATCATTTTTCATTTTATGTTGCTTTAAAACAACACCTCAAGGCAAGGATATCTCATTTGGTTTAAGGCCTGTTGCTTTGACTCCTCTTGAAGGCAAGGAAAGGAATCAAGGAGACAGTTAAGCATAATAAAAAGCACCCCTGATGTGGTGAGGAAAACACATCGAAAATAAAACAAATTCATAGATTTATTGTCTCTGTTCAGCATGAGAATGTCTTATTTATTATTTACAAGTATATGTTAATTTTATAGCAAAATACACATCTTCTTTCATGTACTTTTCTTCTCATTTTCAGCCATTTTCAGCAGGAAACAGAGCGCTAAGTGAGGCAGGAAAATATGTTGTTAGAAATATATTAAGTGAGCGTCAGAGATTGAGCTTGAAGACATTGAACTGTGGAAAAAATATAAATTAAATTAATAAAAAATACATTGAAACTCACTGAGACACAAAATACATAGAAACATAGTCTGACGTCAGGCTGAGCCAATCACACGACAGGAGAGAAAAAGTACAAAGACGTTAATAGTTTTCCAGTCAATTGGCGTAAATGGGTAATTCATTTGGGAAATAACTGGGAACAGACTGGTGTGGGGATGTAGTATTTCTGTTGAAGACCCTGAAGGTAGCATCTTACTAGTTCCCTCCACAAACAGCCAATGTTTGTTAAGCTGCTAAGCTAAAGGCGGCTAATGTTGGGCTATAAAGGCACTACAGCACGGTCACATGACTTCACGTCACCACTGCTAAGCTAAAGGTGGCTAATGTTGGGCTATAAAGGAACTAAAGCACGGTCACATGACTTCACGTAACCACCGCTAAGCTAAAGGCGGCTAATGTTGGGCTATAAAGGAACTAAAGCACGGTCACATGACTTCACGTAACCACCGCTAAGCTAAAGGTGGCTAATGTTGGGCTATAAAGGAACTAAAGCACGGTCACATGACTTCACGTCGCCACCGCTAAGCTAAAGGCGGCTAATGTTGGGCTATAAAGGAACTACAGCACGTCATGACTCCATGTCGCACCGCTAAGCTAAAGGCGGCTAAGTTGGGCTATAAAGGAACTACAGCACGGTCACATGACTTCACGTCACCACCGCTAAGCTAAAGGCGGCTAATGTTGGGCTATAAAGGAACTACAGCACGGTCATATGACTTCACGTCACCACCGCTAAGCTAATGGCGGCTAATGTTGGGCTATAAAGGAACTACAGCACGGTCACATGACTTCACGTCACCACTGCTAAGCTAAAGGCCGCTAATGTTGGGCTATAAAGGAAACAGCACGGTCACATGACTTCACGTCACCACCGCTAAGCTAAGGCAGCTAATGTTGGGCTATAAAGGAACTACAAGCACGTCACATGACTTCACGTAACCACCGCTAAGCTAAAGGCGGCTATGTTGGGCTATAAAGGAAATACAGCACGGTCACATGACTTCACGTCACCACCGCTAAGCTAAAGGCGGCTAATGTTGGCCTATAAAGGAACTACAGCACGGTCACATGACTTCAAGTCACCACCGCTAAGCTAAAGGCGGCTAATGTTGGGCTATAAAGGAAATACAGCATGGTCACATGACTTCACGTCACCACCGCTAAGCTAAAGGTGGCTAATGTTGGTCTATAAAGGAACTACAGCACGGTCACATGACTTCACGTCACCACCGCTAAGCTAAAGGCGGATAATGTTGGGCTATAAAGGAACTACAGCACGGTCACATGACTTCACGTCACCACCGCCAAGATAAAGTCGGCTAATAATGGCCGTGATGACGTTTAGTCGTCTCATTTACACACTTATTAGCAACAACATTTTAAAATCTCTTCAGCTTGTGTTAACCAAAGACCTTAATTCAGGCTAACAAACAAAAACACTTAAAACAACCATGAGGTGAGGGAACAGGAAGTGCTAAAATGCTGACTAATTTCCGTGTTTAGGACCACCACTCTGCAGCCATACTATTCTGAAAACACTATGATTGGGAAGTAAAAAAAATGGTCTTATGCCACTTTAAATAAGATAACAATAACAATACTTTCTCCTTGTAGAAATCCCTGAAATGTAGTAAACACCTTCTTGTTTATTTCAGTCACTCTAAATGATTGACTCGACTAACTGACATTATGACCCTGTTGTTGCATTTTATATTATGATTTTCTTTTTTTTTAAATCAGTCATTCCTTTGTTCAGAAAAACACTTCAATATAGAGACCACTGACACTCTCAATATGGAATTAAATTATACTCTGCTATCCAGTCAAACACACACACACACACACACACACACCACACACAACACACACACACACACACACACACAGATATGTTTGACTCCTGCTCTTTAGTTTAATGTAAATATGCACATGTATAGCAGAGTGGTTTTAGATTTGATAGATTTCCGACAACGAAGATGGACAGAGGTGCTTCACGGTGATAATGCAAACTTTAATATTTACACTTGGTGAAGACACACAGCCACAGTATTTGAATACAGCTGGTATTAAATATTACTCACATAGTACGACAGCTTCAGTCCTCCCATGTCGGCGATGTTCTCCCCCAGTGTGAGACGACCATTCACCTGAACACACGGAAAGAAAACACTGAAACTCTGAACAATATTAACATCTCCTACCATATACTGTGTGTACATGTACTTCAAGTATGTACTTAATTGAAGGATCTTGGATGTGACTTATGTCGATATTTAGTTTTCAATTAAGGTCTGATTTTGTCTTATAAATCAAAAAGAAATGTCTACATTTTGATAAATGTGCTTATTCACTTCCTCAGAACACTGATACCCTTAACAAGAAAATAAAGGAGCTTTCTGGTGCCTCAGCGGTAGTTATATTTAGGGTTTACTTTCCAGCTTATTTCGTTATGATTTTGGCCGCTACAATTAACATCTCCATCCCTATACTGTGTGTACATGTACTTCAATGATGTACTTTAATCTGGGATGTGACGAATATCGGTATTTCTTTGTTTTTAAACAAATGTACTTTCGTCTTGTTATTCAAAAAGAACATTTCTACAATTTCTACAATTTCTACAGAGCTTATTCACTTTCTGAGAAGACTGATACCTTAAACAAGAAAATAAAGGAGTATATTTAACAAAATGTCAAGCTATTCCTCCACATTTGCCATACAAAATATAAAAAGAAGTCAAATATAGTGTTTTACAAGAGTGACACAGATGCAACACTACAACCAGAACAAAAAAACCACCTGAGTTAATGTTTTAAATTATATATATATAATAATATAATATATATATATTATATTATATTATGTATCAATAACTATTTATGTGAAGATTTGTTTGAATACTAAAAAATAGAAGCTAGAAAAGCTGATATATTCTGACTCCACAGCTCCTGCATGGCTCGTCGTACAAAAGAATATGGTCTGTACTTCAAGGATGTACTGAAGGATCTGGGATGTGACTTATGTCGATATTTAAGGTCTGATTTCGTCTTAGAAATCAAAAATACATTTCTAAAGTTTCGATAAATGTGCTTATTCACTTTCTGAGAAGACTGATACCTTAACCCTTCTCTTGCGTTTCGGGTGAAAAGTGACCGAGTGACTTTGTTTTTGATCATAAATATTGTGTTTTTCATCCAATTGCCTCAAGACCGTATGTTATCCTCCACACTAGGCCTCTGAACATATACAATTGATGATCACCACTTGCATTGATTTTTGAGTGATTTATTCAACAGTGAAACACCCATGATGTGTTCGGACACACACACACACACACACACACACACACACACACACACACACACACACACACACACACACACACACACACACACACATTTCTTGTGCTTATGTCCGAGAAAGAAAAACCTCTCAAGCTATTCCTTTACATTTGCCATAACAAATATATAAAATAATTTAACTATATAGTTTTTTACAAGAGTGACACAGATACTAAACTACGCCCAGAACCAAAAAACCTCTTGAATTAATCTACTTATATTGTATTAATAACTATTTATGTGAAGATTCGTTTGAATACTAAAAAATAGAAGCTAGAGAAGCTGATATATTCTGACTGCACATGGCTCGTTGTACAACAAAATATGGTCTGTTGTTAAAATCTGCCTTTCTAGGTAATTGCTCATATTTTTCAAACTCCACTTCATACATAATGCAGGCTCTCTGTTATGAATCTCGAAGCATAATCAGAGATGAAAAAAGCTCCTTCGGGGACGCTGAAGAGATTATAGGAACGTTTGTTCGAGTAGAGTTGTACTTCAAACCGATTCTTACATGTAATCATGCGTATCTATTTGGTATCTTAAAACAAATATTGCAAAAACCTTTCATAGATAAGCAGGGAAGCAGTGAATACGAAATAATAAAACACCGAGCTTTATCATATTGTACATTAACCTAATACCAGTCAACCTTGTGTATAAATAATATATTGTGTAAATGTGTATGTGAAATAAAGCATAGGAGCCCGAGCAGTAAAGCACATTCCCATTTAGTTATAGCTTTGCAACCTTTTTGGGACAATGTAAAACATGTTTGGTCAAACCCAATATATATAAAGTTATATCCTGAAAATGAGCAACTGTGACCATTTTAAAATATGTGTTATACAGTACCTTTAGTCAGGTGTTTATATTTAAACAGCTTAAACTATTGATACATTTTAAGGAACTGACAAAGATAGGTTACATAACGTTTCACATGTTTGGACGGCACTTTGTTGATTGTTGTCGCAGCGTGATTTGGATGTCACAGTCCGACTGTTTACAACTTTAGGTAAGACACATTAAGCTTAGCTGCAATCATTAAATCAAAGCATAGAAAAAGATTGGCTAACGTACAGTATGTTGAGTGAATCTCCATTGACTTTAGCCAAACTTTAAATGATCTAAATACAAACATAACTGTTCATGTTTGTTATAAGCCCTACAGAGGTTGAAAAATGTTGTCTAATTAATGATTAAGCCACTCAAATAAAGGCGTTCTAATACTTCCTTCATCTTGGTTACCCTGCTGATTTCTACCCTGTTTTCCAATATGACTTCACCATCACTTAATACACGGAGCAACCAGTTATCTTAGCTAAATGTACGATTGTACTGAGACTGAAATGCAGGATCCATTTGCAGGATTTGGCTCTGAAAATGGGATGTGCTTAAACCAGTCGAGTGTAAAGTGACTAATAGCTATTTGCCCTGTTGATTTTATAATTCAGTCACAGTTTGGAACAATGCAAGACATCCAAGGCAAATACTTGTTTTTCATGCTCTGGTACATTTTTGGAGTTTGGGCTATTTTGGAAATAAAACATCTCAATAGACATTTCAATAACAGCTAAAAGTTATGTTCTGTTTTATGTAAAGTTCTAAAGAGATATCCAAAAAGCCCCTTCATAAAACCATGTCAACAAAATGAATCGATCATTTTGAACCTGGCTTTATCCAATGTTTACATGTATGGGAATGTATGCAAGTTAGCTCCTTATTATAAGGTAATGCCCCATTTTTCAAATGTAAATATTATTTCACGAACATTTTTATACTATTGTTATATCGTTTAGTTAAAAAAACAACCCCTGTTCTCTACCCCCTTGAAAGAAGGTGACATTAGGATGTAGAAGTGCAGCATTTTTATTTTTCTGAATTATTCTGTGGTACCAAGAAAGAAAAATGACACCATATAATAAAGTTTACTCTGAGCAACATAACATGGCCGATGCAAATGAGGATTTTTACAGAGCGTTGTGTTTCTGATCATTTCAATAACAGTTACAAGCTATTTGAACCTGGCTTTATCCAACGTTTACATTTCTGTTCTAAAATGTATGCAAATGTGCACCTTATAAATAAGATAATGGCCCATTTACAAATGTAACATTTCAGAAAAGTTGTAATCCACAAAATAATTATTGTTATTGTCATTGGCTTTGTCCATCCATCCATCTTCTCCCGCTTATCCGTGGTCGGGTCGCGGAGGTAGCAGTTCCAGCAGAGAGCCCCAAACGTTCCTTTCCCTGGCCACATCAACCAGCTCTGACTGGGGGATCCCAAGGTGCTCCCAGGCCAGCCAAGAGATATAATCCCTCCACCTGGTCCTAGGTCTACCCCTCGGTCTCCTCCCAGCTGGACGTGCCTGGAACATCTCCCTAGGGAAGCGCCCAGGTGGCATCCTTACTAGGTGCCCGAACCACCTCAACTGGCTCCTTTCGACGCGAAGGAGGAGCGGTTCAACTCCGAGTCCCTCCCGGATGACTGAACTTCTCACCTTATCCCTAAGGGAGACGCCAGCCACCCTGCGGAGAAAACCCATCTCGGCCGCTTGTATCCGCGATCTCGTTCTTTCGGTCATGACCCATCCTTCATGACCATTGGTGAGGGTAGGAACGAAAATGGCCCGGTAGGCAGAGAGCTTTGCCTTCTGGCTCAGCTCTCTTTTCGTCACAACGGTGCGGTAAAGCGACTGCAGTACCGCTCCCGCTGCACCGATTCTCCGGCCCATCTCATGCTCCATTGTTCCCTCTCTCGAGAACAAGACCCCAAGATACTTGAACTCCTTCACTTGGGGTAAGGCCTCATTCCCTACTTGGAGTGGACAGTCCATCAGTTTCCTGCTGAGAACCATGGCCTCAGATTTGGAGGTGCTGATCCTCATCCCAGCCGCTTCACACTCGGTTGCGAACCGATCCAGTGAGTGCTGAAGGTCGCAGACCGATGAAGCCATTAGAACCACATCATCTGCAAAAAGCAGTGGTGCAATCCTTAGTCCACCGAACTGCAGACCCCCTCTCCCCCACGACTACGCCTCGAAATCCTATCCATGTATATTACAAACAGGATCTGTGACAAAGCGCAGCCCTGGCGGAGGCCAACCCTCACTGGAAATGGGTCCGACTTACTGCCGAGGACCCGGACACAGCTCTCGCTTTGGGAGTACAGAGATTGGATGGCCCTGAGAAGAGACCCCCTCACCCCATACTCCTGCAGCACCTCCCACAGTAACTCCCTGGGAACCCAGTCATACGCCTTCTCCAAATCTACAAAACACATGTAGACCGGATAAGCGTACTGCCAGGCCCCCTCCAGGATCCTTGCGAGAGTAAAAAGCTGATCCGTCGTTCCACGACCAGGACGGAATCCGCATTGTTCCTCCTCAATCTGAGGTTCGACAATCGGCCTGACCCTCCTTGGCTTTGTAATGTAGGTAATTAACTGGGGAAGTGTCATGGTTATATCTATTTGTAAAAAATAAACCTGGGTTTCTGGGGTACCCAAAACAAAAGCATTTAGCCAGATAATGTATCTTTCCAATTTAACTCTGACCAACATAGCGTTTGTGTTTCCGACCCACCTTCTGGTTATACACGGTGAAGTTATCGTAGAGCTTGACGATGCACTCGGCTTTCTTCTGGAACTTGGTGTAGGACTCCTCCGTCCACCACTGCTTGAGGTTCCCGTGGCGGTCATACTGGCCCCCTAGGGACATGAACCATTGCATCACTAAGATGAAGGGATAAAGGGCAGGGGGGGCCAGTGTTAGCATGGAGACAACACAACCTAAAACTTTCCTTCACAGTCCAAAAAGCTGCCCAGCGTGCCATTTTAGAAGCTGTTCATTGAAGCAAGACTAAAACCACTGGGAGGCAAAACGTTGGGTTTGTATTTGGCAGATGCATCCAGTTAAATAGCCACCTGAATTGATGGACTAAATTATTTCAAAATAGCAAAAATCATCAGGGAACTCTTGCTTTTTCTGGCCATTGACTTTGGTGGATGTCCCCAGTTCAAGAGCCATCTGAACCACTTTTTCTACGCAACTACATTCGTAGAATAACTTCTGGCAATAAAGCAGGAAGTGCATCAACCTACCAGTCAGAAACTGAAATTTGTTCTAGTATTTGTTAGGTTGCGGGCAGAATTTCAATTGTCATTGGAGACTTCGGGCGTATCTTAACGTGCATGAAAGTTAGAGATTCTGGCAAAAAATGGTGTAAATAAATCATCAGAGAACTCTTGCTTTTTCTGGCCATTGACTTTGGCGGATGTATCCAGTTCAAGAGAGACATAAAGCTAGTATTGCACTTATGTACCAATTAGTATCACTCAAAGTTATTCCAGTATTTGTTAGGTGGCTGGGAGGAATTTCACACCATCATTAAGACGTATAAAGGGAAGCTCTTTTGAGCGGGAATGAAAGTTAGAATGGTGGCAACAAATGGTTTAAAATTGCATAAAACGTCAGGGAACTCTTGCTTTTCTGGCCATGACTTTGGCGGATGTATCCAGTTCAAGAGACCACCGAACCACTTTTTCTACGCAACTACATTTGTAGAATAACTTTCTGATAAATAATCTGGTATTGCACTTACGTACCAGTCAGTATTACTCAAAGGTATTATTGTATTTGGTAGGTTGAGGGCAGAAATGTCACATTGTCATTAAAGTCTTTAGACGTTTCTTAAAAAGCAGCTCTTTTGAGCGGGAATGAAAGTTAGAGATGGCGGCAACAAATGATGTAAAATTGCATAAATCAACAAGGAACTCTTGCTTTTTCTGGCCATTGACTTTGTTGGATGTTCCCAGTTCAAGAGCCATCTGGGTTGCTTATCTATCTACATTTAATAACTTTCTGATAAATAGACTAATATTGGACCGACACACCAGTCAGTATTACTCTAAGTTATTCCAGTACTTGGTAGGTAGTGGGCAGACATTTCACATTTTCATCAAAGTCTTAAGACGTATAAAGAGCAGCTCTTCTGAGCAGGAATGAAAGTTAGAGATGGTGGCAACAAATAGTTTAAAATTGGATAAATCATCAGGGATATATATAATATATATACCAGGGAACTCTTGCTTTTTCTGGCCATTGACTTTGGTGGATGTATCCCGTTCAAGAACCATCTGAACTGCTAATATATCAAATCCTATTTGTAGAAAGACTTTCTGACAATAAAGCTGGAAGTATTACTCAAAGTGATTCCAGTATTTGGTGGGCAGACATTTCATACAGTCATTAAAGTGTTCAGACGTATAGAGGGCAGCTTTTTTGACTGGAAAAGAAAGCTTGAGATTGTGGCTACAAATGTTGAATTGAATAAATGATAATGGGAACCTTAGCTATTTCTGTAAAATGGAAATGTGCATGCAACAACAGGAGTTTAACTCAAAATGGTGAAAATGACGATGGTTGTTAGCTTTTGAGTGATTGATTAAAGCTGAATGGCTGTTAGCTGAATGGGTTACAGGTGGAGAAATGTCCTTACCCCAGTCATCATATCCATGTGTGAGCTCGTGGCCAATGATCGCTCCTATTCCTCCGTAGTTCAGAGACCTGGCAAAAGGAAGGGAAATATTAAAATGTACGTCATTGGTATCAACAGGTGTTTAAAAAGTATTTGAATTGAATGCCTATACTTAACAAGACCATGAACTTCTCAAAGAAAAGTTGTATTCCTAAACTGCTGCTGTAGTTGTCTGGTATGAACTCTATTTGCCATGACTAACTTTTTAAATTAGAAGTTCAGAATCAGAATAAAGACTAAGCTAACTTATTATAGAGAGGAAAAGCACACATTGGTCATAATATACAATATAAAGACAAATAAATAAACAACCATGGCTTAAAGTTCAGTTGCTACAAGGATGTTGAAGCTTCCCAGGTCTTAATTAAAGCATGACATCAGCTTTTAAAGAGAAGGAAAAAAGCAATATCTAATCTAAAGTTACCGACACGCCCAAAGTTAGCCAGTATATGTTGATTTCTATTTTAGTTTTTAGAGTTAGTTAGTTTAGTTTTTGAGGGAGGATGTATGTACGTAGTTCTGGGTAAAAGTGTCTAACAAGTGACATGTAATGTAATGTAAAGTACACTACTTGAGAAATAAGTAGTGAGTTATTAACTGAGAAGCCAAATTAGGCTCCTAACTGTGATGCGGTCAAAGAGAGTCTGATTAGGAGTCATTTCGAACAAGCCAAGTAAAAAAAAAAACTGTTTCTGGGTTAGTGTTAGCGTTAAGAGCCTAGTTTACACTCTTAAAGACGTTTTTATTGGATGTTCGGAATCAGAATAAAGCTAACTTATTAAATCTAGAGAAGGAAAGCACACATTGTAATATAATAACAAATCAAGAAAAATAAGCAAACATCCATGGTTGAAAGTTGAGTTGCTACAAGAATGTTGCTCTGGGTAAAAGTGTCTAACAAGTGACATGTAATGTAATGTAAAGTACACTACTTGAGAAATAAGTAGTGAGTTATTAACTGAGAAGCCAAATTAGGCTCCTAACTGTGACGCGGTCAAAGAGAGTCTGATTAGGAGTGGTTTCGAACAAGCCAAGTAGGTTCTGGGTTAGGGTTAAGAGCCTCGTTTACACTCTTAAAGACGTTTTTATTGGAAGTTCAGAATCATAATAAAGACTAAGCTTACTTATTAAATCTAGAGAAGAAAAAGCACACATTAGTAATAGAATAACAAATAAAGACAAATAAGCAAACATCCATGGCTTGAAGTTCCGTTGCTATAAAAGGTGTTGAAGCTTCCCAGGTCTTAAGTAAAGCATGACATCAGCTTTTAAAGCAAGAGGAAAAAAGCAATATCCAATGTAAAGTTAGCAACACACCCAAAGTTAGCCAGTAGCTGATCCACTGACTTTAGGACAAAGCAATAGCTTCTGACTGATTCCCAGTGTCTCATTAAGAACAGCTCTGGGCTTTCTCTGCTGCTTTTGTCCCGATGTCCTCATTGCTGATTCTGCTCAGCCGAGCGTGATAAGAGTGCGACTTTCACTCGGAATCTAATTTTGTTTCCACGTGGCTCGGATTGGTATTGAATAAGAAGGAGATCAATGCCACATTTTGTTCTGTTCACACTGATTAGAAAACATCGGTTTTTCATGTGAGGGAAAATCAGCACTGGGACCTTTTCAGAGTGAACACAAGACTTTATTTTACAAGTTGTTGAAACTAAATAAGAGGTGGGAGAAGATCTGGTACTTGAGTAAAAGTAGAAGTACTCAGATCTTGTACTTGAGTAAAAGTACTCAGATTTTGTACTTGAGTAAAAGTAGAAGTAGCCTACTCAGATCTTGTACTTGAGTAAAAGTACTCAGATCTTGTACTAGAGTAAAAGTAGAAGTACTCAGATCTTGTACTTGAGTAAAAGGAGAAGTACTCAGATCTTGTACTTGAGTAAAAGGAGAAGTACTCAGATCTTGTACTTGAGTAAAAGGAGAAGTACTCAGATTTTGTACTTGAGTAAAAGTAGAAGTACTCAGATCTTGTACTTGAGTAAAAGTAGAAGTACTCATAGTTTTACTCAAGTACAAGATCTGAGTACTTCTACTTTTACTCAAGTACAAGATCTAAGTACTCAGATCTTGTACTTGAGTAAAAGTAGAAGTACCAGAGTGTAGGAATACTCTGTTACAGTAAAAGTCCTGCATTCAAAATGTTCCTCAAGTAAAAGTAGAAAAGTATTCTCATCAAAATATAGTGAAAGTAGCGACAGTAAAAGTAGTCATTGTGCAGATTGGTCCATTTCAGAATAATATATATGATATGTTTTATAATGATTGATCATGAAAGTGTTCTCAAAGCTGGTAAAGGTGCAGCTAGTTTGAATGACTTTGTATACTGCAGGGTAGCTGGTGAATTTACTCCAGGTGGAACTAAAGTCGGATTTAACACTTGATTATATTTCACATCATTCATCCAGATCTGTAAAGTAACTAAAGGTATTAAATACATGTAGTGGAGGAAAAGTACACCATGTACCTCTGAATTATAGTGGAGTAGATGTTCAAAGTAGCATAAAATGGCAGTAAAGTACCTACAAATTCTACTTAAGTGCAGTACTTGAGTATATGTACTTAGTTACCTCCCTCCTCTGAACATAATGCAACCCGACCTTGTGTAAAACAGCCGCTCCACCTCTCCTTGACCCCAGGTGGAGGAAGAGTGCTGTGTTTGTGCTTCATGTAGATATGGAGAGCGATGAGAGGCCAGACTCACATGGCCACATCTGAAAATGACTTTCTGACAGCTAGTCGATACGCTGCTACTCCCCCGCTAAAACTAACGGCTGATTGAAGCTTCATTATACTCTACATCGTGGTGTGTGTGTGTGTGTGTGTGTGTGTGTGAGTGTGTGTGTGTGTGTGTGTGTGTGTGTGTGTGTGTGTGTGTGTGTGAGTGTGTGGGAGTGAGAGTTTATGGGAGGTTAGGGCTACTGCAGTAATAACTTCAAGGGGACAGGTACGCACTCACACACACACACACTCACACACTTTGCTACCTCATTAATGAATTAATATCGATTAGCATGCGCGGCAGCAGGTAGTGGAAGTAGTGGTGATCACCTCTAATGAAGACACAGAAGTGTTAGCTAATGTTGGGTACACAAAGTGCTAATTAACAAATGTTTGTGTTTGTAAGGAGAGGGAGGGGCAAAGGTATACATTAGGGCTGAGGGGTAAATCAGAAAAAAGGACCAAAATAAGATGCTAAATTACCACAAAAATGAACACAAAGAGACACAAGGGACACAAATGACTACCTAAAGACTCAAAATGACCACAAAAAGGCATAACATGAACTCAAATAGACACGAAAACATAAAACACAACACACACACACACACACACACACACACACACACACACACACACACACACAGTAGATCACCTCTAATGAAGCGCCACAGAGGTGTAAGCTAATGTTCATTACACAAAGTGCTAATTAACAAATGTTTGTGTTTGTGTATAAATTACAGCTGAACAGTAAATATCAAGTCTATTGATTTTTGCAATATGAACTACTTCAATATCCATAACGCTATCTAGATATTTAATTCGGCAATATCAGATTGAAATAACATGCAGTATAAATGATTTTGGTGCAGAGATGTTTCGGACCACAGATCTTATTCTGCAGGATTTTTAGTAATCAAAATCTGATATCTTTTTACTATGTTTTTCAATTTAAAAGAGAAATTCTGCACCTTCTTTCCCTCAAATATTGTGAAACATGAATTGATATTTCAACGACTGGTTGAGTCCTGTGTGAATGCAGCAGGTGCCGCTTGTTGGACTGTGTTGTATGAACTGGTTTAGAATAATACTGAATACTGGCAGCAGAGGGTTTGCTCCTCAGTGAATAGCTTCGGGAAACAAAGAGTATAAAACAGTTGTTTACCTACAAATTCATCGGTGCTGCAGAGCCATGCTCTGTTTTAAAACATCTTGAAGGCCTTATGCTCGGCTGCTTTCTGTCGATTTTAATATAGTTATGCTGCTATGGTAAATGTACTTGAATGGCATATTGATGGAAACATTTATAATTCAGAAGTAAGGGAACTTCTGATCAAAACACCTTATTGGAGATGTGAAACAAACTGAGGAGATTATTTTTAACAGTTTGACGTTGAGTTGCTGGGGACAATTTAAATAGTCAAAGTCTGGTCAACCACTACAAAAGATACATGCATCAAAATAGCAAGTATAAACCACATGTCCCGCTCTTTTAATCATTTTAATTGCAAACAGAACATTTTGTACTATTAGTAAGCGGTGAAATACCCCACAATATGAAAGCTTCTTCCTCAATGAACAAGAGATCATTTGTGTTCTGGTACGACTAATTCAAAGTTATGAATCTCTTTGTCCAATAATGCTGTGACTCTGATTCATGACTCCATCTCATCTCAGAGAGTTTACGGAGATAAATAGACAATAAGAGTCCGAGCGGGAGGCGATCTCCTTTCACGCTCCATCAAATTAATGCATGGACTCAGATTTAGGGAGGCGACCTCTCAATGACACCTGCTCCATTAGCAGCACCTTGCTCAGTAATTGAGCACTGGGTGGGTCGTTAAATTGCTTTAATCAGGTTTTGTTGGGACCTGAAGAAGCAGAGGATTTGTCGGGAATAACGTGGGATTTAATGAGATGTGTTAATGTGGTGATGCTGCTTCCTCCCAATGGACAGAGATGGCAAAAGTACACACATCCTTAACTCAAGTAGAAGTACAGATACTCGTGTTTAAAAATACTCTGGTAAAAGTAGAAGTACTGACTAAACTTCTTTACTCAAGTAAAAGTAAAGAGGCTTTGAAATGTACTTAAGTAAAAAGTACCCATAACTAGCAGCTGTTTTAAAGAGTACCTGACCTCCCTTTATTTGAATAGAACAATAATGTCATTGTTAGCTAATGAATGTTTCCATGCTGAACAACGGCAACATGACAACGTTTTCATTGGTCCCTCTTCTTTAGAGAAGACCAGGAAATGATGGATACACGGATCGTGTTCAAATCAATAGGCACGCAATGACTCTAAATAATAATGATCACGCCACCAAACACACATTCAGACTAAAGGAACCAGCCTGTTTGGAAAATGTAAGAAGTAGAAAGTACAGGTATTTGGTTCAACATGTAAGAAGTAGAAAGTACAGGTATTTGGTTCAATGTAAGAAGTAGAAAGTACAGGTATTTGTTCAACATGTAAGAAGTAGAAAGTAAAAAGTGGTCAGAAAAATAAGTAGTGGAGTAAAGAACTGATACTAGAAACATGTACTTAAGTACAGTAACAAAGTATTTGTACTCCACTACTTTGCACCTCTGAATATGGATACTCACTGTGGGAACTCTGGGTTGTAGAGAGTGGGCTGAAGGATGCCGGCAGGAAACACTGGAAAAGAGATTCAGAAAAACACCATGAGGGAAGAGGAAATGCCTACAGGACTTTGAATATCACACACTCTGGTTTTTAAGTGGGAAAAGTTGTTTTGTATAAATATCAAAGTTCCTCTAGGGAAAGGAAAGTTTGAAAGGAAGTGTAAAACACCCAGAAATACATATCTTTCTGCACACACTATGACAAATATACAAATCAGTCTCAATGGAAACACAAAGTGAGTACAGAAATACAAAAACACTTGCACAATTAATACAATGAGACACAAACTGACTACAAAAAAGGACAACAAAGACCAAATATTAACAACATTTTATGCTGCTGCAACACAAACATTTTCCCAAATTGGGATCAATCAAGTACCATCTTAGCTTATCTTATCTAAATAAGTAAGTGACAAGTGAAACAAAACGGACTAAATAGATGTTGAACGACTAAAAGGAGAGTTAGGATGAATTATCATGAATATCATGTTGTCGTGTTAGTTTTGGTTTACATAATTTTTAAGTAAAAGTATTCAAATCTCGTACTTGAGTAAAAGTAGAAGTACTCAGGTCTTGTACTTGAGTAAAAGTAGAAGTAATCAGGTCTTGTACTTGAGTAAAAGTAGAAGTACTCAGATATTGTACTTGAGTAAAAGTAGAAGTAATCAGATCTTGTACTTGAGTAAAAGTAGAAGTACTCAGATCTTGTACTTGAGTAAAAGTAGAAGTACTCAGATCTTGTACTTGAGTAAAAGTAGAAGTACCAGAGTGTAGGAATACTCTGTTACAGTAAAAGTCCTGCATTCAAAATGTTTCTCAAGTAAAAGTATAAAAGTATTATCATCAAAATATAGTGAAAGTAGCGACAGTAAAAGTAGTCATTGTGCAGATTGGTCCATTTCAGAATAATATATATGATATGTTTTATAATGATTGATCATTAAAGTGTTCTCAAAGCTGGTAAAGGAGCAGCTAGTTTGAATGACTTTGTATACTGCAGGGTAGCTTGAGAATTTACTCCAGGTGGAACTAAAGTCTGATTTAACACTTGATTATATTTCACATCATTCATCAGAATCTGTAGAGTTACTAAAGGTATTAAATACATGTAGTGGAGTAAAAGTACACCATTTACCTCTGAACTGTAGTGGAGTAGAAGTACATCATTTACCTCTGAATTGTAGTGGAGTAGAAGTACAGTACTTTACACCAGTGGTAAGTAGAAGTTAATTTGAGTTTGAGAAAATAAATGCGCAGCTCAGGACTGAAGTGAGATAACAAAGTGTGTGGGTGGTAATAAAAACGTCCGAAGGCTCTGTGATGACTGTGTTTCTCGTCCTCTAGCATCCGCCAGCATTGATTTCTCTGCGAGAGATTTAATCCAGCCGGCAGACAGCAGGCCAGATTTGTTAAAACGCGGGACAGTCTTACTGCTTGTTTTTCCTCCAGGGGGGTATTAAGTATGTGAGGTGGAGATTGAAGTAGAAAGTGAGTGATGAGAAGGAATATGATATGAGGAGGTGGACGCTTTTTTCTCCTTTTCGACTAAGCGTGGCTGACATGACTTATTGAAAAACAGAGCGGAAAACATGGTGTAATTACGTGTAACGAATGGCAAATAGGGGGAAGGATTGGGACCTTCTTTTAGTCTTTATTATCTACCTATCGATAGATAGATAGATGGATGGATAGATAGATAGATAGATAGATAGATAGATAGATAGATAGATAGATGGATAGATGGATAGATGGATGGATAGATAGATAGATAGATAGATAGATAGATAGATAGATAGATAGATGGATAGATGGATAGATGGATGGATAGATAGATGGATAGATAGATAGATAGATAGATGGATAGATGGATAGATAGATAGATAGATAGATAGATGGATAGATAGATAGATAGATAGATAGATGGATAGATGGATAGATAGATAGATAGATAGATAGATTGATTCAGTTGTCTTGTGTCTTATCTGTCAGAGAGAAGCCATTATTTATTTAATTTTTATTATCATACATTTCACCTCCTTGTGTCTATTAACCTGATCAAATGTTATATTTTGCTGCACGTAACATTCTTAACAAGGAGAGTTTCTTATTGTTTAATTATAACGTGTCATGTGTCATTTTGTAAAGCACTTTGAGCTGCATGTGTTTTATGAAAAGTGCTATATAAATATTATTATGTGTGTGTGTTGAAACAGATGATAGAGAAAACCCAGATATCAGTATGCGCGACGAAGAGTCACGCACTCACCCATTTGATTCTTGTTAGGGAGGTAGTAGGCATTAAGGGCCTGCGGGGGGAGAAGCCACCTGAGGAGAATAGTCACAAACAAACAGGGTTATAAAGATGGGATCCCTAACACACACACATATACACTCAAATCACCAATCCATTCGAAACACACCCCGATCCTGAGCAGAATCCCAAACACTTCCACCTATCTCTTCCTATAACCCCCTGGTGTGAAATATTCAGTGTGTGTGTGTGTGGTCCTACGGCTGAAGTTCCTCCCTGCATATAAAACCACGTACAGTTCCTTCATGGTAATCCACTTAAAGCCAGATCGATTGGCACAAAATCCCCCAAATGAGTAACTCTTAAAGTGCGAGATGCCCTTGTTCTTGGAGTGAAAGATTGATGGCTCTGCACTGACTGTAGAGAGGTGGAGGGGAACAAAGCATAGAAATAGAAACAGAGTAGAATGGGCATACGGTACCTATTCTAATCAACTAAGCAGGATGTTATAAGCAGGATGTTATAAGCAGGCGCAGCCATTGTACCGTTGTAATATGCAACAGGAGTATAATGTTATGAAGCTACGAGAGCTAAAGATTAAGTCAGAATCAGCTGTCCAAGTAAGTGTGAAGCATACAAGGAATTTGTCTCCAGTAGTTAGTATAATAAAAACACACAGTAAAATGTGAACAGTGATACAGTGTACATGATACTTTATTTGTATCAACTTAATACTATTTCATGTCCGGCTCACTTTCTGTAAACAGCATAGCACTAAAGCATGCCAACTCTGTTAGTCAGCTAGCTACTTCAACCATGCTCTAAAGCTACTCTGGGTCCCGAAAATAAGCCTTAAAGCATGGTGGATTTAGCTAGCTATCAAGCTAATTAGCTGGCTTGTTTTACCATGCTTAAATGCTATGCTAGATAATTAGCTAATATCACGATGCTTTAATGTTTACAGTCAATGAGCCTTTAAGCATTGTGCAATTAGCTAGCTAACATCTGGCTAGTTAGTTAGCTTGTTCAGCTGCTACGCTCGACAGCTATCTAATTCCACCATGCTGTATTGCACTCAGACAATGATTTTTAAAGTATGGTGGATTTATAGCTATCTATAGCAGAAGCTGATGGATATCTAGCTAATTCGCCACGCATTAAGGCTATGTTAGTTTCAGAAAATGAGCAAAACAAAGGGTGATGGCGAGCAGAAGCACTTGGTCTTGAAGGAGAAGCTATGCAGCTAGCCATCTGGAGCTGTGTATACACTTTGCAGCCAACGGATGTGTGTTTCTACCACGAATACACCCTTTTTTATTGTCAAATTACCACAGAAAACAGTTCCATTCTACTCTGAATCAATTTCTACGAAACAACGGGAGGAGGAGAAGTGTTTCTGTATTTTAAATTCACAACACAAGATAGTGTGAGTGATGAAAGGTTGACTTTTTGTTGATAAAGGGGGGAAAATGTGATTTAACTCTTCGGGCGTTTAGTGTGGGCTAATGATACAGTAGTGTTGGGCACCTTTGAATACTAATGTGACTCTAATGTGTCACAGCAGAGAGGCACTCAATCCAGGAGTACAGGGCTGTGTTTTAGAAAAATCATCCGCATGTCCCACAGCACTTTCCTGCTGCCTGGCTGCTGCAGATAAGTAAATCAAATGGATTTTCTCCAGCTGTGTGCATCGATTTAGTATCTGTTGGTTTGATTTAAAGGCGCATCAACAAATATGTCAAACTAAAAAGGGATTAAAAGGGACACATGTTATGCATGTCAAAACACACTAGAGACACACTACAGCGCGCAGTTTGAGCCTCAGCTGCATTGCTTTGCACAGAGTGTCAACAAGCTATGGTCATCATGTATAATTTAACCTGTTAGGCCCCGAGCCTGTTTTCCAGGTCTCAGGCTCGAAAATGACATTCCCAGAACAAATGACCATAACTACACTTCTAAAGGGGAAAATGAATAATCTTTTTTCTCAAAGCAATGATAAACCTGTGAGTTGGATGTAGAAGAGTCAGAATCAATATGTTTTTATTTTTATTTTAAAGTAAATTCAGATTGAACATAGTAAAAAACTGTAAATTATAGTGTCCGTCCAAAACTTATTTTTTACTTATAGTGAAAACTACCCTTGGATGATGGTAAGGTAGACTAAAAGCTTTAGGAATCCAAAGTACAACATATAATAAGTACCCTGTATCAAGATTGATGCAAAACAAGTGACATTTGACCTTTTTAGAGAGGTTTAGCAAAAGAAACTCCACCTCTGAGGTGATCTGGGTGGAAATGGCCTTTTTTACCGTTTCTCTGGAACCCATTGGTCGATTTTGGTGATTGACATCTCTTTCTGACCGTTAGAGCCAATAGAATCGAAGGGGAGCTTTCACATACACACTAACGTTAAAACAAAAAGGTGTGGGTTTCGCGCATGCAGTTTTGCATGAAAGTGAAGCTGTCTCACGCTCTGACATCTGAAAACGGAAAAGCAGGGTTTATTCCTTATGGATTATCAGAAATCATTTCAAAGGGACACAGACATTGGATTAACCTATGGATTAACCTTCAGCAGCGTTTTTATCGTTTTAATGCCATTGAAGACCACTTTTGACCAGACAACGACACAGGTAGGCCATGTTCCCGTTTTAAGGAGGTTTCACACTCACGCCGTCTTGTCCACTTCTTCACGGATCTTCTGCACTGACAGCTTGATGTTGAACTTGATGCTGTTGAGGATGTTCTTGAAATAGGTCTTTTCGTCCACTTCGAACTGCAAAAAAAATAACAAAGATAAGAATAGATTGGGTCATATTAAAGAAGTAGTTTAGATATTTTCTTTTAGATTACCTGTGCCAAATGAGGTTATAGTCAAAAATGATGTTTTTAATGGGTTTGCTGTGTATTTTAGCAGATTGGCAATTGGTAGGCAGGTGTAGCATTGACAACGTAGGAATCCATAACATTTGGTTGTGAATCCAAAATACAGGGCAGATACATGGATTTCTTCCCCCACATATGGACAGTGTTTCAGATATGTTACCTTACATTTGCAATGCCAAAGTGTAGAAATGATCAGTTACAAAAATAAACCCAAATGTACCTAATATAAAAGAGCCTGTTATGTTCATCAGCCCTACTTTATATTCCACTGGGAAGCCTCTGAAGATCACACAAGTATAAAAGAAGACTATCTTATTTTATTAATTACATAAACTGTAAATTATGAGTTATATTTTGTATTAAAGTATTAAAGGCATCAAAGCCCACGTAGGAACAGGATCCTTGTGGATGGATGGGTCCTTTAACAATAAGACACCAGAATTGACATATTTTGTACGTAACTACTTCTATGTACAACTTCTATGAAACATCTGTTTTTATTTTTACCCAAACCTGACCGAGTTCCTCCCTGTAAAGCCAGAGACGTTTTTATAAAAATACTTAATGTATGTAGTAACAAGTAGACACTGACATGTATTTCTGGACAATAGGATAAAGCACCAATAATAACAGCATGAGAACACGTTTGTTTGTTTGAACCCAAAACACGGGTACCTCCTATACAGTATGCATATTTGGGATACAAAAACAAACACAAAAGATGCATGCATGATCAAATGGTTATACAGTATAAGACAAATTGAGTAGAATAAACGTGAAATTGTCATTATGCCCTAAATTATGCATTCCCAGTATTCTTCCTGAAAACTGCAAACTAAGCAAGTCTGATATAAAAATGGCCGTCTACTGCTTATTATGAACAAAACACACCGTAACCCTCTTGAGAAACGTACCTTTATGCTTAAGGGTAAATATTCTACCTTTGATAGGATTTGGAGAATCTTTTTATCATTTCTCGAGCAAGAAGCAGCCTTTTTATGAATTTGCAATTTCATTTGACACGTGTATGCTTATTTTCTTTCATTATATGTTCATTTATTGGGACTCGATGAAGTAGCTTGTCAAACAACTTTGTAGGAAGATGCCCTGATGTGTATGTGGAGTAGAATAAACACATAATTGACACTGAAATCTTCATTTTGGATGTAAAACATTGCAGTTTTGTTTTATGGGAATGTCATTTTTAAGACACCAGGCTGCCCCTTTAATCCTTAGATGAGTTAATCACCCAGGTTTCATGGTAACGTCTGATTAATGTGAGTAATATCAGACAGTAGAGAGTGAAATAAGAGGATCATGACTCACCCCGTATTCCTGATCTATGAGCTCAGGTTTTAGCAGGAAGTCTGGGTATCCTGTCATCACCATCATGTGCTTCAACTGGAAGAGAAGGAGAAGACAAAAGGTTCAACTCCAGGATAAAAAGACATTCTTATGTACTTCAGGGCTGATAGTATGGACGCAGATTTTGTCTTTTTTGTGCAGTTAAATGTATTTTTAGAGACATTTCATATCCTTAAATGTATGTAATGTCTTGTTGCTTTGTATGTCTGCCCCTGGACTTTGTTGTATGTAGAATGTATGATATTGAAAAGATGAATACAACCATTTTAAATACTTTTAAAAAAAAAGAGAAGAAGAAGAGAGTGTGATGGAGGACAGGAGAAAGTATACCCAACATCCACTTCAGTAACTAATACCACACACACACACGCACACACACACACACACACACACACACACACACACACACACACACACACACACACACACACACACACACATACCATGTATACATCACTTCAGGGGACATTACATTGACTTACATGCATTTCCTGGAGACTTATCCTAACCTTAACCATAACCAACACATGCCTAACCCTAACCGTTACCCTAACCAAGTCTTCACCCTAAAATTAATGATTCCCCTCATGGGGACCTCCATTTTGTCCCCATAAGGGAGGCGAGTCCCCACACGTGACTGTGTAAACAGATTTAGGTCCCCACAAGTATAGTAATGCTAGGCCACACATACACACACACACACACACACACACACACACACACACACACACCCAATGCAAAACCTGATGTAATAGGATTACAAGGGAAGCTCTTTATATTCCGCATGGCCCTCTGAAAGGATTATAACTTCAGATTGTAAAAGTATTAGAGGGGATATCTTGCCATGCAGACCCTAAATCAGAACCACAGAGGGATCGGGATTAGGAGATCCCCACTTCTCAAAGTCAAGCCCGTGATGTATTCTATCACACACTTCCATCTAACCAAAGCATCAGGAACTGCAAAGAAATAATAATCAATCCTTTTTCAAATACTAATCGGATCGGGCAGGGAGTCGTGTGTTTGGGGATGCAGGAGATTCAAGATTCAAGGCTTTTATAGAGTGGTGTAGGGATGACGTATTTACCCGGAAGTAAGCTGCTGGTTCCCTCGACAAAAAGCAACGGGATTTCTCCGTAGGATTTTGGAAAATAGCTGGAAATAAGGTCTGTGGAAAACGAACCTGTTTGATAAATGCACGTTTTGTTCAGCCGGATAATCTCCACATGTCTACCCTACTTTTATACATTTCGAATGATAAATCTAATGGCCAGAAGCAAAATGCTAACGTTATGCTATAAAGGAACTACAGCCGAGTCCAGCAGCACGACTTCAACGTCACGCCAACTTAAGATCCATATTCAAACATACAGATTCTAAATGGAACGAGTTGAAGCGTTTGTTTGAACAGTCTGCAGGAGGCAGGTACTTGCTTTCAAGCAGAACAGGGCAAACAAACTTAGAGGAGTGTTTACGTGTTCGGCGTAATGACGTACAATGGCCTCCACGACTTCTGTAGTCCTATTCAGCCACTTGGTAACAACCATCGTTTTTCAGACACGTCAACTCTTCAGAAATCACCGTTGGGGTCATTGCTGATGGATTTAATGTCGTAGAACAAAACATGATCTGTCTCTTAAATGTGTCAACCACAGACCTTATTTCCAGCTGTTTTCCTAAATCCTATGGAGAGATCCCATTGGCTCTGAGACGAGGGAACAGGAAGTGATAAAATACTGACGCACTTCTTGGTTTTAGGACTCGTCACTGCACCACACTCTATAGTCATGTGTACATAGCTACAGTGTAGATATATGAATGAAAATCTGAGGTCAAAGGCTCCTCCAACAGTGCAACACAAAAAAACAGATAAAATAGTGCAAGTAAATACAAATAAAATAGAATAGAAATAGAAATTAAGAAGGTAAGAGGGGGGTTTGGACCTTTTCTCTTGCTGCATCTTTGGTGGCTTCGTCCATCCAGTCCAGCTCCTGCAGACGGAGGTCCAGAGAGTGCTTTATCTCTCCACCAGCTCCTGAACCTGCAGGGGAATCAAAATGGAAGAAGTTTTAAGTTAGAGGAAGATCAGCCGGTGTCAGCTCAAGCAGCCACATTTCAATTATCTCAGATCTATAATTGATCAATGTCATAGCTGTTAGACCAATATATCAGTATGTAGTGTCTCTACTACATACTGACATGAACATCAGCAGGAGAGGACTCTTTAAAGTAGAGACACTACATACTGATATACACCTGAACATCAGCAGGAGAGGACTCTTTAAAGTAGAGACACTACATACTGATATACACCTGAACATCAGCAGGAGAGGACTCTTTAAAGTAGAGACACTAAATACTGATATACACCTGAACATCAGCAGGAGAGGACTCTTTAAAGTAGAGACACTACATACTGATAAACACCTGAACATCAGCAGGAGAGGACTCTTTAAAGTAGAGACACTACATACTGATATACACCTGAACATCAGCAGGAGAGGACTCTTTAAAGTAGAGACACTACATACTGATACACACCTGAACATCAGCAGGAGAGGACTCTTTAAAGTAGAGACACTACATACTGATATACACCTGAACATCAGCAGGAGAGGACTCTTTAAAGTAGAGACACTACATACTGATATACACCTGAACATCAGCAGGAGAGGACTCTTTAAAGTAGAGACACTACATACTGATATACCAGGTATAAATACTTGTAATTGGTAGCTTGTGGTGGTTAAAATTGTGTATTCAACAACTATGGTTATACAGTATGTACCAGAAAATTCCCTTTTGTCAGCCGGGTGGTTGATAAATAAACACAGGTCTTTATTATACGTTGGGTAACTTATGTCAATATAGAGATGCTCCACACCCTTAGTGTATTTTACCGAATGCATGAGCCCTAAGTTGTTATTCATTCAGATTCAACAGCCAGGTAAACAAGAGAGACTCAAAACTGTGGTCTTAAAATCTGAGAAAGGGTCCATTTACTCTGTTCAAGGCCATCCATCATATCAAATAAAATAAAAAGATGGTACAGAAAACAAAGATTATCTCAGAAAGAGCTTGATTATTTATAATTTATACATTATTTGTAGCACAATTTTTTATAAGAGTAATATTAATACTGGTTTAAAAAAATATCACTCAGTCAGATTTAGACTGAAGACAGTTAATCCAAATGATTTGCTATGCCATGATGATCGAGATGTAAAACATGGTTCTATTGGACGTAACCCTAAGTCTTGCTAAAGTGTTTCCTTCTCTTTGTATTTTTTGAGCAACATTTGCTGTCCAAACTTCCAAGAAACGTCTCTTCCTCTAACCCAAATGATTTGCCATGCCATGATGAGTGAGATGTAAACATGTCTCTATTGAACGTAACCCAAGGCCAAATCGTCAGAAATCAGTGTTTCCTTCTGTCTGTATTTGTTGAGCAGCATTTGCCGTCCAAACTTCCAAGAAACACTCTAACTTCTCAAACTATTGCAAACACGTCTCCCACTCCTAAAAGACGGCGGGACACGATGCGTCCGATACACCTCTACATCGGAGATTCAGGATAACAAGAGCAACCTTTCTTTTCCGCAGAGTTTCCCGTCACTCAGCTCCAGCTCCTGAGACTCATTAGTTTCTGCTCACGCTGAGGTAAGGAGCATCCGGCAGTCAGTCAAGGCCGAAAACATCGCCATGAAACTACAGGTCCGATACCTCTCGAAGCTGATAATGAGGTCTCCAACCTGTGGACATGCCAACACCTTGCAGACTAAATCCTATTCAATGTGAGGTGATCAGTGTGATCCAGACCACCAAAATGAAATAACCCAGCGTGAGACTTTCTAAACCTGCCAACGTTTGACAAGTGGTTAGAAAAGTAATCTAGTCAAGAACTGTGAAAGTATAATTGGAGGTACTTGGAACAAAGCTCAGGTCCAAAAATATAAATCAACTCGGACGAAACTACGTTCTGAACACCTTTTACTTTCTTTTGTACTAATTGGAATTTAAGTTCCCACACTACAAAAACTCAAAATCTTGCAGAGTATATTTGTCTAATATCTATCAGAATATGTCTCTACACCTGATATAAGAAATAATATCTTCAGAAGTAACACTGCAGTGAGATATCAGGTCTTGTTTTAGACAATGCATCATCTTGTCAAGTCAAAAAATCTTATTTTGAGTTGTATCTCAGATGAAACACATATTTCTTTACATATTTATTAGAAAATCACCAACTAACATCAGAACACTTTTGAGTATTTGCGGCTTATATTGCAACATTTCCTGATTCTGGTAACATATAGTTCAAAATGAGTTCTCCCAGCTAATTACAAGATCTGATTTATCTAAATATCCCTTCTTATTTCAAGAGATCTTATCAAGCACATTTTCACTTGTTCTATTGGCAGATGTTTGTACTTATTTCAAGTGAAAACAGCTTGTTTTAATTCTTTTTTTAACTTGTTTTTGGAGCAACATTTTTTCCAGTGCAAACTCTTAATTGTTCTATTTAAGATTTTTAATAAGATATTACATTTACTTTTAACAATGCTTCAAGTTAGTGGAGCGTTTCTGATTAATACAAACATTGAAAAGAGAGACCCTTAATATGTAGTAGAGTACCACAGAAGAGTCAAATGTACAGTATTTGTAGTGGAGTAGACAGTATGAAGTGGTAGAAAATGGAAATACTCCAAAAGTACCTCCAAATTATACAATACTTGAGTAATTGTTATATCGCAATCTTTGAGGTCCAAAGCTCAGGTCCGAAAAGTATGAAGCAACTCGGACAGAACTGAATATGTTCTTCACACCTTTTACTTTCTAAGTACTAATTGGAATTTAAGTTCCCAAGCTCTTAATTGTTCTATTTAAGATTTGTAATAAGATATTTAACTTCCAACAATGGTTCAAGCTAGTGGAGCATTTCTGATCAATTAAAAAATAGAAAAGAGAGACCCTTAAGATCACACCGTACCGCAGAAGAGTCAAATGTACAGTATTTGTAGTGGAGTAGAAGTATGAAGTGGTAGAAAATGGAAATACTCAAGTAAAGTACCTCCAAATTATACAATACTTGAGTAATTGTTATATCGAAATCTCTAATTAGAAGCCACTTCATCTGGCTACACTTTCTTTATTCTTGAATTAATCAGAAATGCTTCCTAGCTTGAAGCATTGTTGAAATGTACACTCAGTATCTTATTAAAATCCTAAATGGTAAGATGAGGAGCTCAGGAACTTATATTTCAATTAAGGCACAGTACGTAGAAAGTAATTAACGCAGAAGCTATCCAGTTGTGTCAGGGTTTCTTTGTGTTTTATACTCCTGAGCGTTGGCGAAGATTTAAAGCAAAGTAAAGAGAAGACTAACGGTATGATAAAGTGCGTTGGGCAGAGATGATAAAAGTACACACATCCTTTACTCAAGTACAAATACAGATACTCGTGTTTAAAAGTACTCTGGTAAAAGTAGAAGTACTGACTAAACTTCTTTACTCAAGTCAAAGTAAAGAGGCTTTGAAATGTACTTCAGTAAAAAGTACCCATAACTAGCAGCTGTTTTAAAGAGTACCTGGCCTCCCTTTATATTAATAGAACAATAATGTCATTGTTAGCTAATGAATGTTTCCATGCTGAACAACGGCAACATGACAACGTTTTCATTGGTCCCTCTTCTTTAGAGAAGACCAGGAAATGATGGATACACGGATCGTGTTCAAATCAATAGGCACGCAATGACTCTAAATAATAATGATCACGCCACCAAACACACATTCAACTAAAGGAACCAGCCTGTTTGGAAATGTAAGAAGTAGAAAGTTCAGGTATTTGGGTTCAACATGTAAGAAGTAGAAAGTACAGGTATTTGGGTTAGAAATGTAAGAAGTCAAAGTAAAAAGTGAAAAATAAGTAGTGGAGTAAAGTACTGATACCAGAAATATGTACTTAAGTACAGTAACAAAGTATTTGTACTGTACTACTTCCCACCTCTGCCAGGGAGATGAAGAAGAAAGTGAAGGAGAGATGATGGAGGGATTAAGGAAGGAGCATGAGGTTAACAATGGGGTTAAAGAGGTTAGAAATCCCATTGGGAACCATATCCCCATGTCTTATAATTGACACGAGACAATGGGAATACATATGAGGAAGGATTAAGGTGAAAAAGAGGGTGAACAAAGGTCAAAGGTGGGGGATTAGTAGGACTAACCTAGGCAGAGAACGATATAGAAATACAAAATAATCAGTGATAGAGAAGTATACAGATACAGTTCTGATTGACTTGGATCATATCTCCAGATCGCAGTAAAGGAATCAATCAAAACCGTTCGGCCATGTCCACATACACAGCTGGAACCCAGAGAACGCATAAGAAGTCAATGGTGAACTAGAAAATACAAATGAAAGAGCTGTCAGTAAAAAATAATGGGGTTGATTGTTGTGGAAATTGTAGGAAAACTGTGACGGTTCCAAGATCACAGAGGTCCTGGACGGCTGTAAAATATTGTTGTAGTCATAACGATAATTCTCCGCCCACATTCAAGTCTGTCCAACATGTCCGTACTCCATCATTTCATCCAATTAGACATCTGTGTGGAATTTGTTGTGTAATAAGCATGATTTTTTTGGGGTCTCGCTGTAATCAGGATTTGTGAGGTCATAGTGATATTTGACAACCAAAATGTAAGCAGTTCGTCCGTTCACACTACTTCCCACCTCTGAACAGCAGGGGTGGTTCTAGGGGGGCAACACTGACCAGGGACTCCCCCTGTGGCCCCCCTCCAAAAAAAAGGTTACAATATTACGATTTATTGGAACTAAATCAAATCAGAGACCCGGATGTACAGTGGAGATTAAACTGTTCATTACCTTATATAAAAGCAAATGTTTTTTAATTACATTTTCACCTAAAGTTACTAAAACAAATACTCTAAATGAAAAAAACCACCGAAACAAAGGATTGTAACTTAAATGTACTAAAACAAATACCAATTACTGTATTTTATGTTTATATACTGTCTTTGTCTTTTCAACCCGCTTGTATTGTGCCCCTCTTATGAAATAACTGACCCCAGCCTGGCCCTCCGGTAAAATTGGTGTAGAACCGCCACCTCTGAACACTCATCATTCGACGGTCAACCCTCCGTCAGTAAAGCGTCTCCCTACCTTTGCTCTGAGAGGAGAAGTGCTGCTGGACGAACAGCGCTCCCAAAAAAGATTGTTCTAGTCATAACTATAATTCCACAGACAGAAAAAGACTCCCTGGTGGAGGTAATGAAGTCCTTGTAAATTCATCCATTCATTAACAATCCTTCTGACTGAATCTATTCATAAACACTCATCATTTCGACGTTCAACCCTCCGTCAGTAAATCCTCTCGTTACCTTAGCTTTGCTCTGAGAGGAGAAGTGCTGCTGGACGAACAACGCTCCCAGCGCCATGCCAAAGTGTTTGTTGGCCTGCGTGAGGCAGAGGCGCCCGAGCTCCAGCTGCTGCTCCGTGCCGTCGATCTCACGGGAAAACTCGTGGATGGTGCTGCGAAAAGCCGTGGACAGGTGTTCACTTAGAGCCGCCACTATGCGCCACAGCATGTAGTTATGGAGAACCCTGGGAAATAAGGAGACAAACAAGAAGAAGGACGTCACGTGTCAGTTACAATATTTGGTTAATTTATTTAAATACACTTTAACAGCTTTGCAAAACCCACATAAGAGGCTAGGATGGCTTTTAGGAGGCCTTTCTGTCCGCACATTTACCTTTAAGGATAAAGGAAAAGGCTAATGCTGTGTCTCAATTTGGATACTTCCCTTTATACACTGTTTTACACTGTGAACACTTGCGCAGTGTGTGAATACAACACTTGTATTGTGACTCAAATCGCACACGAACGTCCTCACCGGATGTGCGTTTGCGTCTGTTAGAAAGCTAGCTATGGCTAACTAGCATGGTTGCAGTACTTAATCATTACAGACTGCTCAATTAACTCAATACAATGTAAAGTTGGTTTCCTTTTAGCAACAGTATAGTGGTACTTTTGTATAACTTTTATTTGTGCAGTGCTGTGTTCACTGGAGCAACAGAAATAAAGGCTAGTCGCATAACTTCTGTTACGTAGCAACTATGGCTGTCGTTGACTGTTATTAGTTCAACATCCATCCAGTAGCATCCACGTACTCATAGTGCATTTTGCCATACTTTCTTAGTGTGAACGGACTTATGAACTCGAAACAGAAATTGAGACAAAGCATAAAACATGTCAGAAGAACAAGTAAAGAAGAGCAACGTCTGTTCTAAGCATCTTTTCTAACAAGCTATCAGTCATAAAGTGAGGCTGGAGAAAGAAAATCATTGAGAGTTTGGAGGAACTGAACTTTCTTGTGAATTTTCTTGCCAGCTCTGTGAACTCAGCAATGTTTAGTACCCTAAATGTTAGAAATATAAGTGGTATGGGGCATTTAGAGACTTCCAGATGCTAACTTGCAGATGTTGGTCAATTCTCCCAACTAGCGCTTGTTGCGTTAATTAGCATCTGTAAAGTAAAGTGTTTCAACCACAGCTTGGTCAATTTGGACAAAATTGGGGCTGTTTGGGGGGTAATTCAGGATACTTATTTAACCCAGTGTTAAGAGAAAACTCATTACATTACATTACATTGCATTTAGCTGACGCTTTTATCCAAAGCGACTTACAATAAGTGCATTCGACCAACAAGATACAAACTTGAAGAAAACAGAATCATATAAGTACATCAGGTTTCATAGAGCCAAAACATTTCAAGTGCTACTCAACTGGCTTTAGATAAGCCAGTCCTTTATTAGTATATAAATGCTTTGTTAGCAATTCTTTGTTAGTAATTCTATCGCTCGAAGTGGAGTCGAAAGAGATGAGTTTTCAGTCTGCGCCGGAAGATGTGTAAGCTATCTGCTGTCCTGATTTCAATGGGGAGCTCATTCCACCATTGGAGCCAGGATAGCAAACCCACGTGTTTTTGCAGATGGGAACTTGGGTCCCCCTCGCAGTGCTGGTGCAGCGAGCCGTTTGGCTGATGCAGAGCGGAGTGCACGTGCTGGGGTGTATGGTTTAACCATGTCCTGGATGTAGGAAGGGCCAGATCCGTTCACAGCATGGTACGCAAGTACCAGTGTCTTGAAGTGGATTCTAGCAGTTACTGGAAGCCAGTGAAGGGAGCGGAGGAGCGGTGTGGTGTGGGAAAACTCCTTCCCTACTCCTATTTCACATGTACAAGTTACATAACCTAGTGGGCGACAGAACTTATGAGGTTTTAACACATGGAGAAAATAAAGTGTACTTTCGGTGGCTCCACTGGTACATTTTATATGACATGGCAACCATCTTAAACAAAAGGATGAAACTGTGTACTCTTCCCTTAGTGATTTGTTTATTATTTAATTGAATTAGAATACAGATTTGCTATATTAACCTTAACTAGTTTACCTCGACCTTTTTACGTGACAATAAGTGCATTAAGTTCATGATATTTGCCTTTTTTGTATGTGATATTTCAACTCATTTTGTTTATTATAAGATAAGATAAAGATGGAACTTTCTTTATCCCCGTGGGGAAATTCAGGCGTTTATAGCAGCAACTGGGTCAGGGTTAAACACAGGATTCACACAGGGTAATTACAAATAAAGTGATAAAGTAACTGTTGAATACAGATTAGTAAATATTTAATGTTTTGGTACCATTACTGTTGTCTTGTTCTGTACGGCAGGGAGGAAATGGGTGTAAAAAAAAGACAACATGCACACTCCTGTATTTTGTTTTTGATGCTGTATGTATTTCAAAGTAGCTAGGACAATAAAGTTTAAAAAAATAATTTACATAGCCTACACTACAAACACTTGAAATCAGAATATGTCTCTCCACCTGATATAAGACTTAATAACTTCAGAAGTAACACTGCAGTGAGATATCGGGTCTTTTTTTAGACAATGCATCATCTTGTTGAGTCAAAACATCTTATTTTGAGTTGTTTCTCAGTTGAAACACATCTTTTTTTTACACAATTATACGAAATCACCAACTAACATCAGAAAATTAGTATTTGCGGCTTATTTTGTAACACAACATCTCCTCATTCTGGTAAAATATAGTTCAAAATGAGTTCTCCCAGCTAATTACAAGATCAGATTTATCTGAATATCCCTTCTTATTTCAAGTTCTCTTACCAAGAAAATGTTCACTTGTTCTATTGGCAGATTTTTGTACTTATTTCAAGTGAAAACAGCTTGTTTTCAATATTGTTTAACTTGTTTTCGCAGCAGCTTGTTTTTTCCAGCTTTAATGTTTAATGTCGCACACTTCCTCTTGTGTTTTTCTCCGTAAAGTGACATCTACACTGTCTCTGTAACTGTAACCTCGCTCCATCTGGTCCACAGTTCTGTTTTTCCATCTGCCCTCGGAGAGTTGGAAAAGTTTGAGGCAAAACAAGAGCGAGAGAGAGAGAGAGAGAGAGAGACAGTGATGGAGAGGAGCGAGTGGTGAGGAGTCAAGAGGGTTTAAAACCTCTCTAATCCAGAGTGAGTCACAGCAGAAGGGGCGAGGAAGATGTCGTGCGGGAGGAAGGAAAATGGATCATTCATTTATGTATTCAAGCTGTGTTTTACCCCTCCAGACGATGGAGCTCTGGTGTGTTTTCGTGCCCCCGATGGTGCTCACATCCACTCACAAAATGCCCCCCTCTCCCACTGCGAGGCTCCATGCAGACCTCGAGGCATGTTGTTGTTATTTTCCCCATTTTTACATTTTATTTTCCCTATGCATGACAGATATTAAATCAAAAGCGCCTTGGCAACAGCACCCCGAGGTCCAGCCAAAAAAGCACTTGTGAAGTGAATTTAATTGACGGGAAAAGGGAGTGAAAGGGGGAGGAAAAGGGGAATAAATGAATGAGAGACTCAGGTGTCCTTGATCCTCAACATGTGTTACAGGTGTGTCTGCTCTGCATGATTTGATGCATTATGTCCTCTCGTTTGTCACCTGTTTCATGCAGATTACTCGTCCGTGTTATCACACAGGTGCGAGTTAATATATGCGTGTGTGTGTGTGTGTGTGTGTGTGTGTGTGTGTGTGTGTTTGCAGCTAAATGCATGGAAGTCATCTATATGATAATTGTAAAACTACAGTGTTTCTCTGTGCGTGGGAGAGATGAGTGACATTTTACTCAAGGCAAAAATAATAACAATTATTTTGTACGTTGTGAGGTTGTATTTGGGTACTTTTTGTTGTGTTTGAATTTCCTACTATAAACGTGTTGGCATTATTTTATGCAAGGTGTGATACAGAGTCTCTCAGTTAAAGGTGGGGTAAGTAATTTTGGAGAAAGCAGCTCGAGTGCGCTAGAATTTGAAAGTACGCAGCCGAAAAAAATCTGCCCTTTCCTTCAGACTTCCTTACAGAGCCCCTCCTCCAACACACACGAACGCGCACATGACCAATGAGGGCACGAGATAAGTTTGTGCACAGATGGAAGGCTGACAGGCAGGTAGGCCATCCAGTTACTTTAGCCGGGCCTAGATGATTGGTCGTGCTTTTTACAGCGCCACGGCTTCCACAGATGACATTTTTTTATGGATTTTTTGTCAAAGCACTTGAGATATTCATTGCTATCGGGATGTTAAGAGCATTCCATGGAACATAACAAAAAGTGTATCTCGAGCCGGTTTCTCAAACTTACCTACCCCACCTTTAACTCTGGAAAAAATTGCCCAAAAAATACGATTACATTTTGTAATACTGCAATAAAAAAAAGGTTTACAAGAAATAAAAAATATACAAAAAAGTAAGTAAAATTAAGAACAAGACGTCTAATCTGATAAAAAAATAGTACAATTACACAAAACTACTTCCCACTAACCCCCATTTGGAAATACAGTGGTCCCGATGATAAACCCTGCCTCTTCTGAAGTAACTGACTCGTCCAAAACAGATAAACCATTAACATTTGTCTTCAGCTCCGTAGTAACTTCCCCTCAGGCGTAAATCTCCCCCTCCGGGTCACAGGTTTACACATCAGCGTTCACTTTGTTCTGTAATGGAGTCACAGCAGAGCTAAGTGAAGATCAGGCAGTCGGTGTTAATCACAGCGCACTGAGTGAAGGCTCATTAGCTGAATGGATCTTAATGGGGCTAGTTAGAGAGATGAAAAGACGCCGTGATCTTTCTCTGCACCAACACATTAACACAGGTAATGATCCTGGAGCTAATGGAGGAGGGAGGGAGGCCTCTGTAGTCCACAAAGTACAGTTAAACCATGTAAAGTGCACATTTGATCATTTCATGTGTTAAACTAGAATGACCCCTTCACAGTCAACCTGTAGTTTACATCCAGGTCTGTCTAAAATGCCAAAAATGTATAAGGTTCAGTGATTTTTAACCACAAACATGCAATGATTTCCACCTTTAGTCAAAGAAAACGCTCCCGTAGTTTCGAACGATGACGCAAAACTCCTGATACCATTTTGTGTCTCATCTTATGCATTGTTTTGTTGCTATCTGTTGTCACATGGATACTGGAAACAATAAGAAATACAATAGAGGTACAAAACATCTTTGCCATGTCTTAAATTGTTTACTTCTGAACTCACAGGGCTATTTTTATATCATAATCGCCTATAGCCATGGGCGTAGGACGCATCCTCAATGTGGGTGGGACAATTTGACAGGGGGTGTGGGCAGGTGGTGGACCTCACCCCTCTAGGGGGGTCCGGGGGCATGCTCCCCAGGGAAGATTTAAATGTTGAAATTAAAAGCATCAATCTGGTGCACTTTGAGAGCAACATGAAGAGATCTATGGATACATCTCTCACCACCCATATGAAACAGAACTGTAAACAGATTTTCTTTTTCTTTATGCATATTTTACTAATCACTCCCCTTTTAACCTGTATGTTTGTGTTACTGTCCTATAGTATGAGTTGGAATTATTTCATACCTGTTATTCTCTTATTTTTTATACCTCTAATGATCATATAAAGGAGTGCCTTGGAAACACTTATTTACATAAATGATTACCAAACCATTTGAGACCCACTACTTAGACTAAAGTGAACTATCTAAACACTCAGAGAGTCCTTTACCCAACCTGGTCTCACCAGAATTCATGACTCCACCACGCATTGCGGTGTTAAGGAGTCGTGGTGGAGTCACGCATTCTGGTGAGACCAGGTTGCAACCCCTTTACCTCACTGAGCTGTAGTTATCAGCCTCTCAGTCTGACAGGAGAGGACTCTCCCTCCACCTCTTTAAAAAAAATGAACTGTTAGCGCCGGAGCCTCGCAGCGTGGAAATTATTTTACAACTAAAGACACAGCTACACAAAAAACGTAGCATGTGTACGGTCATGTGTACGGTCATGTGTACGGCTCATGTGTACGGCTCATGTGTACAGCTCATGTGTACGGTCATGTGTACGGCTCATGTGTACGCTCTGAGAATCTGCCTTGGTACAAAGTAGCAGTGAAAACATGGTACGGAGTTTCATTGATTTGGGCATTCTCACAATAAGCAAGTGGAATGGATTTGATAATGAAGCACTGACACAGCGCTCTACAGAGAGTGGCGAGTGGATAGACCGATTCACAGACTTTTCCGCATAGTAAAAGTGAGGGGGTCTAAACTAATCATTTTAAAAGGTGGGGGGGACTTGTCCCACCCTCATATAATGGCTGCGACGCCCGTGCCTATAGCAAGTATAGCAAAATGCACAATAAGTACCTGGATTGTGCACAAATGTTCAGAAGGTTGTGTAAACGCTGGAGACTTTACACTAAACAGCCCCTAATTTTGGTTATATAGCAAGTGTGTGTATCTCTAGAGAACACAGCACTACTCAAATTAAAGTTATACATGTGTGTTTTCACTATTTAAGTAACATATCACTATACTGGTGTCGAATTAATGCCACTGTTCATTTTAGTGGGTTAATTAAGCAGCCTGTAGTTATTTGGTACTGCTAACAATAAGGTTGCTACCTACCTAGCTAGCTAACAGCAGTGAATGTTACTTTGTTTACAGTGGAGGACATGCAGTGTACTAGGGGAAGTATCTGAAATAAGACACAGCACTTCTTGGTAAAATATAAAGCATTAGTGCTGGATTCATTTGGTGTCAGAATAATATGAAGAATGTTCCTCCAGTCTGACAAATAACTCTGAAACAGAGACAGTATCACTATGATGTTAAACACCGAGCAATAACACAGTTGTTTCCACATTACGACGATCATGGACACACTGAAGTAGAAACAAATACTTCCGGGGAATTTAACCATCGGTCTAGTTATTATTGTCGTACACTGAAGCCCCACTAAATAAACACGTATGAAATGATAGACTTTGGCTAACCCCTTTAGATTGCTCTGGAAAAATAACACACACCAGATTCCCACACACACCGTGGAGAGTGATGGAAGGAGCAGACGGAGTGTGTGTGTGCGTGTGTGAGAGACGCTGGTGTTGTCATTATGCTTTCCCCTTCATTGGAGGCCTGTTCATCTGGCTAATGGGATTGGCTGCAGTCATTGCAGAGTGTACAAACACACACACACACACACACACACACACACACACACACACACAGGATATGAAGATGGAGTTGTGTGATGACTTCTTTGAGTAGACCAGAAGAGGAAGGAGAAGTACTCAGATCTAGTACTTGAGTAAAAGTAGAAGTACTCAGATCTTGTAGTTGATTCAAAGTAGAAGTACTCAGATCTTGTACTTGATTCAAGGTAGAAGTACTCAGGTCTTGTACTTGAGTAAAAGTAGAAGTACTCAGATCTTGTACTTGAGTAAAAGTAGAAGTACTCAGATCTTGAGTAAAAGTAGAAGTACCAGAGTGTAGGAATACTCTGTTACAGTAAAAGTCCTGCATTCAAAATGTTCCTCAAGTAAAAGTAGAAAAGTATTCTCATCAAAATATAGTTAAAGTAGCGACAGTAAAAGTAGTCATTGTGCAGATTGGTCCATTTCAGAATAATATATATGATATGTTTTATAATGATTGATCATTAAAGTGTTCTCAAAGCTGGTAAAGGTGCAGCTAGTTTGAATGACTTTGTATACTGCAGGGTAGCTTGTGGATTTACTCCAGGTGGAACTAAAGTCTGATTTAACACTTGATTATATTTCACATCATTCATCCACATCTGTGAAGTAACTAAAGGTATTCAATACATGTAGTGGAGTAGAAGTACACCATTTACCTCTGAACTGTAGTGGAGTAGATGTCATTACTGGAGAGTCAGAACAATGACAGACTCGATCAATAGATGCCGATAAGGATTGTGAGTGAGTGTCTGCTCACTGATCGAAGGATTTAGAAAATTGTCGGGGAGAAAATGGGAGAGCGATGGACGGATCGAGATGTCAATAGCTAACTCAAACCACAGAAAATAAACGAGACAGGAGGAGAAATGAAAAGGTGGATGATGGTAGAAGAGGAGATGGATGAAGAAAAGACAAAAGATGGGAAGTGAAACGAGAGAAATGGATGAAGGACAGGAGATGGGAAATAAAGAAATAGGTGTCGAGAGAAGGGAAGAAGGACGTTGTTATGTTTCCATTTTTACCCATCCGTCATGTCATCCTGAAACAAACAACTCTCTCTCAGACGGATGAAGAGCCTCGCTGTGTTTGTCTTTTTATCGTCCGTCACCTTTTCACCGCTCAGAGTGAAAACGCACACAGTTCCTCCCGTCTGACGAGGGTCTTTCATTGTGTATTCATACGAGTGTCAGTGTGTACCGGAGTCTTCAAATCAGTTATATCTTCAAGTATAGACTAGATAAGTACGTGTGTGTGTGTTTGTGTGTGTGTGTGTGTGTGTGTGTGTGTGTGTGTGTGTGTGTGTGTGTGTGTGTGTGTGTGTGTGTGTGTGTGTGTGTGTGTGTGTGTGTGTGTGTAGTACAAAAGAGTGTTTCTGTGATCCATTAGAGACCTGGAGGGGAACACAATCTTCTCCGTATGCTCTGCTGGACAATAATACAACGGACCAACACCTCCAAAACGACCGCTGACCCCCCACTGCATGAAACCAGTGTGTTTGTGTTTGTGTGTGTGTGTGTGTGTGTGTGTGTGTGTGTGTGTTGATTTGGAAGGACTCATACTTTCTGTAGGAGATTTATATGAATATAGACGTGCTTTACTTTTTTCCTCATGACAAATGCATGCTATGAACAGCTGTATTTTATTTTGTACAGCTATTGGATTAGAGGCATACGGAAAGGAGTGTTTCTGTGTCTTTTTTATGTATTTTTCTAACATCTGTTTGTATTTTGAACAAAGTATACGTACGTATAAACTAAGCAATAAGTAAAAAGTACAAAAAAAGTGTATTATTATTAGTTATTCTCGTTTTATCCAGCTCATTCACCGCTACTGCAGAAAATACTATAAATGAATATACTTCTGTGTTCAGAGGAAACTAAAAATGTACGCCTGTCACTTGAATACAAAATAAACTTCATATACAAACGTTGACATCATTTTTATGTTTACTTGGTCAACAAAAGCACTTGCTTTGGAAAAGGATCGTGGTTTGTGTTAAAATACGTGTTGTTTTGAAACTGGGGTTAAAGTTTGGTCATGCCTTGTAATTAGTTAAGACCTCATTTGAGAACTAGTAGTCAGTATAAAAGTGCATTTCAAATGTGAAGTTTCCAACATTAGTTAAGTACATAAGTTATAAAACAAAAGTTAGGTAATGTGCATGCTTTGTTATTTACAAAACCTGAATCTTTTATTTTCATGTTGTGTAACAAATATTCAATCTAAAAACAGCATATTTCTCAATTCATCAAAAAGGACAGTCGTCAACATGATATGTTTCCTGCATTAGTAAAGTACGTTCGTTTTGTAACATAGGTAGGTTGAAAAATGACTATCTCCTTGAAGTTTTCCCCCCTCTTGCTTCCTAAAATATACTGTTTCTGTTGCTCTGGGTCTAGTTGAAATACAAACACAATGGTCATCATTTTGGTGATCCTTTAAAGGTCCCATGTCATGGCCATTTCTACTGATCATAATTCCATTGTTGAGGTCTACTAGAATAGATTTATACTGTTCAATGTTCCAAACTCACATTGGTTTCTCATACAGCATCTCTGTATAGTGTGTGTATTCACTCTCTGTCCTAAACGGCTTGTTGGAGCTCCTGCCCCCCCCTCCCTGTGAGCCCAGTGTGCTCTGATTGGTCGGGACGTTGCGAGGCTCGCTGCTCAGTGAGCTGGCTTACTGGTGTGGGTTCCGGGTCGGCGATACAGCGAGACAGCGCGAAACTCATCCTGAGCACACAAACACTCACAGCCGAAGTAAAAACAATAAGTGTGGCTTGATATTGAGAAAGAAAAAGGTTTATAAATGCTGTGAGAATGGGTCTGCAGAGAGCATTCCTCCGCGATCCCAACTCGTCTATTACCAACCAGGGAGCTCTATGCAAGTCAATGGGACTCCCTGTTAGTTGAACATTTACGCTAAAGGTCCTGTTGTGTGAGGAGCTCCGCGGATTGGTCCATTTTGGCGTCATGCGGTTCCCGGAAGAAACAAATGGAAAAAGAGAAATCTCCAACGAGGCGTTCTGGGGCAGCATAGACAGGTCTTTTCTGTGTTAGAGCAGGGATCACCAACTACATTTGTCCAAAGGCCAAAATGTATCCAATAGACATTTTTTGCGGGCCAGCGATTTTTATATAGCCCAGAATTTTGAAGTTGTTGGCCTGGGGGGGGGGGGGGGGGGGGGGGGGGGGGGGGGGGGGGGGGGGGGGGGGGGGGGGGGGGCATAAAGCTTAGCAGACTCTTCACGCTAACGAAGGATCACTTCTAGGCTACTGTCCGGGAGCTCCTTCCTCTCTCTCTGTTGGACTCTGTCACAGCGGGGCTACTGCTGTGCTGCGGAGCGTATAAATCAGACTCTTCACAACGAAGGATCACTTCTTCTTCAACGCAGGGAAGGTTTCACAGTACGCAGTCTACTGTCCCGCAGCTGCTGCCTCTCTGTTGGACTCCGGTACTGCACATTACTTACGAGACGTTGTAAAAAAAAAAAATGAGTGGGGGGCGAACGCACTAACCACTCCGCCAACGCCACAGTCACCCCCGTCGTGCGGGCCGGATGAGAATGTCTGGCGGGCCGGATGTGGCCCACGGGCCGCCAGTTGGTGGTCACTGCCCTACAGGGTGTACTTTGAGGGTTTGTGACTCTGCAGACCGTTTACATGCAGAAAAACCTTCATAACACAAGGGGACGGGTAATAACCAGAAAAGCATGACATGGGCCTTTAACCTTTTATCTAACCCCATCATCAGATCATCTTTCCTGCTATTGAATACTTTGGTTTATGTCCAAATATCTGCATCAACCATCTTTAATTTAGGCCATTGCATTCGTTTATTGTTGCTGCATTTTTGCCATATAGTGTAATTAATATAGAAAATACGGATAAAAGTCACATTATCTTTTCCCATTTACCATTTAGCAATCTTACTGACGTTGAAAAAGTGTTTCAATAATGAACTGCTAGCAATAGTAAACTATACCCGACAGATGAAGCAGTAGTGGATTGTTTTTTGTGCTTTTTTTGCCCCGTCAGGCTGAAATAGCAGCTGATTTCCAGCTGTGTGTTAACGCAGTGTGTGTTTTCATCTGTGTGCTCAAGGCATGTGTCTCGCTGAGTGAGCGGAGGATTAACAGGCAGCGGTGGAAAGACCCCCTGATGGGAGGAAACAGGGGCATTTTCAACTAGTTCTAATAAGCTATGCTAATGAGCACACCCCTCAGGAAATGGAATAGCTCTGTGTGTGTGTGTGTGTGTGTGTTGTGTGTGTGTGTGTGGTGTGTGTGTGTGTGTGTGTGTGTGTGTGTGTAAACTAGTAATGCCAACATTTGTTTAAACCCCGATAAAGACTTCCTGGGAGAGAGCAGGTTGGAGGAAGCTGGAGAATGAGAAAAGCATGAATACTAAAAGACGTGTGAAGTGACGAGGAGGGATGGAAAACAATGGAAGAGGTGCAGATGGAGATAAAGGAGAGGAGTGTGTGGAGGGAAAAGATGGTGGTGATGAAAAGGTTGAAGAGGAAGGATCAGCAAGGGAGAAGGAGAAGCCTTAAGAGAGAAGAGTTTGATATGAAACTGGATACAGGAAGTCTTAGAAGTTCAAAACCTCCAACTGTATAGAAGCACATTCCCTCCAGAAAACGACAGATTAACAAAAAGGGAAAATATTCACGGCGAATTATGATAGTAAATCTGAATGATTGTTTCTTAACACTCATCCTAACAACATGTTTCACATACAAGGACCAGAAGATAAGGACTACCGTATGAAAGTGAAGTGTTACGTGCTGTATTTGACGGTGTCTGATTGATGCAAATGTGCAACAACGTCCCAAAACATTTCCATTACGAGAAATGCGCTGCAGCCTCAGAAACTATGCGAATATAAAAAGAACAAATGTGCACTTTTTTCCCTTTCCTGTTCAATAGGTTTTGGTGCACATCAATGGTCTGTAAAACTCACCTCTTCGCACTGGCTCTTAATACTAGTTGAACATAACATTTTTACATTTGTATGTGTTTTTACATGTTTCTATTTATTGTGCTTTTTATCACGTTTTTAATTACTGTTCTATTATTGTACCCCATTGTGTTTGTTCCCCGTAACGCACTTTGGTCAACTGAGATTGTTTTAAATGTGCTATATGAATAAATAAAGATTGAGATTGAGATGCTCTTTCACTGCTATTGGCTAGCGCTCCAACACATTGTACGTGATAGGCTAAGGGGCGGGACATCTCTAAGCGGTTAACCAATCACAACAGAGAACCAATCAGAGCAGACTGGGCTCTGGTTTCAGACAGAGGGTGAAAGAGGTGCTGCAGCACAGGCAGTATGAGAAGAATAAAGAGCTTTTTGAAACACACGAAGAAACATCTTAACCAACTTGACAACAAAAAGCGACGCATAAACGAAACGCTACAAAAGTACAAAATATTTTAAGTTTTTTCCAGCTGTTCCATTGTTTCGTTTATGTAGTGCTTTTCGTAAACGCTGCACATGTGTTGTCAAGTTGTTTCTTAATTTGCATTTGTGCTTTAATATGTGCATAGTTTCTGAAAGTGCAGTTTCTCCTGATTTTAAGGCCCGGTCCCACCAAGCTGACACCAAAGAACTCACACAGACGGACCAGACTGTTGTGTCGCCTCGCGTCTCTGCGTCTCGGCCATGTGTCGCTCTGGAACACACCGCAAAGACGTCAGCCGACGGCCAAGAAGCACGTACGAGCAATAACTCTCCTCACCAGCAGGCGGCGGTAGTGTGTATTCGTCATTCAAAAGAGGAAACAACCGGAAGACAGACTGCGTGATAACCGAGAGAAGAAGAACAGACTGCGTGATATAAACAATCAACAAATAGCGTGTGCGTTCCATTTTCACTCTACAGCGAGAAGCTCACGGGGCTTTCCCGAACCTGAGTCGAGAGCTGGAGTTAAATGAAATCTCAGATTTGCCTTCTTAATAGTTTGTTTGGGTCCCTCACTTCCGTTTCGCTTCTCATGCTCTGATTCGCTAAGCTGAACAGCCAATCAGAGTGATTTCTTTGGCCGACAGCCTTTGGCCGACTGCCCGCCGATTCGACATGTAGAATCGGCGGGCAGTCGGCCGAAAAGGTGTCGGCACGGCGGAAAAGACACGGCGGTGCGGGACACACCAATCTGAGTAGGGCGTGTCGACGCTCTTGGTCCGTTGTAGAGCGTTGTCATCTATCGTAGTATTTCTTCTATAAACATTACTACTTATGTTATTATCTGAAAATCTGATTATTTTAATATAAGGGAAGTAAATAATCAGATAGGCAGATCACCTGAAGACATATAAATACATTTTGAATATATAAAATATAAATTAGAAACAATGGGAAAGATGATATTAAGCTATAAGCTAATGTCCATCTGTAAGCACATACCAGTCCATCCATATATAACTTTAAAAAAACAACTCATTACCATTAAAAAGTACTCTTAATATCTATTTTCCACCACAGGCTAAATAGTGAAAGTCTGTGCAAGTTTACAGCTCAGCAGGAAACGATGCTTGACGTCCGTGAATGAAAAGCAGATTGAGGGAAAGACAGGCCTCAGTGGGACGTTGAGTACAGAGCAGATCGGGAGGTTCTGCTCACTGGAGCCGAAAGAAGCTCCTAGAAGATTATTTTTTACAGTTTTCCTCACATTACGCACTATTTTACAAAAGACCACAAAGTCTTGGGTTGGGACAGGCGTCATAATTGAGTGTAGTAGTTACATATTTTTAGCAATTTTTCCATCAAGCACAATGTTTTTTTAATGCCAATTTTGCATTTTGATAAATCAAATGTGTGTTTTACGTTGCATTGAAACTTTTATTCTTGTATGTTATACCCTGTCTTATCTTCTTTTAGCTTGTTTAATTTGTACTCCCTCATTTCTAATGCTTTATGTATTTAAATGTAGATATATATAATAGGTTTCTGTTGCACTGTAATGCTTTTAATGTCTTTTTTGAAGCACTTTGAATCACCTTGTGTGTAAATGTGCTCTATAAATTGCTCTTTAAACTGAGGCTTATTCCTTTGTCCTCTCATACTTAAGATGTGACTGGAATTTCACTCGAGTTAAAAACTAAAAACAAACTGCAGGAAAAGGTCGATTTCGACTCCACACTGAAGCCCGAATCATCCGAACGTTAAATCTGACGGAGAGAAAGCGTGATAAAAGGGGAAGTCAGACAGAAACAGGTGGAGAACAGAAGAGAGAGGATGATTGAAACGTAGGATCCATTACTGAAGCCATCAGGGGGAAAGATGGACAACAAGAGGAGATTGGTAAACAACACGGGAGAGACTCAGTGTCAACAAGGAGGAGAGGGAGATATGGACCAGGGTAGTGAAACTCTAATGGTGGTTCACACCGGACTATAAAAGAGAAGATTTGCACACTGGAAAAAATGCTGCTCCAAAAACAAGTAAACGTAGAATAAAAAAAAGGTGTTTTCGCTTTTCATAAGTGAACACATCTGCCAATAGAACAAGTACAAAATGGCTTGGTAAGATTTCTTGAAGTAAAGATGGGATACTGAGATAAATGAGATCTTGTATTTAGCAGGGAAAACTTATTTTGAACTATATTTGACCAGAATTAGGGAATTTGTTAAAAAAAGAAAAGACAGAAATGCTTAGACGTTTTCTGTTTTCTGATGGTGATTTTCCTGTCAGATGTTCTTAAAGGTCCCATGTCATGCTTTTCCGGTTATTACCCGCCCCTTGTGTGTTATGAATAATAACACACCCTGTAGCGAGTAAACCTCTAACACAGAAAAGACCTGTCTATGCTGCCCCAGAACGCTCGTTGGAGATTTCTCTTTTTCCATTTGTTTCTTCCGGGAACCGCATGACGTCATGGACCAATCCGCAGAGCTCCCCACACACCAGGATCCCTTGGCTAACTAACAGGGAGTCCCATTGACTTGCATAGAGCTCCCTGGTTGGTAATAAACGAGTTGGGATCGCGGAGGAATGCTCTCCGCAGACCCATTCTCACAGCGTTTATAAACCTTTTTCTTTCTCAATATCAAGCCACACTTATTGTTTTTACTTCGGCTGTGAGTGTTTGTGTGCTCAGGATGAGTTTCGCGCTGTCTCGCCGACCCGGAAACCACACCAGTAAGCCAGCTCACTGAGCAGCGAGCCTCGCAACGTCCCGACCAATCAGAGCACACTGGGCTCACGGGGAGGGGGGGGGGAGCTCCAACAAGCCGTTTAGGACAGAGAGTGAATACACATACTATACAGAGATAATGTGAAACCAATGTGAGTTTGGAAAATTGAACAATATAAATCTATTCTAGTAGACCTCAACAATGGAATCATGATCAGTAGAAATGGCCATGACATGGGACCTTTAAGAGACTTTGACTAAAAAAGATGCTTAAGATGCCTTGTCTAAACAAAATACTTACAGTAAGTTATTAGGTCTTATATCAGGTGTAACGACATATTCTGACTAGAAATTATACCAATATACTTGGCAAGATTTTACATTTTTGCAGTGCATCGTGATACTCGCTGCATCATTTGTATTGCGTACGCACTAGCGAAGAGGCGGGGCTTAACTCCATGTAGATACCAACAACAACAACACAATTAACATACTTTGCTGTGATTTAATTGTAATACACGTAACAAAAATGATGCCAAAATAACTAAATAATGACACTAATTGGTAAAAAAAGAAAGTGTCTCCAAGACGGCAGGCGAAACACTTTTAAAATGTTTGTTTTCTGAATGGAGATGCTATGGATCAGGCTATGCTAAGCTAACATGTAGCTGCTCAGTTCACACTCACAACAACGTCATACAGACATGAATAAAGTAGTGACTGTATTTGAAATAGAAAGTCAGTGGTTTGTAAATCATAAACAAAGTGTCCAGTTTCTGAGAAAATATGATGAGCTTTTAACACTGTGTGCCGTATTTTGTGAAAATACAATTGGGGGGATTTCAAAACCTTTAAGATGATCTGTTACACTTTAAGAGGAAAACAGGCTAATTTCACAAAAACCTCTCTCAAATTGAAATTGACCAGTTGACCCAAACAATTGAAACGTACAGAAAATTATATTAAAAAGGTAAACAATGAAGCTTCTCGTCAATAAATGGCAGCATTTTCTCAACAATGTTTGACATTATATAACAATATATTATTATATAATGCTTCACCGAACACAGGAGGGGGCTTGGCTGTCTACAAATAAAGACGGCTAATTTGAATCCCAAATATATTGAGGCTGAACTTGAGCTAACGGCTGCTGTTTTAATTTTCTGATTCAACTCGGTCATGGACAACAGGCGGAGATGCTCACTGCTGATTGGCTTTCAGGAGACAGCAAATGTAACGCTCGAGTTGAAAAACAGGTCAATCTTGCGAATGACGTGCTATCTGCGTCTTTGCATTACTGTAACTTTACATGTAATCGCGTGTAATTACAAAGAAGATTATGAATCCTTAACGAAACAACAGACAACTCAATCATGTTGGAGAGTAGTGATAAAAAAGTGTGTCTCACAAAGAAAGAGGGAGGGCAGCAGGAGATGACATGAATAAGATCAGGAATGGCATCAGCAGAACAGATAATAAAATAGATATGGAATAAAAGTCTACACTGTTTGGAGCTGAGCTAAATCACTGAGAACAGATCGTATCTGATGTTGTGGCTGATAAGAGTCAGAAAGTATTTAAAGTGAAGTGGTGGACGATCACAATTTTAAATATGTCTGACTTAAGAGGCCTTATTCTGCTTTTTTCCCTTTCCTGTGTTCAATAGGTTTGCATATAAAAGGTCTGCAAAGGCTAAACTCCCTATGTAAGTCTTTCACTTCTATTGGCTACGTGATAGGCTAAGGGGCGGGACAACTCTAAGCGGTTGACCAATAACAACAGAGCTGGCCAGCTAACCAATCAGAGCAGACTGGGCTCTGGTTTCAGACAGAGGGTGAAAAGAGGTGCTGCAGCACAGGCAGTATGAGACAAATAAAGAGCTTTTTGAACATTGAAGCATGGAGACATGTCCCAGTAGAGACACTACATACTGATATACACCTGAACATCAGCACGAGAGGACTCTTTAAAGTAGAGACACTACATACTGATATACACCTGAACATCAGCAGGAGAGGACTCTTTAAAGTAGAGACACTACATACTGATATACACCTGAACATCAGCAGGAGAGGACTCTTTAAAGTAGAGACACTACATACTGATATACACCTGAACATCAGCAGGAGAGGACTCTTTAAAGTAGAGACACTACATACTGATATACACCTGAACATCAGCAGGAGAGGACTCTTTAAACTGATTTTTACGGTCAAAAACTGGTAATAATGGGACGATGGAGGTCATAAAATGGCCATGAACTGTTGAGTACTGGAAGATGTTAACTCTCTAGACAAATTGGAGATATTCTGGTGAAATATCATTGGTTTATTGAGCTTAAAATTGACAGGCAGGCTTTATAAAGAACACCGAACACAGACATCCGTTCAACAACTGATGTCTTGGTTTTTCAAGAATTAAAATTAACATATTTTAATATGTAATTAATTTCACCGGACATAATGACCAGGGATTTTAAAATATGTCGGATTTTAAACAGATTTTCACGGTCAAAAACTGGCAATTAACGGATAACGGAGTTCATAAAATGACCAACACTGTATGTCATGAGCTGGTGACTCGTGAAATTACCAAAATGTGTGAGTAGGTCACGCTGCTGTTCAGACAGACCTGTATCCAGTCAGACTCAAATGACAAGTAATCCAACCGCCGTCACACAGCCGGGCAGCCAAGCATGAGTGTGTGTGTGTGTGTGTGTGTCTGTGTGTGTAGAGCACAGCCACTATTGGCGAGCTGTCAGCCGCTCACACACACACCACACACACACACACACACACCACACACACACACACACACACAAACACACACACCCACACACACCCTGACTTGCAGCAACCCCCTGGAGTCTGTCAGGGAAAAAACGGGGGAATAAAGTATGTATGTACATGTGTGTGTGTTGTGTTCGTCAATGTGTATGGGTCTGCAGGTGGCAGAAAGGTGTGTGTGCCGATCAATAATAATCAGCTGCAGTAGAGCTGGAAGTTCACACAACAGAGACTCAACTCAAACACACACACACACACACGCACAAATACATGCACAGCAGCGCTCAAAAAACAATCTATACACCTCGTGACACGGCATTGTAGTCCAAACTATAGTCTCTCACACAGTCAACACACACACACACAAACACACACCACACACACACCACACACACACAAACACACAAACACACACCACACACACACCACACACACACAAACACACTCAAAACAACCTCAAACAAAAGCGCTTACTCACGTTTAAAAAGTACGCACTCAAAAATGGCTGCGTCTCATTTTATCGATTTTCCACACACACCTCCACACCTTCATCTTCCTCCCCCCTCCTCCTCCTCCTCACCCTGGACCCCCCCCCCACACACACACACACGCACCTCCCCTCTCTCTCTTTACCTCTGTGAAGTGCTCTTAATGATGTCAGAGACTTTCTGGATGTAATCGGTGGCGAGCACCACGATCTCCTCGTCTTCTGATAAGTTATCGTGGAAGATTCTGTCCAGCAACCGTTTCCAGTGAAGCTGAGGAGAGAGGAGGAAGCATTTAGTTTAGATAGAGACATCAAAGTCAACATTTCAATAAAAACAACAACCCGACTGTACATACTTACAAGTTTAATCCCAAATGTACAAAAACGTGAGGCAAATCCATCACTTTTTAAAGTCCCATTTAACCTATATGTGATAAATGCGTCACTGTCTCTCATCTTTACTGACTTACATGTAATCTCTAAGGCCAAAGCGCACTTTGTCTAGAGCTCAGTATCCATACATTTGGTTTAAAATACATTGTCATTGTATATTTCATCATGTCTAATTCATGATTATTGTTTTAATGTATTCCTTTATTTTGACTGGATAGTTGTGTACTGATGGGTTATTTTCTGCTCTTGTGCATCTCGTAATGTTTTCTTTCCTTCATGTATTTGTTTGTTTAAGTTTAAGGGAGGCTTGTTACGCGTCACATTTCTTATTTTCCTATTTTGGGGGATTATATGCAGTCGTATGCATGTGCAAATATATATTTGTTTAATTGCTTTAAAGGGTTATTTAGATAATTGACATTACATTTAATAATTTTTTAGTTTTTGTATTTATTTTGTTACTTCAAAACAATGTTTTTGCGATTCTTCTTTTTGGCGTTCTTTTGGAAATCTGATTTCCTTCACATTGAATTAACATTTTGAGTGACTGAGCTTTAGAGTCTTTTGATCTCCACATCTAAGTTACAGCAAGTAAATATCAAGAGCACACTGAAGCCATTACATCTTTATCCTATCATCTGTTTCTTTCCATGCTTCAAAAGTCATTCTTGTTTGTGTTTGTGTATTTTTTGTTCAGGCTGACAAGTTGAAGACTCTATCTCCCTCTAAGGAAGAGCCATGATTCCCTCTCTTTTCATTTCTCATCCATCCCTCCTCCGACCATAAAGCATGGTGAAGATTTTAAATCATTGTTCCCTCGCCTCTCTTCCTCCCCCATTGCTTGTATCTCCTCCTCCCTCTCTCCATCATTTCTAACCCCCTCAATATCTCATTATTTCCCCCTTTTCTCTCTACCTCCTTTTTTTATTCTGGACCTCAACCTCCCTGTCTACGCTGCAGGGCGGACAGCTTCTGTGAGTCACTTAGGCCTCTATCTGTGTGTGTGTGTGTGTGTGTGTTGCGCCTGACCACTCCCTTCCTCCCTAACACACACACACACACACACACATGGACACACACACACACACGGACACACACACACACACAACACACACACTCGCCACACCACTTAAAATGCTCTGTTGGACTTCAAATCTTAATCCATCACGTCTGCTCCTAAACAAAGTGCATTTCACATACTTGTAAATGACGGGTATTTATACAGTTCATGTGTGTGTGTGTGTGTGTGTGTGTGTGTGTGTGTGTGTGTGTGTGTGTGTGTGTGTAGCACTCACACTGGGCGCGATGTTCTGTAGCTGCCGGAGGGTGATGCGGTTATACATGGTGCTGATGTCCTTTCTTTGGTCATCATATTCTGACACAGTGATCTGAAAAAAAAGAGTAGTGTTTTAATTCAAACACACACACACATACACACACACACACACACACACACAGTGGTAGGATGCGACTATGTAGATCTTTTAATCAAGTGAAGGATCTGAATAATTCTTCTACTTCTACACACACACACACACACACACACACACACACACACACACACACACACACACACACAGTGGTAGGATGCGACTATGTAGATCTTTTAATCAAGTGAAGGATCTGAATAATTCTTCTACTTCTACACACACACACACACACACACACACACACACACACACACACACACACAGTGGTAGGATGCGACTATGTAGTACTTTTAATCAAGTGAAGGATCTGAATAATTCTTCCACTTCTACACACACACACACACACACACACACACACACACACACACACACACACACACACACACACACACACTCAGCTCACATTTGCCAGACGTGTCTCCAGATGTATAATCTCCTTGGACTTCTGCGTGGCGTTGTGAGCTCCCAGCATGCTTAGCAAACGCTCCATCAGAGCCTTGTACGCTGCCAGGATCTGAAAAAAAAAGCACAATGACATCAGCGCTAATAGAGGAGCTGGTGCTCATCAGTAATGGACGCTGACACGGTGACATGTGGCAGAGTGGACGGGATAACAAAAGCACAGCGGGCGACAGAGGGAAAAACAGGTGGATTGATGGGAGAGGAGAGGGAGACGGGTATTGATAGAGGAGGAGGAGGGAGGGAGGGGAGGAAGGGAAGGATTAAAGGAAGAAAGGAGGGGAGGCAGGAGAAAGGGAGTCAAAGTGAAGTCAAGTTTGAGGTAAAAGAAGGGAGAGAAAGTCGGGAGAAAAAGGAAAGAAACTGCAAATTCTGGATCTGAAAAGTGAAGCTAATGTGGAAAATACCTAAAACCCGCATTCTCTGGTTACCAAAAGTCTAATTGCATAGAAGTCTATGAGAAAATAGGCCTACTTCTAACTTTATTTATGAACAGAAACGTTTGGGTCTGATAGTGAAGCCAATGACAAAAATACCCTAAACCTGCATCATCTCTTATATCCAGCAGGGGGCAACAAGTCTAATTGTATAGAAGACTAGGAGAACATTACCCTACTTCTCACTTGATTTATTAACTCAGTAAACATTTTCCTGATGAGTTTATTGACTCGATCTCTAGTTTAGAGTCTCCTTCATTACATTATGGTTCATTTAGTAGTCGTATTTAGAGTAAAATAGATATAAATAAAGAAGGGTATGCTTTAGATTTGGGGCTACCTGTGATTGACAGGTCGTTTTCCCACAGCATTGTTTAATTGGGGGTTTGTCTTACAACTTAAGAAGAGAAGCAGAAAACTCAATCGTGTAGAAGTCTATGAGAAAATGACTCTATTTCACACGTGATTTATTAACTCAGTAATAAGAGTAAATGGACTTGATCTCTAGTTTAGAGGCTTCTTCAATACAGCATGATGTTTATTTGGTAAATGATGGCCGCATTTGAAGTACAATTGATGAGGAAGCAGAGTACATTTAAGGGCGCAGCGAATTTGTGATTAACAGAGGAATTAAGAAAGGAAATAAATAAGAGAAGTTGAACCAAAAGAAAAGGACTAAAAAGTGAATCCAAGCGTGCCTAAA
>CM062268.1:33310685-33418185 GCA_031216635.1 Dissostichus eleginoides | reverse complement strand
AAAACACTGTCAAAATCCTGTTGACCCTCTTTAGGCAAAGTCCCGTTTATTTTTTTTAAATCAAAATCCGGCAGAGCGAGGGACTCCCATTGTGCTTGAGGAATCTCTTGGGTCCAGCTCTCTCTCACTCATCCTCTTTCTCTTTGCTCCCTTTCCATTTGTTCTCCTCCCTCTCTCCAAACCAGTTACAGCTGACCTGTCGGTAAAAATAGAAATGAGATAGAGCAAGGCTGTTAGTCGACAGAGAAATAGGAAATTGAATCCATCGTTACAACAGCAGACGATGAACAAAAAAGCGTCTTTCTCCCTTCTCTGTTTTCACCTGTTCCTTGTTGCCTGGATTGATTGGAGTTATTTTGGTATTAAAAGTGTATGAGATGTAATTATGCAGTCTTGTACTCTTTAAGAAACATATGTGGTAAGCTTTAAGATTAAATGCATGCATAAAACAGCAGATGGTGATCCTTGAGTAGTCATCTCGCATTATACTTATAAAAGACTTTGTATATCTATCTATCTATCTATCTATCTCTCTATCTATCTCTCTATCTCTCTATCTATCTATCTATCTATCTATATCTATCTCTATCTATCTATCTATCTATCTAACTATATATGTATCTATCTATCTATCTATCTCTATCTATCTCTCTATCTATCTATCTATCTATCTATCTAACTATATATGTATCTATCTCTCTATCTATCTATCTATCTATCTCTCTCTCTCTCTCTCTATCTATCTATCTATCTATCTATGTATGTATCTATCTATCTCTCTATCTCTCTATCTATCTATCTATCTATGTATGTATGTATCTCTCTATCTCTCTATCTATCTATCTATCTATCAATGCCTTGTTTTTTATGCTGCTGCAACGCAAACATTTCCCAATTCGGCATCAATAAAGTACATCTTATCTTATCTTATCAGCTGGCCATGAAGAGGTGTGGCAAAAAGCATGACAATTAATCAAATAAAAATAAATCGCCTTATATGGACTAGTGCAACGCCCAAATCTCTGAAAGCGCAATTTGTTTTAAAAGGTAAAATATGTGAAATATCTGAATGAAGTATTATGGAGCTCCTGGCCTTTAATGGTATTCTAGATTAATATAAAATCCTTGTTTGGTACAGATAACAGTGATCATTTCAGTATATTTGTTATTGATAATGTTAATAAGGTGTAGGAAATGGCCATTCTCTCTAGTATTGGGAATGTCTTTGCAATAGTACTCAACATTTGTTTTTTTTTCAAAATTCGTGCAGCCCAAATCGAAATGTATGTAAAAAAGAAATGTTATTATGAAATGTGAGGCCATTATCTGATCTTCTATGGAGGTTTTAAAGCAATATCAACTTATCACGTTACAATAAGCTGCTAAAAAACTATCATATGAATCCCAAATTGTTTTAATTTATACTCAGAACAAATAAACATGAACTCTAAGACCTACAATACACTGGATTCAAAGCAATTCGATCATTTGATGTGGAAAAAACAACCAGACAAACACAGACAGATGTATTTTAGCTTTTTCCTTCACTTTAAATATAGCCTGTAGGCAAAATGAGAAGCCTTAACACAGAGACTGACTGAAACTGATTGTTTTATGGATGCTTTCCCAATGCAACTTCACACCCTTGAATGTGTGTTTTTTTTTTAATGGCTTGATGCAGTGTACTTGCTGAAAAGCTGTGCAGGCGATCTGCGGACATTGATCCGCGTTATCTCCGCTGAGAATAGCAAACTTCAGCACTGATTTCTTTAACAAGCTTTCTCTGCTCTTATGGGATGTAGATAAGACGGAGAAAAATAGAGAAATAAAGGATAGAAAGCAAGCACGTAAACACAGATGACTACTGGATCGAATCCTGTGAGATGTAGTCATAGGAATAATGAGGGAATTGAAAATCGGTGGTGAATTGTTACTAGTCTAAAAGGGAAAAGAGATATATTTAAATGAATAATACAGGGAAAGGAGTGCAAGGGTGAAGAGATAACATTATTTTCTATCACTGCAGAGATCTGAGGTTCAAGTCCTGGTGGCATTAACCAAATTGACTGTAAGACAACTTAAGTTTCTCCTTGAAAAGCCAGAGTGAAGATGTTCATTTGAATAATGTCAAATGTCTGATTTACGTTCAGTGTCAAGACAGGAGGGAGATTCTCACAAAACAAGAGAGGAAAGCCTGAATCAAACTTTCCATGTAGCCAGTAGGGACAATTTTGACAAATCTGGTCTGCAAGGGTACTCACTTCAAAATAGACAATGAAAAGTATTGGACAATCCACAACTCACATGCAGAATTAATGGAGTCTGTACGGACTGAAGCTTATGTGCATATGACATTAAAACCTATGAAGAAAAAAAAAACGTCACAAAACCAATGGCCCGGTTTGATGTCATATCTGATCTAAAATATCCATAAATACAAATTGTTCTCTTAAAGGACCATATCATTTACTCCAAATCATATCAAAGCTAGCCATATTGCAGTGTTTTCAAAGAGTGAAGTATTTTCCCAACACTCTGGACATCCATTGGTTTTTCCCAGCAGGGGATTGAGAAACAGAGTACACAGACATGCAGTGAAGCCTACCTGTCAAAGACTGACAGCATGTTGTTAGTGCTACTGAAGAGTAAGGACCACACAAGAAGCTAACAGCGCCTGAGTGACATCTGCAGGAACGTTTACATGCTGTTTAATGTGCTGCAACTGAGCAGCTAATTAGCTATCTAGCCTGCAAACAGATGTAAGAAGTACACCTTTTCCCCAGTGTGTGTGTTGGCTAATTCATTCAACAAGAAGGACAAGACGTTGGTTCGTGTTGTAACGTAGATAAGAGGGAAGCTTATGTTGGAGCAGGATGCTGTGTAATTGTTAGTCAGTGTGAGGGCGTGCTTAATGTGTGATTGAATTACGCTAATTGGATTTTAAATGATTTGATTTCCTGTTTGAAAACAAGTTGTCATTTGGGCTAACAGTATAGACATAAACTAATGAAAAGCTAAGAGTACACGATTGAAACAGAAATATTAAATTTAATTTTTCTCTTTTGGTTTCAGATTTTTATTTCAAAAGACAACTTTCAAATATTTTTAAGGCGACTAATTTATGTAATACTTGACGCAAATTAGTGGAGACATGTGGTTGTATTAAAAAACCGTAACGATATATAATATGCGAACAACAACGTTCAGCAAACATTTAAGGGATACATAAATTATAAAAGAGTGTTTACATCAGAAAATAAACTCTGTTGCTTCACGTCACCAACGCTAAGCTAAAGGCGGCTAATGTTGGGCTATAAAGGAACTACAGCACGGTCACATGACTTCACGTCCCCACCGCTAAGCTAAAGGTGGCTAATGTTGGGCTATAAAGGAACTACAGCACGGTCACATGACTTCACGTCACCACCGCTAAGCTGAAGGTGGCTAATGTTGGGCTATAAAGGAACTACAGCGCGGTCACATGACTTCACGTCACCACCGCTAAGCTGAAGGTGGCTAATGTTGGGCTATAAAGGAACTACAGCAAGGTCACATGACTTCACGTCACCACCGCTAAGCTAAAGGTGGCTAATGTTGGGCTATAAAGGAACTACAGCACGGTCACATGACTTCACGTCACCACCGCTAAGCTAAAGGTGGCTAATATCGGGCTATAAAGTAACTACAGCACAGTCACATGACTTCACATCACCACCGCTAAGCTAAAGGTGGCTAATGTTGGGCTATAAAGGAACTACAGCACGGTCACATGACTTCACGTCACCACCGCTAAGCTAAAGGTGGCTAATATCGGGCTATAAAGTAACTACAGCGCGGTCACATGACTTCACGTCACCACCGCTAAGCTGAAGGTGGCTAATGTTGGGCTATAAAGGAACTACAGCACGGTCACATGACTTCACGTCACCACCGCTAAGCTAAAGCCGGCTAATGTTGGGCGTGATGACGTTTAGTCGCCTCATTTAGACACTTGTTAGCAACCACTGTTTTTAAATTCTCCAGTGGGGTATTTACTGACATATTTATATCCTTTTTTTCAGTCATCTAGCAGGTGAAAAGGATCAGCTGGTGATGGAGCACGTCTGCTTTCACTCTCCCTATCAAAATGACAAGTGCAGTGCAGAGGGGACCGAGTTCTCAGAGGGTAAAGTCAAAAATGGGAGTGTTGTGTGTCCGTGTGATGTCATTATCAATTCAAAATATCATCCATCAATCCTCTGCTTTGTCTGACACACACACACACACACACACAACACACACACACACACACACAATTAGAAACAAGCTGTATCTGTGGCAGCATCTGGTCAATATAATGTATACATCATTGAATTGCTGTTCAAAATGAATGTATTCCTTCTCTGCAACTTCTCTTCTCCCCCACTCTCTCTTTCACGTTCACATATGTCACAAGACCTTAAGCATTATAATGAATTATTATGCATGCACACACACACACACACACACACACACACACACACACACACACACACACACACACACACACACTGAGTGGACACCCCGAGTATGGCTAATGGATTGGATCTTGTGGGTACCATCACAGGCAGGGGCATGTGTGATAAATGGCTATTTACTGAACATGACAGGGCCTAATATCTTGGAGTTGTACTAATACTGCTGCACACAGACACACACTCAAACTCACACACACACACACACACACACACACACACACACACACACACACACACACACATGCATACATAGGCTCTTAAATGCATCAGAGACACACCCCTGGTGATACATGGCGCCTTGTCAGTTGTTAGGCGTTTCCCATACATCTTTCCTACAACAGACAATATCTTATTCACTTTTAGCGGGGGTTCTCAACATGGGTTCGGGGGACCTTTAGGGGTCCTGCAGATGGCACAGAACGTTCCATTAAATCAAATGAATCAGAAGATCTTCACACAGTAACTTAACGTTGCTTTTCATTCACTTTTTGAAAGTAAATTATGCAAATTAAATGGTGCACTCTTCCTTTTCGAGCAAATAATTTTCCATTTCAGAGAAAATCTAGTCATTCTTCTAGTTTGTCTTTCAAACCCCCAAAATATATATATAATTGCAGAGTTATAGGTATGTGCGCCAACATGGTCCGTAGAGATTAAAACATGAAAACACAAGTTCTTGATGAGCACGAGATGTTATTTCCTCTTGTAAAATAACTGGAAAAAAGGCTTAAAAGCATAATTTTAATTGCAAAACGCTCCACAATGTTCACTGGGTTTTAGTTTGATGATTACTTTATCTGGTGTTTGATGTTTTCCATTAAGTTTTCTCAGGTTTCATAAAACCAAAGTAAATCTGACTGCTCATTTAAAACCCTTGCCAACATTTTGTGCTGTTAATTACACATTAGAGACAGCAAGAGGATGCAAGACATACAACCAAAACAGTTTTCTGGCTTGTTCATGTTAATGTCAATATGTTCATCGTATATTAATATATTGGTTCGAGGAACACTGAGAAGTCATCTGACACCGCTGAAGGTCAACGGTCTCAGGATAGATCTGGATTTATGAAGAGGGAACATGCAGAAAAGGACTTGATGGACCTGTCCCTTGCTTCTCTAACCTCTAATATAATATCCCCAGAGAGGATCCATGGATAATCAATAAGCGGAGGCCTCTGATGGTTCAGGTTCACATCACTGTTGGGGAGATTTGGCACAAAGAACACTAGAAGAAGGTCTAATGGAGAATCAGCTGCTCAATATATAACGGGTTCATACGTAGAGGTAGCACTAGTTCCTGCTCTCTGCAAATGAAAGATATTTATGTACCAGCTTTACTAAATAATCACCACATCATTTTGAAAATAGAGACACATCAACATTTCACCCACAGACTAAGAAAACGGTCCGATTTCTTGCTAGTGAGACGTACAGTAAACTCAACTACGTTCAACATCTTCGAGAAAAAAGAGTTGCAAATCGAACGAGGGCACTTAAAAAGACCGTGAAAGATAGCCTTTAATATTCATTGTCAGTATTATCTACCGTTTAATCAATATTAACAAATAAAATGTCACCTTCTGGTCTTCAATGAGAAAACTTAAAACCTTTAACATGTAACTGCAGCAGTTTCGCACATTAAGCTGATGCATTTAGCTACAGATTTTCCACAAAACGTATCACACAAATATGTACATTTTACTCCAAAGTATCATGAAATAACGTCTAATTTCTGTATGTAGTAATTATGAAGGTTTGGCTAAATGAAAGCTAATGTACATTTGGAGTTGGTTTCTTCATGGTTGATTGCACTTATTGTGATTTGGTTGAAAGCATCAGCTAAATACAATGTAATGAATGCAACCATCACTTTCCAGGCATCCTTTACAACTTAACATCAATTCAAACTCTTTTCGTTCTCCTCCTGCACGGCGAGATGATATTTGGTGGTAGCCAGAAATAAGGGCTTACCAGGGGAACTACTTTTATCTCCTCTCAGGCGAGTTACGTCACCTGAAAGCCCCCTATAAATGGGTTTATTATCCCCTAATCAAAGTGGTCACAGAGCCTGCCCCAGAAGCGTGGGAGTGGGAGTCCCCCCCCCTCTACAAACCCCTGGAGCCTTATCCCCGGCCGCCAGAGGCTGCAGTAGAGGACTACGCTGCCTTATGTTTGGACACACAGCTCAAGGGTCCTATAAAGTACGGACCAGGAAACACTTCTTAGGTTTGTACCAGGGTGATCCCCCTCTGTGGGGGCATTAAAACATGTTTAAGTAGTGTGTATGGGAGAAACACACACATCTGCAACACTAAAAAAACACATTTTTACGAGCACAATGAGCTCTTTATTTCTACTGTATGACTAAAACAGAAGTTCGAATCAAGGAACAAGACCCCTCCTTGCTCTGTCAAACACACACACACACACACACACACACACACACACACACACACACACGCACACGCACACACGCACGCACACACACACACACACACACACACACAACACACACACACACACACACGGGTATACGGCGCTGACAGCTTGTAACTCCATTACCCTAAATGTCTCCTCAAACTTTTTGGATTGAGTTATATGCCAAACTATGATACAAAAATGTGATTGTTTAACACTAATATGGTATACAGTTATACAGAAGTTCTTTCTGATGAAGTATACTTGACACATACATGGTATTTGCTTCAAATAAGAGCACATTTTCTGGGTTGTGGCATATGCCGGATGAAAGATTCTTGTCTAAATGTGTGTAATTTCTTCAGTTACGTCCTATAGGTGTAGCTTAACCAAAAGTGTAAATTGTTTAATTGCATTGATTTTGAACGGGGTTCTGAACATGGGAAGAAAGCGCGTCTCTATCTTTGGACAAGCAGATAAGGTAGCGATGTGCAAGACTAATAGAGACAGACTGTGTTGATTTCAAACTTTTGGGGCGATGCAACAACTCGTGAATGTGCGTAAAGACGCAGACGTGGATTCTGCAAGGTGTGCAAAAAAAAAAAGAAAAGGTAAAGGAAGGTAACAAGAATTGTGAAATCAATCTTTTGAACATGTTTTAAGCCCATTATATTGTGTTTTTACTTATCATGAATTCCAATGGCAATTACATTAAGACATGCAGACAAGCTACGTGAAAACGGTAACGTAAAGTAGCCTAATAAATAACAGAAATGAACAGTTATTCTAGAGAAAAAAAGTAGGCTACTATTAGCCAGTAGTTCATTTAAGTAATTTCCACATCGACAGAAATCCAATGTAATCTATTTGTCTTCTTTACAGCTGGTCGACAGGCGCATCTTATTTACCTCTAAAACTTCTAGACCTCTTTACTGGCATCGTAAAGAAAATACTGATTACCGAGACACCATGTGCGTAAAAACCCTACGTGTCAGCTCCTGAGACGTGATTTCCAACTTAATCTGCGGCAGATTTCCTTCAAACCAGACCTCCATATTGATAAAACAACACGATAATAGATGGATTTACCCTAGGAGATCCCTACATTATCCCTGCTATAGTGTTCTGCTCTGTCTAAATGAAACACCAGCTCCAGCCTCAGAGGTGTGGAGAGCCCGGAGCGATGGAAACTTGAAAAAGGACCTTACCTGTAGCGAGTAAATCAAAATCCACCGGTGGGGAACAAAGTGGCTTCGTTGTGAGTGTGCAGCCTGAAAACAAAGAGGAGATCCAGACCACTGAAGGACCGACAGATTATCCTGTTCCTCTCCGGAGAAAAGCTCTCACCGTCCGGGCTCCGCACCGCGATCTGCCCGCTGCAGCGCACTGCCTCCGGGGTGAGGAGAGAGAGAGGGAGGGAGGGGACACACACACACACACACACACACACACACACACACACACACCACACACACACACACACACCTTGCATGGTCCATTGGCTGCTTTTTTCTTTCTTTCTTTTTCATACTAGGTGTTTATCTGAGAGTAAATCCTTCTACTTGACATGTTTTATTGCTAGTAAGATTTAATTGATTTTGACGCTCAACTCATAATCAAAACATAAAAGGAGGATGGATGGAGGGGGTCCTCCATACACACACACACACACACACACACACACACACACACACACACACACACACACACACAGCTAAACAGATGTTAATCCTTGTCCACTGGCTGCTTTATTATTCTCTTTCTTCAGTTTTGCATAATTGGTATTGGTGAGTGATAATGAAGCCAAATGCACATTCTAGATTACTTTCAATCGTTTTTTGGGAGAAAATCCTCGTACTTTACATGGTATTCCTGCTAGTTATGTTCAGTTTTTAGAAGATAAATGACACAAGTCAAATTTGAATCCACATTAAAAGGAGATACACGTTATCTTAAAGCTCATAATGGAAAGAAAATCCTGCTAACTTCTGATAGTGATTCAACATGTTACACCACCCATAGCTTTCTTTACCTGACAGAAACACCCCAGCTTTATGTCTCTTAATAATGTTGAGAAGTGAATAAATAAAAATGCAGATTTGAATTTATACAATCCCAGCGGCTCGACTCATTCCCAAATGAACGAGCCTGCACCACTGATTGATAGGCTGCAACATTTTATGATACTATCAAATCACAAAGTCAATTTTAATAAATCTGCACCTGCTAAACATCAGCGACTCAAACATTAATCTGCATGAAGTCTGAGAGTCACCAAAAAAAACAAAGGAATCCCTCCTAAAGGTCGACTAAGTATTATTATGCAAATCTGCTGAGTAACTAACTGACCATGACATTATCCCGACTAAAGAGCATATGAGAGCAAGACCAAACACATATTATTGTTGACCTTTTGTTGAAGGTGACAATTTTCCAAATAGCACTTGATTGCCAGGGTGACGAGCTTTAAGAAAATGTCAGATAACAATACAAGAAACAGACAGGCTACGTGCTGTGTGGTTCAGTTTGCAAAGAAGAGGAACTGAATGCAGAAATTAAAGCAAAATCGAAGTGTATATCGGAGAATCTGTGGAGAATTAAAAAGCTTATAATTGGCAACAGGCACAGGAATTAAAAGGTTATATGGCAGCTTGAAAATACAGGAAACAGACACTGTGAATAAGAAATGGACAAAAGTATAGTAAACAAACTCTGGTGCCGACCAAGTCAACAGGTCCGAGAACAAGACCTGTGTTTACCAATTACACAAAGTGAAAACAACGCAGGATAAAGTGCACTGGGAAACAAAATCAGAATCAAAGACAGCTGAAGTATCCATCTAACTTAGATTCGGATAAGCCAAACTGACTATAGCTCGTTAAAGGGCTCTTTAAAAGGTAAACAATGGATTTATTAGACATTTCCATGTTTTTCCGGCACTCTGTTGGGACGTTTATGTTTAATTAGAAAGCACAGACTCAGATAATGATTCACATCACATATTAAAATCCTCATATGGATGAGATTTCCTCGGCTAATTCACATTTACAGTAGTTTGCAGTCATTTTATCCCACTTTGAAATGACCCGGAAGTACCTTTGGAGCAGCCATGATAAGGGCTTCTTGAATTCTGTATATGATAGGAAAGGAGCTTCAATGCTTCCTTTAGTATCACCTTTATCTAAGGATACACAGGACCATCCTTTACCAAAGGAAAGGAGATAATGGTGTCCCACAACATGTAACGTGACGAAACGGAAACAACCGATCTTGACCGACAAATATCCTCTGAAGTACTTTGCTTATTAAGCATTTTACAGCTAATGCCAAAGTGCTTATTTGTTTTGAACTTTCAACAATATGTTAAACCCTAACCCTAACCCTACGAACACATGGGCGAAGATGCTTTTAGTCTACAGAAAATTGCAGTTTCACGACTAGACTTAATAATGTCCTCCGTCTCATCATAATAACCAATACAGTCTCTTTCCCTCCAGATGAACTCTCCTTCATATCTATCCTCAACCCCATGACGTTTTTCACTGAGATTAAAGAAATAATGGTGGGCAAAAGACATAACACCTACATTTTTTTTACAATTTCGACCGCTGCTCACAGGTAACAACAGTAATAACAGTAAAATGGGAGGCTGTGGCTCAGTGGGTAGTGCGCTGAACTTCGAATCAGGGTGTAGCAAGTTCGAGTCCCACTGCAGTCAGCATGTCGTTGTGTCCCTGAAGACACTTCACCCCAAGTTGCTCCTGTGGGGATTGTCCACAGTACTGAATGTATGTAAGTCGCTTTGGATAAAAGCGTCTAACAAGTGAAAAATGTAATGTAATAATGATAATACAGTCTCTTTCCCTCCAGATGAACTCTCCTTCACATCTTCCCTCAACCCCATGACGTTTTTCACTGAGATTGAGGGAATGGTGAGGAATGACATAGCACCTGATTTTTTTTGACGATTTTGACCGCTACCCATTCTCCTCTCAGGTAAAACAACAGTGAGGGAAACAAGGCACACTGGCCTATAATCCGGCTCAGTGAAGCTCTGGATTTGGGTTCAGCGTTCAGCTCTGTATTGTAGCAGGACACTTGGCAAAAATGATTCCACAACACTCACTGCCTTCACACCCAGAATTACAACGAGAAACCCCGGCAGACAGAGGTGGGAAGTAATAGAGTACAAATACTTTGTTACTGTACTTGTACATTTTTCTAGTATCAGTACTTTACTCCACTACTTATTTTTCTGACGACTTTTTACTTTGACTTCTTACATTTTGAACCCAAATACCTGTACTTTCTACTTCTTACATTTTGAACACAAATACCTGTACTTTCTACTTCTTACATTTTCCAAACAGGCTGGTTCCTTTAGTTTGAATGTGTGTTTGGTGGCGTGATCATTATTATTTAGAGTCATTGCGTGCCTATTGATTTGAACACGATCCGTGTATCCATCATTTCCTGGTCTTCTCTAAAGAAGAGGGACCAATGAAAACGTTGTCATGTTGCTGTTGTTCAGCATGGAAACATTCATTAGCTAACAATGACATTATTGTTCTATTAATATAAAGGGAGGTCAGGTACTCTTTAAAACAGCTGCTAGTTATGGGTACTTTTTACTTAAGTACATTTCGAAGCCCTCTTTACTTGAGTAAAGAAGTTTAGTCAGTACTTCTACTTTCACCAGAGTATCTTTAAACACGAGTATCTGTACTTCTACTTGAGTAAAGGATGTGTGTACTTTTGCCATCTCTGCCGGCAGGAGGAGAGGAGGGAGCGCCGGGGGAAGCTGATGATGAGCAGATGAGCCGGGATCAATGTCGGAGTTTGGCGAAGAGGAGGAGGAGGGAGCGAACGAACGGATGAGTGGAGCTCCGGTCCCTCGGCACTTTGATTCAGCCTCATTCGTTATTAGGGTGTTATTTACACACCTGCTGCCATGAGACAGGCTGGGTAACTCACTCTCATCTCTCTCTGGCTCTCTCTCACAAACACACACACACACACACACACACACACACACACACACACACACACACACACACACAAACAACACTGCAAGCAAACATCTGCGCCATCTTCCCCCAAACACAATTGACAATAGAGCAGTGCAGGAATAAGTCCTGAACCCTGAAATGAGTCAGCATTTTAGCACTACCTGTTCGCTCATTAGGAAGTAAATAGATTTTTTTTTAATGTTTTGGTAAGAAACCTAAATAACATCCGTGGTTAACACAAGGTGAAGTGCATTAAATTGTTCCACGACATGAAATAAGTAATTAAATACCCCGCTGGTGAGTTAAATACTGTCTGAATGATACGACTAAACTGTACAACACAGATCGTATTTTCTGCAATATTCCAAAACCCAATTGCAAATTCCCAATTGTCTTTTTCTGGTGAGAGCCCTTGCGATGCTAACTTCCCAAAAAACTGTCATCCTTGCACCTCTCTATAATCGAATCATCAACATGAGCTGCAGAGTAAAAGTCTTTTTCTGAGCGTCTAAAAATATCCTTCTTGCCCTGGTTCACTCGGTTCATCAAGGTCCCTGACAGAGTCGACATTTAACACAGGAAGTTAAGTATCATCACTCAATCCGACTCAAATTCAGTTGCAACTGTGCTGATTTTACTAGAGCACATTATGACCAGAGATGTTTCCTCCCCCCTCCTCAGGGATGGGAGTAATAGAATTACAGCGGCTGCCTCCAGGTAGCTCTGGGGTACAGCCAAAGTGAAGATGGATAGCGGCAGCTCGCCTGGAAAGGTGCAACAACTTCGATAAGAGAGGGAGGGAAGGGAAGGCAAGTTTATTTATATAGCACCAACACAAGGCAATTCAAAGTGCTTTACAAAAATGAAGGACATTAAGAAACATATTATAAAATGGCATTGAAAAACACTCATTTAAAAGCAAAGACAATAAAACATGAATGACACAGGTACATGAATACAAGTTACAGTGCAGCGTGAGATATGAATATATCAATTAAAGGTCCCCTATTATACTGTTTTTCATCAATATAGTTTTCAGATATATACAGAACCTGTCTCTGATTGGCTGAAACTCCAAACAGATCATTGCAGCATCCCATAATCCCCTCTGTTTCAGCCCTGTTTCCAAAGTGCTGATTCTCTGTCTGTTACTTTAGATGAAAATAAGGAGCCCCTCCCCACGCCCCTCTGAGAGAGATTTGGTTACAAAGAACACAATGGTGCTCTAGGAGGAGATTCAGGTGATAAGGTGGGGGGGGGTTACCTTGGTTGCTGATTGGCTAATGGTTACACAAGACAAAAAATCGTGATGACATCATAAAGTGGCCAAAATCTGATCAGCTCATTTTCAGACAGGTTTTTATAGAAATGGATCAGGAGAAAAAGAGAGAGAATCTTTGTTCCTGAAACTTTCAGAGTCTCTTTACACAGAGGGGACACATGTTGATGTAGAAGAGACATGAAGAAGAGGGGACACATGTTGATGTAGAAGAGACATGAAGAAGAGGGGACACATGTTGATGTAGAAGAGACATGAAGAAGAGGGGACACATGTTGATGTAGAAGAGACGTGAAGAAGAGGGGACACATGTTGATGTAGAAGAGACATGAAGAAGAGGGGACACATGTTGATGTAGAAGAGACATGGAGAAGAGGGGACACAGGTTGATGTAGAAGAGACATGAAGAGGGGACACATGTTGATGTAGAAGAGACATGGAGAAGAGGGGACACAGGTTGATGTAGAAGAGACATGAAGAGGGGACACATGTTGATGTAGAAGAGACATGGAGAAGAGGGGACACAGGTTGATGTAGAAGAGACATGGAGAAGAGGGGACACATGTTGATGTAGAAGAGACATGAAGAAGAGGGGACACATGTTGATGTAGAAGAGACGTGGAAAGAGGATTTTGCATAATAGGCGACCTTTAAAAGCAGCGACAAAAAGAAAAGTCTTCAGCCTGGATTTAAAAGTAGTCAGAGTTGCAGCGGACCTGCAGGTTTCTGGGAGTTTGTTCCAGATGTTTGGAGCATAATAACTGAACTTCTCCATGTTTAGTTCTGACTCTGAAAGCAGACCAGAAGACCTGAGAGATCTGGATGGTTTGGAATTGACTAGGAGATCAGGGGGCTACAGACTGTTTATCTCTTAGCACCCAATTCCTAATATTTAGAATAATCATTGAAGGTCAAATGAATCAGCATTTTTATCTTATTTGGTTTCAAATTCGAGAAACATTGAATAAACACACAGACACTCAAATCCAGCGCCTGCTATGGACAGTCTTGCACTAATGTACATTTTCAAAGATATTGAAGTGACTGTTATTTTGTATATATTGATTGTTGTGCTTTTATTTAGGTCTTAATGTGTGCATATGTATAAATGGGTCTGTTGATTGTGTATATATACATATTTTAATACATATTGTATTTTTGTATTCGGGATTGTGGGAAATGGTATTTCGATCTTTCTGTCTGTACACACAAACTGAAAGATTGACAATAAAGTTGACTTTGATGTCCATTAAGCATAACAACCTTTCATGTGCTATTTATCGTGGAAATGTACCTTCAAGGAGTCATTCAGCTCTTTGTACACTTGCTTTTGCCTTGGGTCAAACTGACATCATTTAGCAGGAGATCAGAAATGTATTTTGGGTCAAAACAATTTTTTTTAAGGGGATGTTTTTGCTGCTGTCTGCTCAGCACCTGATCCTGACCCCCCCTCAATCTTCCACTCAGACAGACTAATGGGGGACTGGTTGCACCATTTATATTCCTCGCCCCCCCCACTGGCACCCTACCTCAGCTGTCTCCTTTTCTACCCCCTGGAGGAGCCTCATGGGTGTGTGTGTGTGTGTGTGTGTGTGTGCGTGTGCGTGTGCGTGTGCGCGTGTGCGTGTGCTCCCTTTCGTATGAGTTGTGGGTGAGGTCTTGGTTTAGGGTAAAGACTTAACTTGGAGAAGTCTAACTGACATTGGAATTGCATCAAATTACTTATTAGAATCATTAATATAATGCACTGGTAGCTCATGAATCCTTAATTTCTATGGTATGACTGTGGATGTTTCTTTGCATGTAGAGTTTGCATCAGTGTCTGAATTTTGGCACAGAAAAACTATGGGATGCACATAAATACAATTTTGAGTTTTCTTATCGTGCGAAGAATTCTTAATTTGACCCAGCAATACCGTTTGACCAGTTAACAATATTTATTTAAACTATTTAACCCAAGTGAATGCACTGTTCAACAATATTGCTTCTGCTTAAATTAGATGTAGCACCATAAGGAAGTATTTAAGTATTTATTTCAACAAGGACATACAAATACATTAATCTCAGAAAAGAGAAAATATGTTTTATGCCAGATTTGAGATAATAGCTCATTTCCATCTGCAGTCCTGAGGCAGGTACATAACAATTCATTGACACTAAAACATTGCATAATCTCTATCACACAAACAATTATAAAACAATTATAAAGCAAGTGGATGATGGTATGAAATAATGTAAACTTGGGGGGAAGCTGGTCACTTCAGCCAGAAAAGCCACATATTATTAAGTCAGATAACTTTAAATTGGCAGCTACCCAGAAAATCATTTTAGTTTCTGCTGAGTACTTACAAATATAATAAATAAATACCGTAATTTTCCTCTTTTTTAAAACCATATCTTGTAGTTTTAATTATTAAACTTTTAAGTGCAAAGTTGAACTTCAGTTTTATTTAAGAGGAACTTGACGATCATCCTTTGTCTGTAGCTTGGGCCCAATGAAATGTACTAGCCAAAATGTCAACTTTTCACACAGCATATAAACTAATCAGCCAAATTACTACGAGCTCTGTTCAGCATATTCATACCCTCAAGGGGATTTTAATGAGCTGTAAAAAAGTTTTAAAGTGCCAACTATTGGCATATAAATGCAATATAAGTGGAATAAAATGTGACTGGAAAGATCAGTGTTGGTGTGAGCAGGTGCAATGTAACTAAGTACATTTACTAAAGTATTGTATTCAAGTACTTTTCAAAGACACTTGTACTTTATGTTACAACATACTTCCACTCTACTACATTTTAGAGGAATTTGACATCTTTTTTTACTCCATTACATTCATTTAACACCTAAAGTTACTACAGACCTTGTACATATAAAAACACATGATATGCTGATGATAGGATTCAGAACCGTACTACTAATGAGTTACTATATTTTACAAATTACAACGTTAAAATATTCTTTAAAGGTCACCTATCATGCTATTTGTAGGCAATAGCATAGGTCTCAGATATATAAAAAAATATTGTAATATGTTACAAAAGTGCTGATTCTGTGTATAAAGCTTCTTTTTTTTTTTTAACTGACATTTTTTTAAATAAGAGGGGGCGGAGCTTATGCCGGCTCATGCGGGACCTGGCAGATACTGTCTAAAATAGTGCGGTGATGAAACGCAAGGATTATTAGATCAAGGATTATTTCTGAAGCAGTATGGAGCTCAAGGCTTTCTCTCTTGCCGGTTATACCACAAGGTGAGTTCCTTTTTATTTCCTGCTTCTTCACACACATGCTCTCCAGTACAGGTTAGCTCTGAGTGTTAGCGATGCTTGCTAATGTAAACAAAGACTATTACGTCCAAAACACGTCGGGAATTGTTTCTGATACAGCGACGTTTCTGATAGTGCCGTGGGTCCACCATCCGATATGATGTAATTTACGTCATATCGGACGCAAATCTGGATCAGCTCCGTTTTACCCCCGTTTTTAGAGATTTGGGTACGGAGGAAAAGAGAGAGGGTTTTATTTTCTGACACTTTGTGAGTTCCCTGACACACCGGGGACACATCTTTATGTGTAAAAGACATCAAAAAGTGCATTTTGCATGATAGGTCCCCTTTAATACTAAAGAGCCATTCTGCACATGTGTTTTTGCTTTTTAGACTTAAAGAACATTTTGCTGATAATACTTCAGTCTTTTTACGTAAGTAGTGTTTATAATTCAGGGATCTTACTTGTTATGAAGTATTTAAAAAACGTAGTATTTCTACTTTCATTTAAGTAAAAGATCCAAGAGCTTTTTTAACCACCTCTGGCAGAGAGCGCTGCCTTCAGTTCACAGAGAATTAAATGCATTTTTAAAGAACATGTCATTACTTAAAACTCAATTTTCTTAATGTGTTCCTTCATTTTGGGAGAATTCATTGTTACTTGTATAATTATAGATACAAAAAGTTTTATTTTGGTGGTGAAAGTTTTGCTAGGTTTAAATTCACTTTCTGATTGAATTAAAGTGAAACTGACTTCATTTAAATATCCATGTTCACGTCCATGTTTGTGTGTGTGTCAGAACATCGAGGTCTCGGTGACTGATACAATTTAAATAAACCAAAATGAATGACGGACAAAAACTTGGCTCTGATTCCCTCGCTTCCTTAGCTTCCTTCCTATCGTCTTTTTTCCTCAAACAAACCATTTTCTTTCTTCCTCCTCTCATTTAAATCCAGGCCTCAGATTGCGTTGCGACGTGGGTCATTTCAATTTTCACGTCGTAAACAGAGAACTGAATTTCTTGTGGATGTCTTTGATTCATTTAATTAAGCAGGTGTTTTACATTTTCAACAGCAATTAAAATCAACGTTTAGGGATATTTTACCGAAAAACTACATTAACTGATTCTAATAGTGACGTTCTGTTAACCAATAATATGTATTTCTAGAATAAAAAGCAGACTAGTGGTTTTTGGTTAATCTGTAGAAAGGATTATAGGGTTATTGTAAATTGTATTATACTTGGAGCTTCGGACATTCACAAATGGAGTATTATTGACGTAGGCCTACTAAAACTCAGACCTTATTTCAAGCTAACACCCACAAACTTGTTCAAAAAAACATTGAGTTCGAGACAAGGGAACCGAAAGTGGTAAGAAGCTGACTCGTTTCTGAGTTTTATCCTTGTTACTGCACCGTATTGCAATATTAAAGATAGAGGCCTACTACAGTTCTTATTGAGGTAGCTACTGTAACATTAGCTACTGTATAAGTGACAATATTCCCCTTACAGTAAAAGCTATAAAATGTGTATTTAAATAGACGGTAACAAGCTAATGTTAGCCAATGTACATGAGTGACAGTCACAAGCTAACGTTAGTTAATTTACATGAATGGCAGTCACAAGCTAACGTTAGTTAATTTACATGAATGGCAGACACAAGCTAACGTAAGCTAATGTTCACGATTGACAGTTAAGCTAACGTTGGTTACTGTTTATAAGCTAAACGTATGTTAAGTGACAGGTACAAGCTAACCTTAGCTACTGTATATAAGTGACAATATTCCCCTTACAGTAAAAGCTATAAAATGTGTAGCCTATTTAAATAGACGGTCACAAGCTAACATTAGCTAATGTAAATGTTAACTATCACAAGCTAACGTTGGTTACTGTTTATAAGCTTAATGTATATTAAGTGAGCTACAAGCTAACTTTAGCTACTGTATAAGAGACAGTCACAAGCTCATTTTAAAGAAACACTTGTTGCTCATCCAGCAATTTCACTTACCATATAGGCTTTTTTCTAGTTCTACAATATTACTTGGGAGGAAATAAATGTAGGTACCAGTGTTGGGCTTCCAAAATGTAATACAGTACATATGATTTATTACTGTCTTTTTTAAGTAATAAGTTACATTACAATATTACTGTCTCTGAAATGTAATGAGTTACACTACTTTTATATTACTTTTGAGTTACTTTACCAAAATAACCTCAAAAGAATGGCTAGGTATTTTAAATGCTAAAATGAAGTTTAGTGCAGCTCATCATACATCCAGTGAAGGGCGATGTGGTATAGCATAACAACTGTGTAGGCCATTAAGGCTACTAACAACTTTTATTACACGGCTTAGTTGAATACTCGATTCTGATTGTAAATTCTTAACATGTGCCACGTTGTTAATACAGTACAGACCACTGTCAATGACTATAATGAAGGTTGCTAAGGAGGATCAAGAAAGAGAAAGGCAAAGAGGTTAAAAGACGGAGCGCTGGACGTCAGATAAATCACCAGAAGAAGGCAGAGAGGAAGTAAACACTAACAGGAACACGGAATGGGCTCTGTAGTTTGTTTAGTATATGGCCGTGTAATAAGCGGGATAATGTGCAGCGAGGCGGTCATTATGGGGAAAAGAACACCCGACAGGCTGATCAGGGAACCTTGATGAGGCTGAAGGGTAAACACCAGAATAACTAATCTACCCGCACAATTTTTGTGTGTTGTAACTGCGTTACTGAGAATTGTAACGGGTAGTATATTACCCAAATGTCATTAGTAATGCGTTACATTACTTCGTTACAGCAAAAAGTAATACATTACTGTAACTCCGTTACCTTTGTAACGCGTTACACCCAACACTGGTAGGTACAAACTGTTATTTAAATAGAGACACTTGTTCCTTTGCTGAATGTTGGGGACGTTTGTGGGATATTGTTCATGACGGAGACAGAAGTACGAAAAGACCATTCTTTCATGCAAAATCAGATTTCTACTGATTATCATTATTTCTGCCTCTTTGCATGACTTAGTTTAGTTATACCTTGACACTTATACATAATATCTACAATTGTATACGTTTTGATATGTATAGTGTGTAGTTGTGTTGCCATAAGAAGTGAGATCTTTGAACAAAAACGATGTGAATGGATAACCGAAGGGATGGTTTCTGCTTCAACTACTACTTTGTTTTCTTAGATATTAAAATGAAAAAATAAAACCTTATGCAAGGACTTTTTTGCTCCTTGAGAAATCTTTTTTGCTCGTGGACCCCCTCAAGGATTTGTGGAAATCCTTGAACTATAAAAACTTCTGCCATAAACAACCTGCGAAACAAAACCCTCAGAAAACACGTCTCCCATGAGTCACAGCTGCAACGTTCAATAATTGCTTAATTAAGTATTTTTCTGAGAGACTCTTTTGAATGCCCTGAACTAGTATGCTAATGTGCAACACAAAACAGCTACAAACGCAGCTGTGCATTCTCGTCCTACACACACACACACACACACACACACACACACACACACACACACACACACACACACACACACACACACACACACACACACACACACACACACACACACACACACACACGCTATTACACTTTTACAATAACCAAAGGCTGATGAAAAGTGGAACTGCCTTGGAGTATTTTCTGTTATGCTCACAGACCGAGGCCCTTTTATATAAATCGAATAATAATGTCCCCATGTTTTCCCCCTCTCCTCAGCCCCTTTTGTGCATATTTTTTTTTTAGTTCTTTGGTCTCAAGTGTCAGAAACCCCATTACAGTAATTAAGTCAGCGGACCCTCAAAGAGCTCTCCTTCAAACAGCCGGGGGAGGCATGGAGGGGGAGAGATATGGCTGGAAGTAGAGAGAAAGATGGATGGAGAGAGGCTTCAGAGAGAGATGATGATGGAGGGATGTGGAGATGAGAGTGTGCAGAACACAAACGCTTCACAACACCGTGAAGAAACAACTTCAACGTGTGCATGTAGTCCTTCTCTCCGTCAGTAAATCAGCAGCACGGCGACTTTGAGATGCCGCTGTAATTACTACGAACAAACGAGAAGGTTTCCCAGATGATTGGCAACCAATCAGCAGCCATACTTTTACAATGATTGCTCGATGGACTCATGCACAAGACAGAAAGACGTCGTACTTCATAATGTGTGGCTCTTTTTTTCCTAAGCTATAGAAGCTCTGTATTAATATGTGCATTAGTATTAATAAGATATTTATGCTGAATTGAACAGTTAAAGTGAATGACCATCAGCAGACAAACCATTTTTACTGTTTAATTCAGCATTAATTTCTTATTAATACTTTTACAACACTGTGTAATATAACATATTACATTACATGTTACTTGTTAGCAGGGTTCGAGTTATGTGGGAGCCAATGGGAGCTGAGCTCCCTTAAGGAGGGGTCTGAGCTCCCACGGACGCAGTGAAATCATACATCTGTGGGGGTCGCTAATACATTACCAACAACCATTATTTTAATCACAAATAATGCATGTGTCAATGTAATGAGTATTATTTACGTTAACGAGGTAAATAGGCTAAAAGAAAAAGGTGCACAATACATTATTTCGCAATCTATGCCTGTGAGCGTGCTGCGCGAGCCGAGATGATGTGTGTGTGCGTAGTTGAACTTTTTCATATTTAAGTTAGCAAGTAGAGGGCTGCTGCTGTGTGTGTGTTTGTGTGTTTGAGTGTGTGTGCGTGCGTTAGTTTTAAAGACCCCCATAGAGCTCAGTTTATAACTCGAACCCTGCTTTTTAGACGCTTTTATCAAAAGCGACTTACATACTCAATACTGTGGGCAATCCCCACAGGAGCAATCTGGGGTGAAGTGTCTCAGGGACACAACGACATGCTGACTGCAGTGGGGTTTGAACCTGTGCTCCCCTGATCCCAACACCAACGCACTAGTCCACTGCGCCACAGCCTCCCTATAACCCGATATATAAGTAATATATTGTAGTACACTGTGCACATTCCTACTTTAACTTTTCTTGTTTATTAAAATAGCGTTGTAAAATATTTGTATTTAATCTTTATATTTCACATTTTATTTAATCTTTTATTTAACATTTTACGTTAGCTTCTAATTGTATTTAAATATATTTTTTCTATTTAATTTAGTCTTTTATTGAACATTTTCTTTAACTTATTGTATTTACAATATCACTTTTATTAAATTGTATTTTATTTTATACTTTGTTTGCCATTTTATTAAAACGTCTTATGATCATATACATGCAGGGGCGGACTGGGACCACATTGTCCGACCGGCCCACTTCAGTACCGGCCCATCGGGATTCGTCCCGAACGTCCCGATGGCCAGTCCGCCACTGTATACATGTATTTGAGGTGGCTGTGGCTCAGTGGATAGTGTGCTGGACTTCGAATCAGGGGATAAGTTCGAGTCCCACTGCAGTCAGCATGTCGTTGTGTCCCTGAGACACTTCACCCCAAAGTGCTCCTGTGGGGATTGTCCACAGTATTGAGTATGTAAGTCGCTTTGGATAAAAGCGTCTAACAAGTGACATGTAATGTAATTATTTTTGTTTTCATTGCACTTTCTTAATTTAACTTCTTACGTTCATATACATGTCTTCATTTTATTTTATCTTTGTATTACACATTCTTCCTTGTTTGCCTTATTATTATTATTTTTGTATTATTTATTTACAATCTTTTTAGAAAACGGAGCATCGATCAATTTAACGAGCCAATTTCCCCCCTGAATAATGACCATAACATTCATGGACAAGTAAAGAGGAATCTAAAAATACATTTCAAGGGCAGAATGGAATAGTTGCTAAAAGAGCAAAACATACAAAAAGTTGTATTTGGTGATTTTAAAGACAGCATTCATGTGTGGAAGAAAATTAATCTGAAAAAAAAGATAAGTGTGACCTTGAGTGAAGCTCTTTCTTTGGGAACTAGGGAACTAACAAGGTCAACAATAATCTTTTATTATTTGTGTTCATTTTTCTCCTGAAAGAAGCTGCTATCCAACTGAGAGAATAGTTGTATTTAAAGCAATAGGCAATCAGTGAATAGCATTCCAGTTCTCAACAGAAGAAAATTGTTCATCATGTATTTATGACTTATTAATACAACACAAAGAGTTCAGTTTTGGTTGTGTACACGTAGCCTTAAAATCTGTGTTGCATGATCAGATTGAAAGTTTCCATTCCAATAACATCTTAAAACATGCCCAATTTACTATAAAATGACCCAAATCATAGCCTTACAGAAACCTATATCTGTGAAACCATATTTACATTTCCAAAGCTTCATATCGGCATCAATTAACAAAAGATTCATGTTGACGTCAAAGTAAGAAAATCCTCGGTTACCTTTAATAACGATTGAATAAAACGTATGACAATCAAGTATTTGTCAAATGATGTGATTCAGTGGACACACAACGAAGCAACCAACACACACATGTTGTGGTGTTTTTGACCTTAAAATAACAGCTTGTTTGGTAATATTGTCTTTTCACAGTTTTACCAAATCCCCACCAAATGTTGACAAAAGCAACCCAAATTTCACCGGCCCAACGTTATTTTGTCTTGCCCACCTTAATCAGAAATAGCTAAACTGGGTGAAAACCAGGACAATTAGGTAAACTGACCCTCATTCTCTGAGCTGTTTTTCTCATTAACTCACAATAAAAAAAGGGCCCAAACACCAAATTATTTAAAAAACGTATTAAACTTTTCTCTTTATTTTTGTATCTTAACATCTAGCTAGTGGTTTGAAAATACACAGGACCTGCAGAAATGATTAAAAATAGCAAAAGTGTGTTAGCATCCTTATCAGCTTGCTGCAGCAGTTGGGAAATAGCAACAATCCTAAATGCCCCAAATGATAAGCCATGCGATGTTGAGTCTTTCAAGAGCTCTACCTTCAAAACAGTGGTGCAGTGATGATGTCATTTTTTTGTCCGACTGAAAATAGAATCTTCCTGGTTCCCTCGACCAAAATCCAATGGGATTTTTCCATTGGATTTTGGATTAATGCAGAAATTAAACTCAAACAAACGTGTATGATACTTTAACCTTTTGTTCAGCAGGATAATATGTTACCAAAAGATTTATGATTTTTGAAGCGTAAATGCAATCTCCAGGAGTAAAATGTGCTATTGTTGGGCTATAAAGGAACTACAGCACGGTCACATGACTTCAAATCACCACGCTAAGCTAAAGGAGGCTAATGTTGGGCTATAAAGGAACTACAGCAAGGTCACATGACTTCACGTCACCACCGCTAAGCTAAAGGAGGCTAATGTTGGGCTATAAAGGAACTACAGCACGGTCACATTACTTCACGTCACCACCGCTAAGCTAAAGGAGGCTAATGTTGGCTATAAAGGAACTACAGCACGGTCACATGACTTCACGTCACCACCGCTAAGCTAAAGGAGGCTAATGTTGGCTATAAAGGAACTACAGCAAGGTCACATGACTTCACGTCACCACCGCTAAGCTAGAGGTGGCTAATGTTGGGCTATAAAGGAACTACACCACGGTCACATTACGTCAAGCACCACCGCTAAGCTAAAGGCGGCTAATGTTGGGCTATAAAGGAACTACAGCATGGTCACATGACTTCACGTCACCACCGCTAAGCTAAAGGAGGCTAATGTTGGGCTATAAAGGAACTACAGCACGGTCACATGACTTTACGTCACCACCGCTAAGCTAAAGGAGGATAATGTTGGGCTATAAAGGAACTACAGCACGGTCACATGACTTCACGTCACTACCGCTAAGCTAAAGGTGGCTAATGTTTGGCTATAAAGGAACTACAGCACGGTCACATGACTTCATGTCACCACCGCTAAGCTAAAGGAGGATAATGTTTGGCTATAAAGGAACTACAGCACGGTCACATGACTTCACGTCACCACCGCTAAGCTAAAGGTAGCTAATGTTGGGCTATAAAGGAACTACAGCACGGTCACATGACTTCACGTCACCACCGCTAAGCTAAAGGAGGCTAATGTTGGGCTATAAAGGAACTGCAGCACGGTCACATGACTTCACGACACCACCGCTAAGCTAAAGGTGGCTAATGTTGGGCTATAAAGGAACTGCAGCACGGTCACATGACTTCACGTCACCACCGCTAAGCTAAAGGTGGCTAATGTTGGGCTATAAAGGAACTACACCACGGTCACATGACTTCACGTCACCACCGCTAAGCTAAAGGAAGCTAATGTTTGGCATTATGACGTTTAGTCGTCTTATTTAGACACTTGTTAGCATTCACTGTTTTAAAAGTTCACCATTGGAGTTACTGATGTATTTTATGTCGTAAAAAAAAACGGTAAAATCTCCTCCGCTTGATGAGACCTTACTGCAGTTCAAAGCCAACATGCTGTCGTTACATTTGGTAAGGCACCACCGGGAAGAAAAGTTGATTGCTCCCAAGAAAGTGAAGACATCAGCTTCAAAGTCAAAGACTGAGGGGGGAATTTCACAAAAGGATTGCCCAGCTTTTGTGGAAGCTTAACCTCCAAAAATAAAACAAAAAGAAAGCGTGTAATTCTCAAAGCACCCTCTTACCTGAAATGCATTTCTAAGCAAATATCATCCTCAAACTCCTGTGGTATTTGCATGCATTTAAAATATGTATTACGCTTAAATCTGGCACGAAATTGGCTCCTTTCTAAGCAAATGAGCCTCATTGCGTGAACAGAATAATTCACAAAGACCAGCGCTAATAGCCTCACTTCCACAATGAAATGATTAAGGTTTTAAGAAAGGGATTTATAATCTTTCTTAATTATCTTTACACACATGTTTATTGTTGGATGCAGTGTCAGAATGCAATGACAGTTGTTACGAAATAAATGCATAAATAAAGCTCTGTTACATGTTATTCTAAAAAATATATGTTCATGTCCTCGAAATGTTCAATGTTACTAAGTATTGTGCTTTTCATGACATTTCATACCACTCTACAGGGCAATATTGTAATTTTTACTTCTCTACATTTATCCTAAAGCTTTAGTTACTTTGCAAATACACAGACAGCACTTTTAAAGTGTGCTATCAGTACTTTAACTAAAGGATCTGAGTAATTCTGTCTGGCGTTGCTTGACATTTGTAGGAGAAAAACGTTAATAACTTTGCACAAGATATCTTACGAACTGTCGTATTAGGATAAATGTACCTTTGTCAGTGTCTTAGATGTCCTCTAACTCAAGTGTGTGTTTCAGGCGTGCGATTTTGAACCCGCTGTAATTAAAATTGTGGAGGGAGTTAAGGATGGGAAGGTGTTGTGTGAGGAGGAGGTGCCGGAATATTGATTTATGAACAGGGCAAAGGTGAGGTGGCGTTTTCATTTCAGTAAGATATCATACAAACCATCTTCAGAGACATGTTGGTTTGTGTTAGATTAAAGGACATAACGAAGGAAACAAGTTAGAAAGAGAGAAAGGGAAGAGGTACTGTTAGAGCCATTTTTTGTGTTGATAATAAATGTATTATTTTCTAATGAATTAATCAGCTGTTATATAAGGAAGGGGTGGGACTGAGCCTCAGCGGAAATTGTCTCCAGCACGGAACGGGGAATCGGTACAGTCTTTGACCTCACGTTACATTGATCATTTTTGTTTATTTGTTTGTTTAATTTGATGGAAGAAGTCAATAAATTCGCCAGAGGAAGGCAAAGAAATCAGCGCCGACAGAGTTTTAATTGGACTGTTTTTAACGTGTGAGTCAAGAAGCGGATCCCTGTTAATGTGGCACAGTTTTAAATATCCTACAAGAATGAGGCACGACAGGTTCTGCTGGGAAAAGCCATGGACCAGAATTGTTAAGTCATTATTTAGCAAAAATAGGCACAGCTGTAAGATGGCGTCTGTTTTCTGTTTTCTTGAGTTTAGTTGTTGTCATGTTTTCATTAGAGGCACAACGTTTATGACCAGACTAAGAATCAATTAAATGAGCAGACCTGAGGAGAGTTTGGCAAAATAGATGGTATTGTTGGTGGCTTATAATGTGACTGAAAAGTAAAGCTCCATCAGGACCAAAGCCTCTCGAGCACATTAATGCACACAATGTAAACAATATCTTGTTTTTCATTATAATTCTGTCAGACTGCACATCCCTCTGAATTCTTTACATCCCACATTGTAACTGCACATATTTTATTCCAATTATTTTTGTACTTCTACGGGTATACCTATATTTCAACCATATTCGATGTAAATATTGCTATATTTTTTATGTTATTATAGTTTTCTTGAAATAGTTTTAAATCACGGTTCCATGTTTGTTTTATTGTTATGTTCATATATGTATGCACCATAACACCAAGATACATTCATTGTATGTGTTAACCTACTTGGCAATAAAGCTGTTTCATTCAGCAACCTCTTCTCAAGCTTATAGTTATAGTTGTCTTGAACCAGTCCCCTAGTTATTGTGGAATAATATTAATTATAATAACAATAATACGTGGGATTTTGATGGCGCTTTTCCTAATTCTCAAAGACGCTTTACTTAAAATCAGAACAGAAATAATACAAAGAAAACAAAAAACATAGAACAGTCTCAGAATAGGCTTGAGACTTTCCTTTTGATAAAGCTTATAATTCAGGCAGACCTCAAACCAGCACCTTGTTGCCCTGCTGTAGGTTTAGGAGTCCACTTTTTGATAAAGCTTATGGTTAGGGATGGGTTAAGGCCTACCTTGAACCAGCCCCTACTGTAATTATTCAGCTAAAATACTTAAAAACTGGGCTCAGGCTTGTGTTAAACCAGCCCCAGTTATTCTACGATAGGAGTAAGACTGTCCTTTCTGAAAAGCTTATAATTATGGCTGGTTCAAGCTTAGTAATTCTGATATAAGCTTAATAATTACATTATAATTTGTATTATTTTGATTGTCTATTGAGTAGTTTTATTATGTTTTTTTTCAAGCAACATCTTTTACACGTCTGTCCGTCCTGTGAGAAGGATCCCATCTTTGTTTCTTTAATGTTCCCCCTTTATTTGTTCGGTTTCATGGCAGTTTTTCCTTGTACAATGCAAGGGTAAAAGGACAGAGGGTATTGTATTCTGAACATTGTAAAGCTCCCTGAGACAAATGTGTAATATGTGATATTGGGCTGTATAAGTAAAACTGATTGATTCCTGTATGAGCTTGTATTGTTCATGTTCTGTTTTCCTTTTGGCCAAGCCAGTTCAATACACCCTCAGTGTCTGACATCAGTTCTCCTGCTTCGTCATTGTATTTCGAGATAATAATTGTCACCTCAGTTGTAACCTGAATTCTCAGTGAAAGGCTCTGGATCATGAGGTGGGAAAAGGACAGGTGTCAGGGACCTATGATAAAAGAGGAGTTATAGACACTGAGGGGTGAAGGGTGTGCTTAAATCTGTCCTCCTACAATTGATATTCTGAGCTCATAGTTTGCTAAAAACCCCTCCTCCTCTTCCTCTTCCTCCTTTTTCTTCCAAGGGTGATGTCATCCCTATATGGATCCTTTGGTCAGATGCCATCGTCGCTTTCATCTCCGTCACCATCACCATCACCATCTGCACACACACATCCACTTAGCCTCGCAGCGACCTACATCTTAATGCACATTTGCTGCAAAGGACACAAATATGTCTGTGTCATTAGATGGGTGGAGTCGGGGTGGAGTAGCCGTCCAGCTGCAGAGAGACTTTCGGTGTCACATCCACTGAAACTAGAGCTTGTTTTAGGCTTTAATGGATAACCATGGTGGAGGGGTGCGCTCCATTTTAATATATCAGAGTGCTTTCCACGTGAGGGAGGGTGGGGCCAATAAATCATTTCAAATTCATTACGAATTCATGGTAGGGAGTGAAGGCTTGTGTGTGTGTGTGTGTGTGTGTGTGTGTGTTGTGTGCTTTGTTTTGGACTCAAAAAGGGGGAAAAGGCCAAAGGTGAGGTTTTATTATAATTACCGAGCGGACCACCAAGAGAGGGGCTAGTTGGGAAAGAAGGAATATATTTAAGAGTAGCTTCAATCTGTGAGGGACGATCATCCAACAACAAGACGGTGGTGCATGAATGGGACTTCAACCTGGAAATGAGTCAGCATTTTTCGCACTTCATGTTACCTCGTTGTGAAGTCAATGGTTTTTTTAATCTGCTTTTGGTTAGATGCCTAGAGGAAGGTCTGTTTTTTTAACAAGCTGAGGAGATTTTAATGTTTTGTTCTGCGACATAAAGTATTTTGGTGAATACCGGACTTGTGAATTTAAAAACAGTGGTAGCTAACAAATGTCTAAATGAGACGACTAAACGTCATCACTCCCAACATTAGCCACCTTTAGCTTAGCGGTGGTGATGTGAAGTCATGTGACCGTGCTGTAGTTCCTTTATAGCCCAACATTAGCCGCCTTTAGCTTAGCGGTGGTGACGTGAAGTCATGTGACCGTGCTGTAGTTCCTTTATAGCCCAACATTAGCCGCCTTTAGCTTAGCGGTGGTGACGTGAAGTCATGTGACCGTGCTGTAGTTCCTTTATAGTCCAACATTAGCCACCTTTAGCTTAGCGGTGGTGACGTGAAGTCATGTGACCGTGCTATAGGTCCTTTGTAGCCCAACATTAGCCACCTTTAGCTTAGCGGTGGTGACGTGAAGTCATGTGACCGTGCTGTATGTCGTTTATAGCTTAATGTTAGCTTTTTTACTATAAAAATCCTCCTACGGAACAGACCATGTCAGTTCAAAAACATGTTTGCCACAAGGCTTTTTTTCTGCAATAATCCAAAATCAAATGGAAAAATTATTTTGGTTTTTGGCAGCAAGGAAGCGATGGAGATGCTATCTTCAGGGTCAACCTACCTAAAATATGTCTAAAAGTACTTTATCAAGCGTTGCAGCCATTATTATAGGGTTGTTTGGTAGTGAAGCTAAAGATAATGACCTTTTTATGCTTACAATTGATGTCTTTGTTCCTGTACTTTCCGCCAGTAACCTGATTGGTCAACTTAAAGCGTGATGTTGGACTGTGTTTGAAAAAAACAAAAAAAAGGATCAAAAACATTTGTTTGCCACAGAGTTTATATTCAGCAATAATCCAAAGTCAAAATCCCATTGGCTTTTTGTGGAGGAAAGCTGCTACACCTTCAGGGTCGCACTATAGAAACACGTCATCCCTCACCTCTCTCTCTGGAAACACTTATTCACTTCAGTTGGAAAAGGTTACCATGCACTGCATTACTAATATTTAGATTCTGGAGGTGTGTGTGATGAACAGAGGTGGGAAGTAATGGAGTACAAATACTTTGTTACTGTGCTTAAGTACATGTTTCTGGTATCAGTACTTTACTCCACTACTTATTTCTCTGACGACTTTTTACTTTGACTTCTTACATTTTGAACCCAAATACCTGTACTTTCTACTTCTTCCATTTTCCAAACAGGCTGGTTCCTTTAGTCTGAATGTGTGTTTGGTGGCGTGATCATTATTATTTAGACTCATTGCGTGCCTATTGATTTGAACACGATCTGTGTATCCATCATTTCCTGGTCTTCTCTAAAGAAGAGGGACCAATGAAAACGTTGTCATGTTGCCGTTGTTCAGCATGGAAACATTCATTAGCTAACAATGACATTATTGTTCTATTAATATAAAGGGAGGTCAGGTACTCTTTAAAACAGCTGCTAGTTATGGGTACTTTTTACTGAAGTACATTTCAAAGCCCTCTTTACTTTGACTTGAGTAAAGAAGTTTAGTCAGTACTTCTACTTTTACCAGAGTATTTTTAAACACGAGTATCTGTACTTCTACTGGAGTAAAGTGTACTTTTTCCATCTCTGTGCACTGCATTATTAATATTTAGATTCTGGAGGTGTGTGTGTTGGAGGATCTTGAGGATAAAGGGTGGGGAGGAAACAGCCGCAGAGCTCTACTACACTATCGGCTGTCGATTGATCACGGAGGTCATCTGAAAGTCGATCTCCCTCTCTTTCTCTCTATCTCTATATCTCCCTCTGTCACCCAAGTGTGACCCTCCCCCCTTTCCTCCCCTTTCCTCTGTCCAGAATTACAACACAAGGCAATTAAAGCCGGCGACTCGCTGTTCTGGGCTCGTAATTTTTAACTCGACGTAATTAAAAGTGTTGCAGAGACAGCATCGGGAGGGAGGTAAAGATGGGAAGGTGTTGGGTGACGAGGTGAGGGAGTGATTGATTGACGGACGGGGCGAAGGTGGGGTGGGGTAAAGGGGGAGAGGAGGGGAAGGGTTGGAGAAAAGCTGGGGAAGGGCAGAAGTCAGAGCCTTGAGTTTGATTGGAAAGAGAAAAAAATGGGGCAAAGGGAGGCTAAAGGAAAGAAATGAGATGAAAAAACAGAAACGTTGACTTGTTTGACCTGTGTGTGTGTGTGCGTGTGTGTCTGTGTGTGTGTATGTGTATGTTTGAGTGTGTGTGTGTGTGTGTGTGTGTGTGTGTCTAACATGTCCACATGGTCCTCAGGGGATTACTAATGAGATGACCGGGGTGAACTAATTGTGTCTGTTGAGTTCTCTTGTACAATCAATCAATTACCACAGACAGTGCACTGCGGGGCAAGTATGTGTGTGTGTGTGTGTGTGTGTGTGTTTATGTACTATTGTCATCACTGTAAAGACAGATGTGAATCCCAACCAGCTGTACATGCCTACTAAGGTTTAGCCTTTACTAAAATGACATTTTAACCCTTTTTTCACTTTTGTCATATCTGTACTTACTCTATTTTAAACCAATGTTTGAACAAATATTGTTGGATTAGTTTTAGGGTATTCGGTTAATTCAAGAGGTTTTTTAGTTTGAGATATCATGGTAACATTAACATTGTGTATGTGTTGGTCCAAAATGATCCAGTAGTGAAAATCTGACATTGTGAAAGCCCTGAATGAGGTCAAAAGATAAGAACATTCTACTTGGAAAGATTTACCATAATATCTGGACTTATTCTTTATAAATTGTCATCGTTGTTTATAGCCCTGATTTCTGCCATGAAAACAAACAGAGCAATGATACTGAATGCAGGATGTTATTCCACATGGTGTATGATAGTGACAAAGCGTCACAATCGCTGCTGTGTCCTGTGTTTACCGTGCATTAGTACGGTGGACACAGCAGCGATTTCCTGGGTGAAAACTCCCTGTTTCCACTTTAATTTCCCATCACTAGTTTAGATTACATGTTAGACGCTTTTATCCAAAGCGACTTACATACTCAACACTGTGGGCAATCCCCACGGGAGCAATCTGGGGTGAAGTGTCTCAGGGACACAACGACATGCTGACTGCAGTGGGGTTTGAACCTGTGACCCCTGATCATAACACCGAGGCTCTATCCACTGAGCCACACGTCACACGCCTCCCTAAGCAGAGAATATTTGCATGAACAGAAAATCCCCAAACAGCATCAAACCTAAAACTGCACTACGGCTTCTTTCTTTCTTAGACATTCAGAGTCGAGTCCAGAAAATTCAGTTCAGCTCAATAAAAATGAAGTTGATTAAGTCCTCCGCTCAAACAGTAACATTAAACAAAACTAATCACGTAAAAATAGACAGGCTCGGTTCAGGAATCCAGTTTGTGCGTAATCCCTAATGACACTATTTTTCAGTGGAAAAGCTTTGTTTTGATTGCTTCAAATTGATTTGTTGATTTGTTTGTTGTTCTTGTTTATTGGTTTACATAATTCAGGTTTTTTGTGGAGGACAGTTTGTTTTATTTTGTGTGTTTATTTGTTTCAATAAAAAGAAATGATTTCAATAAGCCTGAAAGTGATGGTGAAATATCATGAGTCTTTGTTTTGTGCTGTAAATACTTTATGGAATTGAAATAAAGTGTAACGTGTCTATTTTTGATAACAAAAGATACAAAATAAAAATAAACCATTAGACTTGAAAAAGAGGATTTTGCACAAAAGATGACCTTTAAGTAAAAGTCCTGCATAGACAATCGTAGCTAAGTAAAAGTACACAAGTATTATCAGCAAAAAGTACCTAAAGTATAAAAAGTAAAAGTATTCATCGTGCAGAAAACTGCCTTTAAGTGTGTATATAATTATATTTGTATATCTGACATGTATCATTGCATTGAGTAGCATTTTACGGCTGACACGAACAAAGTCGTGATTGACTTTTTCTTAAATATTTAGTGTGCTCTTTTGTGACTTAAAAGCAGAGTCCACTTAATTGTTAGAGATGCATTTAGTTAAAAGTAAATGGAGTAGAAGTTTAAAGTAGCATTGAATGGAAATACTTAAGTACCTCAACATAGTAAATGTACTTAGTTACTTCCCACCTTGCCTATGATGATATCCGGGACATTTCAGAATGTAAATCTACGAACAGTGCACGAGAAAAGTTGTACAGACTCTCCCAAACCCTGCATGAATGATGACTGCAACAAAATCCACTTTCACTTTCAATTCAACAATTAAAATCCTCACAAATGCAGCACGATAACGGGACACTTGAGTTTATCTGACAGTGAGGAGGGGTCTTCAGATTCACGCTGTATTTATGAATGATGACGTTCAACGGAGGCCACGTGAAAGTACAACTATACATTATTTTCATTAGTGGCGTGCAGAAGTGTATGGCCTTAATATCTCATCTTAATGACCCCTCTGGCTTTATGGCTATTTTTCAACCCCCACACACACACACACACACACACACACACACACACACACACACACACACACACACACACACACACAACACACACACACACCACACACACACACACACACACACACACACACACACACACACACACACACACACACACACACACACACACACACACACACACACACACACACACACTAATAAGGTCATAAGGGAGGAGTTAACGTCACAGCCCCTCCTGTTTCCTCCTCCTCTCTCTCTTTCTTCTCGTCTCCTCGGAGCCGCTCTCTCCATTTCTTTAATCATCAGCTCAATAAAAGAGCGTGAAATGAAACATAATTGAGTTTTAATTTGTCTGTGGAGCTGCAGCCTCCCGCTGACGAAGCTCATTACTGAGAGGCAAGGAGGAGGAGAAATGGAGGAATAAAGTACAGTTGAGTACAATCTTGAGGTACTTGTACTTTAATTTAATATGTCCATTTAATGCTTTTACTGTAACAGAGTATTCCTACACTCTGGTACTTCTACTTTGACTCAAGTACAAGACCTGAGTACTTCTACTTTTACTCAAATACAAGATCTGGGTACTTCTACTTTTACTCAAGTACAAGATCTGAGTACTTCTACTTTGACTCAAGTACAAGATCTGAGTACTTCTACTTTTACTCAACACAAGATCTGAGTACTTCTACTTTTACTCAATTACAAGATCTGAGTACTTCTACTTTTACTCAATTACAAGATCTGAGTACTTCTACTTTTACTCAAGTACAAGATCTGATTACTTCTACTTTTACTCAAGTACAAGATCTGAGTACTTCTACTTTTACTCAAATACAAGATCTGGGTACTTCTACTTTGACTCAAGTACAAGATCTGAGTACTTCTACTTTGACTCAAGTACAAGACCTGAGTACTTCTACTTTTACTCAAGTACAATATCTAAGTACTTCTACTTTTACTCAAGTACAAGACCTGAGTACTTCTACTTTTACTCAAGTACAAGATCTGAGTACTTCTACTTTGACTCAAGTACAAGATCTGAGTACTTCTACTTTGACTCATGAACAAGATCTGAGTACTTCTACTTTGACTCATGTACAAGACCTGAGTACTTCTCCCACCTCTGATAATATGCCATACTATATATATAGTATGGTATAATGTCCACATTGACACACTACAACGTTAAAATGCTTTAAAATGTATTTTCCGTTGATAAATACATAATATTATTCTATAACACTATATTAATGTGAAAAGAGCCATCTGCATACTGAGTACTTTTACTTTTGAGTACTGTACTTCAACATAAGTAACATTTTTACCTAAAGACTTTTACTTTTAATAGATGTTAAGTTCTTATTTTCACTTAAGTAAAGGATCGGATAACTTCTTATGTCTGTTCATAAATAAAAGTAAAATAATATTTCATAACACGATAGTACTTTCAAAAGAGCCAGGCTGCATACCGAGTACTTTGAACTGATAATGGTTTAAAAACAAATGAAATTCCTTTTCATCTTTCATCATTCAAATCAGGACTTTGCCTTACGGATACCACAGTATTTTTTACTTTTACTTAAGTGAAGCATGAGTACTTCTTCCTCCGTAAAACACGCGTGTAAGCATGTGTGTGTGTGTAGGGATCAGTCGTGTGTGTGTGTGTGTGTGTGTGTGTTTGTATGCTCTCTGTGAGCTCACAGCCTCCAAACAAGTGTTCAAGTGGGAGAGCTCAAGTGCCCTTAAGTAGCTCCTTATCACCACTGTGAGGGTGTGTGTGTGTGTGTGTGTGTGTGTGTGTGTGTGTGTGTGTAAGCCTTGAGCTTCTTAAAGAGCCCACTGGGACAAGTGGAGGAAGCAGAGCGAGGGTTTAACCTGCACACACACACACACACACACACACACCACACACACACACACAGTTATGTAGGGCAAAAGCTGCCATGAGTTAACATAAAGTAGAGCTTTTCATAAGTACGTAATAAGTAATTTATTTTGTCTCTTCATTTTAAAAATGTAACTTGTTATGATTATTTAAAAATGTTGTTTCTATTTAATTTAATTGCATCTTTCATTGGACACTTTACTTCAACTTCTTATGTTTATATAAAAATAGTAATATTTTATCTGAAATACATTTGTATTTAATGTTAAAATGGAGCTAAACCCAGTTTCTTGTTTAGATCGATCAGCTAGGACTATGACTGTAATTAGAGCGATGATCTGCTTTTAATCATTAAAATCCTTATAATACATCACTGTATATATACTTGTATTGTTGTTATACATTATGCACATTTTTACTTTATCTAGGTACTTATATTTAATTACATATTTTTATTTCATATACATTTCATCAACAATGTGCTTAAAATTAATTCATTTTTGTAATTGCTTTTTGTCATTTGATTGTAAAGTTAAGCAACTGTTAAAAAACTAAAACTTTATTTCATTTGAAGCATGCTACAACCCAACAAAACGACACAATTCAGTCACACAAAAGCCCCCCCCCCCCCCCGTGCCCTCGTTGTTATCAACAATAGTTCTGACATGTAATTTCTGTTTTTCCACGACGGCAGAGTGAAGCTGGTCAAACAACAAACAGTAACACATGAGATAATGCGCCGGTAAAAACCCTAAAGACTCTTTATCTCAAAAAACAGATTTACCTCCGCTCTCTCCAAAACAAGTGGCTGGAAAAAACATACTTTCATTTGGGTTTTCAGTGTCCATGGCAACCCACCTGGCTTTCCCCGCCACGCGCTACTGGTTTTGTTACTGGTGCCCAGGGGCGTCGTCTGGACCTGGAAACATCCGGGGCTTAGCCCACAGTGGCGGTGTAGGTACCAGAATCTGTTCGGGGTTCGTTACGCTTACCAATGACGTCACGCATTGGCTGCAGCAACCCAAGAGGACATTTTACGCGGCAAATTCCGCAAAGAATAATACAAAATAACAATAGACAGTACTGTAAACATATTATGTAAATAACCCAATTTGTGTTCTGTGAAACTGAAAAGGATATTACATTGTTTTTTGTTACTTTCGTTGCAGTTGTATGTCTTGAATGTAATTTAGGTTAACTTCCTGTGCTTTTATTTTGAAGGCGAGTTTAGGCTGTTGACAGGAAGTTGTTGTTGCTATGGAAACACCATGACGGAGAAAAAAGTAATATCTTCTACATATAAAGACGTAGAAAGTAAAGAATAACGTGGTGGCCTACCAGATCTGTTACAATGAAGGCTCGATAATCAGCTCACGGCATATAGGTGTGTCGTGTGTGTGTAACACAGAGTTATAAAGGTTGGTATAAAATCCTTGTTAAATCGGAGAATTACGCCAGAGGTGGCGATATATGCTCCAAGTGGAAGCGATTCGCCATTAAGAAAAAGAAGAAGAAGAAGAAGAATTAAGCCATCTGGTGTCACAAACAAACGTGTGCCTGCATTAGCTTTGTTACGGGTTACGGTGTCAGTACCATATCGGCTCGGGTACCATATCGGCTCGGGGTCACATCCGTCGGGTCATATCCGTCGCTTACCAATGACGTCACACATTGGCTGTAGTACGGCAACTCAAGAGGGCCACCATACACGGTCAAATTCCGAACATTTAAACATAGCCTACACTTCATTCTTTACTTTGTCCGTTATTATATTTGGAAGATATTACTTTTTTCTCCGTCATGTTGTTTCCATAGGAACAACTTCAAACAGGAAGTTTAAGACATTTAAGACACTGCAACGAAAGTAACAAAAACAATGTAAAATCCTTTTCCGTTTTCACAGAACACAAATTGGGTTATTTACATAATTATGTTTACACTGTCGATTGTTATTTTTTAACATTCAAACATTACAACGTAATTAAATCCCGAACATTTAAATATGAATATGGTGAAATACATTCTTAGAATAAGCGAGAAATTGATTTAACTCCTGTTTGACAATAACTGTGAATTTCTTTCCTTTTATTTAAAATTAGAAATCAAATTTGATCATCCACCAGGGCGGGTCATACTCAGGTGCTAACATGAATCTGAAGGAAATCCTAACATGGGGGTGTCTAATGATGTGTTTTTTATGGGGAATTCAAATATGAGCTTATTTTTAGGATAACTCTAACCTACATCGTTTTGTATTTCTAAATTGGCAATTTTTCTAAGTCCACAGCCAAGAAAATGTTATTTGCATGTCATTTTATTTACGAGTATGGAATTATGGAATTCTAACACTGGAGCTTGTTATTATTGAACTTGATCATTCTGCTTCAGTTTGTGGGCTACAGCCAGTTTATGTTAGCAGCACGTTAACAGCTTCATCCTCTGAACGTGTGTACTGTCTGTTCAAAAAACTGCAGGAACCCAGAACACAGACAAAAAACATAACCCCCTTCACATCTCAACTATTGTAACAGGTCCCCGATATGACCAGTGATGATACCTGTATTAAGCACCTTGCAGATCGCTTCTCTGATTGTTTTATTGCACAATAAAATCATATATATTAACTTTCTCTTCTATGCATTTCAGTTCTTCATTAACATTCTTAATTAACACTTGCTTTCCTGACACAGTTCCACTAACATACATTCACTGTCAGTTACCCTTTTCTGTGATAAACACATATTTCACTTGAATTTCACATTCAGTAGACATTTATTGTACCTTAAAAACATTTTTCCACAGTATTAAATACTACTCTTCTAAAAACTTGAAAGTAGCATAGTAGCCCTTTAAACTGTCATGTCGAGCATTAACTGCAAGTCACTGAAATGCATAAACTGGAGAATAATTATGTTACAAGTATTACAGAAAACATATCCAAGTGTAACAAACATCCAGTATTAACCTTACTGTTTTTTACTAACAGTAACCAACTAATAATTTTCATAAAGTGCATATTTATTCCAAACTCACAATATATATATATATATATATATATATATATATATGTAATAAAACGTAATGCACAATGGTACACAGTATCCAAACTCTTTAGGCACTGGTCAGAGGCATTCATGTAAAGCAGATCACCAGAATCCAATACTGGTAAAAACGTTGCAGAGATCAAATGTTTCCTTGTCTGAAAGGAGAAACCTAATTTTAAAACAACATTTTCAGTGTGTGACTTGAAAGATAAGTTCTGATCAATAATAAAACCTAGATATGTGTATGTAGTGACCCTTTCAATGTCAATGTCAGTCCCTTGAACAGTACAAATGTTGGGGAGAAAAGAAGTTAAGTTTTTGCCATTTGAGAATATCATGAGTTTGGAGTTGTCTGCATTTAATACTAACTTGAGTTGAGATAAATGGGATGGAATAACATCAAAGGCAGACTGGAGGAAATCAAGACTTTGCTCTATAGAAGAGGATGAACAATAAATAACAGTATCATCTGCATAAAAATGGAAAGCAGCATTTGATAAATGATTAGTCCTAATATGGAACCTTGGCGCACACCCTTTCAAATCAAATCAATCAAATCAAGTTTTATTTATATAGCACATTTATAAACGATTTTTGGTCGAGCCAAAGTGCTGTACAAATAATAAAACCCTACAGTAAAGACATTTTACAGCTAATACAACAGCACAGTTTGTTCAGAATATCAGTATGAGAAGAAAACGACACCCTCTGTCCTTAGACCCTCACATCGTACAAGGAAAAACTTCCAGAGAAAACCCACAGTTTAAAGGGAAAAATGGGAGAAACCTCGGGAGAGCAACAGAGGAGGGATCCCTCTCCCAGGACGGACAGACGTGCAATAGATGCCGTGTGTAAATCGAAGAGATAATACATTTTACAGCGTAGGTAGACCAATGTTTGGAAATGCATGTGTCTATAATAAGAAGACGAATCAACGAAGATGTCAACAATCCTGTGGGAGCCTTCAGGGAAGCAGCATGACGAGACCCAGGCAGGACCGCAGAGACAGGTTCAGCCACAACCCGAGGTCCACGACTTAATCCAGAACTCAGGATAGAGGATCCAGGATGTGGTACCACAGCAAGAGGATCAGCCTCGACTCCAGATCCCGGCGTCGATATAGACACAAAAGAAGAAACATTTGGCTGGGTTAATCGGAACATGAGAATACACAGACACAGACAGACAGAAGGAAGAACAAGCACTCCCTTAGGATAGGTTGAGGGAAAAGGGTAGCAAGTAAGAAAGGGTTACTTATTTTTACTATTTATTATTACTTAAGGGTTGTTTATGCATACCTTGATTTTGATTTTGATTTTGTACCCGTAGGGTGTCGCACCCGGGGGCTGTCGCACGTCCGAGTCCAGCTTCAGTTAGCGTTGATGAAAAGAAAAAGGAGAAACAAGCTGTGGAGTCCTTGCAATTTACTGAAAATGTTGGAATTGCAATATGATAAACCATTAGAGGTATGATCACTTTTGCACCAAAAAACACCATTAGATAAATAGATAGATATATACTTTATTGATCCCTAAAAGTAAAGGGAAACATATTATATGAGATATAAACAATATAAAAGATTAAGGATAATTTAAATGTTCTAAAAAACTACAAAATACTTCAGTTAGGCCTAGTAAGTAGCAGGAATATGTGCTTACACTACAGGAGCAAAATCATGATGATGTCACATGTACAGGGGGTTTATACCTCATAATAAAAACGTATGTTCGTGACTTAACCATGGTCCTATTCTAACTGTTACTTACATTTGATCAGGTATTTCTTTGAAGCCTTCCGAATTGCCGCCTTCCTTACATCAGGATGTTTAGCGGCGATGGTGAGATCATGGTAACCTCCACTGAGCACATAGTGCTTTATCTCTGTATAATAACTCTCCATTTCTGTCAAAGTTAAGAACAAAAGAAAATATTGTACTTTACCTATGGCGCAAAAATGTCGTATATACACATTTAATACATACTTATTTTTAATAATCTATTATATTGCGTTATTTCAAGATGGAAAAATTATCTTTTTGATAATATATAATATATAAAAGTATATATATATATATATATATATAATTTTTTGATAATGTATAACATAATCAAATATCAAAATCAAAACGAAATAAGTAAGTATTAGGGCTACTGTATACTGGCACTTGTAAGCATTAACTTTAATTAATTTAAACAGAACAAAAGAACATATTTTACTTTACATGTGGCGGGAAAATATCTTATATTCTTCTTACCGTCTCCTCTCTCTCACTACGCTCATTCGTCTTTGATCAGACCCGCGGTATACCCTAGTCAGCGCCCCTAGTTACACCAATCAGCGTGCGAACGCGTGAACGCGTGACGTCATTGGTAAGAAACGGATATGACCCGACAGATGTGACCCCGAGCCGATATGGTACCCCGAGCCGATATGGAACTGACAACGGCAATGGATTGTGGGAAATTCTCATAACATGTGAGGATCTCTCGAGGTTAAGGTGCCTGTATTATGTCGGTGGACAAAATGTATGTTTTTATTTTTATAAGGACAATAACGTTCTGTTGTGTTTGTTTAGTTTAATGTTAATCGTTTAATGCTCACACAGCAACATGTTTTTTGTGTGTGTTTGGCTATTGGTTTAATATGATTTATCAACGTGATCATCAATAGCTAATCTGAGCTAATAATCTAATGTGAGAGCGTGCTCCACATGATGGCTCGACTACAAAGTCTTCCATGTTTCTACGCTTCTTCTTCTGTGTCACAGTTTCGGGAATATCAATATCATAGACTACATGTGCTTTCTCGTCACTTCGGTAACTTTTCAGTGTGTTCTCAACTGCTGTTTTGTAATTTACTGCCTGCACCAAGTCAATTGTTTCTTTCTGCATCTTCAGAAACTCCGCTGACAGTTTAAAGTTTAAACACTGTCACAGAGGAGAGGTACGTTACTGTCAGCCAATAAAACACGTTTATTTCCATGCAACTCTCTGATTGGTCTGGTGGTGTCTTGCCTCTGTTGCATTCACTGAACACGGGAAATTACAAATTCTGCCGTCCTCTAGGTAAAGTACGGTTAATGTATTACATTATTGAGGGAGAATTTGTCCGGGGCTAAAGAAAAAACATCCGGGGCTTACCCCAGGCGACGCCCATGCTGGTGCCAGTGGATATCTGCACGTGGTGAAATGAACGTGTAGGAAACACGGCCGAGGGGGCGACGACACGTTAACACTCTGAGACTAACAATAGGACATTTACGTTTTTGTATATGTTTGTGTTTTGCCTTATTAATCATCTTTTGTTACAGTATAATCAAGTTTTACACATCCCAGTAATCAGCACAACCTCACGCCATGTTACATGTCACTCATTAAAGACTTCTATTCACTATAATAGGGGATATTTGTCCATAAAACAAAACTAAATAAAAACGGAGCTTGAATTTGTAACTCATTTTATTAAAACAGAACTTCTAAGCATAATATTGAAAGAACATTCAAGACAGAAAATAACACACATTTCTTGGGAGTGTGCCAGAAGTGAGTAGAAGCTTCTAACTTCTTCTGTTCATGAGTTGTGCTTTGAAGACGACGTGATATTTGGGATCGTATACGGCCCCGTGTCAGAGGGTTAAAGATAAGAAAAATGCTGACTGTGTCAAAATAAAGATACAACAATTTAAACAGAAATAGCTCAAGCTGTTGAGAGAGAAACTGGCTCCATTCAGCACTACTTTGATTTAATGATGGGGGAACGTGGGTCACATTGGGAGGAAAATCTTCTAATTGCACAACAGACATTTTACATTTTTTAAAGGAGTGTGATTTTCCATGAGACTGTCTTAATTTAAGATAAGATGTACTTTATTGATCCCTATTTGGGAAATGTTTGAAGCACAGGCAGTATGAACATCAAGGCTGGAGACATGAAACACAGAGACACTACATACAAATATGAAGCAAAAAAAAAATGGTATATGTTAAAAAATGGTTTACAAGAAATATTAATATACAAAAGTGATAGAAAAGTAGGCACAACAAGAATACAACACATTCATAATTATAATAATCGAATCAGTGCCAATGTCAGAATGTAAAGTACTGAGCAGTTTTAGATCACATTGTTGAGAGATCTGCCAGTCTTACACTCTTTGACCAGCAGGGGATTGTGTGCAAATGAACCCTGAAGAAATGGAACCTTCTGTGAATACATTTTTCTAAAAGGTTTCCTAGCATAATGATGTTTAGTTTACCGTCATTAGTGCACGCAGTTCTGTTTAAACACAGATGTTGCTGTAAAGATCTCACCTGTTTCCTGTCACTTTCCTCCTGGCCAAACTGAGCTGCTGAGTCACACCTGCTGAGGTTGGGCCTTGATGATTGGACTGTACCATTATCCACAAAAACAGAGGGGTGTTCTCCACAGCCACTTTATCAAAACCACCCTTTTTTAAGAAGAGCTTTGTGTTATTTCACCTTCCCTCGTTGGCTTCTCCTCCCTTAAATACATCAACGCACAATGGGGTCTAATCGCTGATGTTTAATATATATTGCCCTTTGTCCACATGGCAATACATGTTATTGCACTAAACAAACTTGAATCTCTCCTGATTGAAACAGATGTTTGGAGGTTTTTATCCAGTCAAACGAACGTTCACACATTAGTTACACAAAACAAAAGTTCCAGTTTCACTTCTCTCTATAGTCTATAGACGCATTTAAACACACTTTAATTACTAAAAACACGCAGAAAATGTCTTTTTTAAGATATACTTAAGATAAGATATACTTTATTAATCCCAAATTGGGACATGTTCTCATTGCAGCAGCTTGTAAGACAAAGTATTTCACATAATAAGAATACAACTACAGAAAATAAACAATTATACAATATAAACATCTCAAAATAGAAGATCAGAGTGAAAATATATAAGTTGACCGTGAAGATACGAATATGAAAACTATCTGACGAATAAAACAGACACACACACACACACACACACACACACACACACTGTATTATCATTATTATGTGTTGTGTGCGCGTGTGTGTGTGTGTGTGTGTGTGTGTGTAATACAAATAGCCCCAGCCACTCTCTCTCATATTGACTTAGTATTACATTCCTTTACACATTTCACTTCCCTCAGGGGGGGTTTCCTGCATGTAATAGCCTTGCTCCATGTCACACACACCTTCACACACACACACACACTTGTAGTAAAACCAACAATAAATGGAAAAAGGAACAATCATTCGCTGTGTAATCTGTTTAATCTACACCTTTTCCAATCTCTGCTCTCATCTGCTTCCTCCACCTTCACCAGTGCTTGCTCTCTCTCTCTCTCTCTCTCTCTCTCTCTCTCTCTGTTCAGGGCTTTGACCCCCCCCCTCCCTCCCTCCACTCAATCCATCTTTTCTAAAAAACATAAATACCAGTTTCCTATTACATCAGTCTGATAAAGCCGACAGCTGAGGCAAGATTACATTACTGCTGAGAACAATACTTTAATGTGTGTGTGTGTGTGTGTGTGTGTGTGTGTGTGTGTGTGTGTCAATCAGTCCAACAACATTTATTTGCTTTTGCTCCCTTGGGAGAGATCTATGTGTGTGTGTGTGTGTGTGTGTGTGTGTGTGTGTGTGTGTGTCAATCAGTCCAACAACATTTATTTGCTTTTGCTCCCTTGGGAGAGATCTATGTGTGTGTGTGTGTGTGTGTGTGTGTCTTCAGTTTGTGCTTGTATGCTAGAAAACCTGAGGAAAACACCCCATAAGTACAGTAAGGTAAAGTCAGAAAGTCTAATCTTTCTAAGTAAACAATAGATATTTTCAGTTGGTTGTGTGTGTGTGTGTGTGTGTGGTGTGTGTGTGTGTGTGTGTGTGTGTGTGTGTCAATCAGTCCAATGATATCAGTCTATGATACCCGAGGAAAACATTATTGTGTATCTTTATTTGTGTAGACCCCAAAAAATAAAGGACAAAGTGAGAATGTCTGATCTTGCTAAAAAACGAAAAATGACTTGGTTGCACTTCAGTGTGTGTGTGTGTGTGTGTGTGTGTGTGTGTGTGTTGTGTGTGCCTGTAAATCAGATTGATTGCAGCTATAATTAAATTGTATGTGCTCCCAGAGATCATGTCTCCCCTCCCTCCCTCTCTCTCTCTCTGTTACGGTAAGTATGAGACTGTATCACTCTCAATATTTCTTCCATTTTCCCCCACAGAAGAATTCAAACCGCAGTAAAGTGTCTCAGTCGTGCAGCAAGATGTCGTCTTACTCTCTCAGTAATGTGGGGCTTTTTGTTTTCAGTTTGAATTTAAATAAAGAGCTATTTACCATAAACAGACGTTATAATCAAGAGTCTTTCTGTTCTCTGATGCATAACAAGCAACAAAAGTACATTTTTAAAGAAGACATCTAATAAAAAAACTCGCTTTTCTGTTTGTCTGTACTTACATTTCACTATCAGAGGTGCATGGAAAGAAGCCTTTCAGTTTGACACCTCACTACTTCTTCCATGGCTCCCACAGGATTGTTGACATCCACCTGGATCATCTTCTTCTTCTTTATAGACACAAGCATTTGGACTGCCTATGTTGTAAATGTATTATCTTTTTAATTTACACACAACATCTATTGCAGTGTGTCCGTCCTGGAAGAGGGATCCTTCTTTCTTCACTTTCTCCCATTAACTGTTGGGTTTCTTTGGGGGTGTTTCTTTGTCCGATGTTAGGGTCCAAGGACAGACGGGGTCTTATTCATATTTTGTACAAACTGTAAAGTCCACTGAGACAAATGTGTGATTGGGCTTTATAAATACACTTTGATAGATTGATTGATTCCCCTATATGTCAAACACAGGTTCATCGAAATAAAAAGTGGTGTTAATATGTGGAGATATATCCCGCTGAACAAAACGTGTAAATAATAGGGATGCTCCGATCGATCGGCCGCCGATCGATATCGGCCGATACTCACTCTCTGCCGATCAATGGGTGCTCTCTAAAAATGCCGATCGCGAGAGCCGATCACATGACGTAAAATACATGACACTTTTCTCAGTGAGCGGCAAAACAAGCTCGCCAAAATGGCTTCACCGGTCTGGCAGTATTTTAAGGTGTCCGAAAAAGACAATAAAATAGCGGTATGCAACGTGTGTGAAGCACAAATCCTGCAGCTCCACCCGCTGTGACGGACCGGTGAGCGGAGCAACACACACACTAAGAGTTAGACCTAACACACTTAGCGATTTTATCTACCTCTGGAACTAGCTACACTAGTTATACATATATTTATTCTTCACTGTCGGCCGGGTCACTCATTACTGGATCAGTGAGCTGCATGAGACGATACCGACAGGCTGTCAGGAGAGAGAGAGAGGGGGAGAGAGAGAGGGAGAGGGGGAGAGAGAGAGGGAGAGAGGGGGAGAGAGCGCTTCCGCTCATTTCTCCCGTGTTATTTTCCAAAGTTAATGTAAACTTGAATAATGTACTTCATCTGAAAGTAATAATTATGTTGGTTGTTGTTTGTGGAAGCGCCAGTGAATGAGCCCCATTAACTGAGTTTTAAACATCACTTTAAATGGAAGATCCCCATAGGCCCCGCCCACTCGATCGGATCGGTGATCGGTATCGGCCGATACTGATTCCGGCGATCGGCCCCAAATTTGGCGATCGGAGCATCCCTAGTAAATAATAAACGTTTGACAAGGAGCTGCTTTTGTGGAGGCAACCAAAAATACATCATGACTGCACTAATAAAGCCCCCAAATACAAGTGTGAACTTTCAATGAAGCGTCACAAGATATACAATGATACAGTTTTGGGAGAAACACAACAGTGTGCGTAAAAATATAACTCAAACATGTGTAAAACGTGCATTTGTTGAGGACTATTTTCAGCTGGAGAATCAAACTAAATTGGTTCTTTACAAAGTATTTACAAGAGAAGTAAACTAAGGTTTCCATGTTAATAATAATGAGGAAACAGTCATTATTTTATAGTTAGTTAACAACGAGGCTATATGGCAAAGAGGAATAGGATATATCAGGAAATCACACACATTATTTGTTGGTGGGATGGTTTGGGATAAATTGATTGTTGATTTTGGAATTTGCAGGGATTTGTTGACAATCCTTGTACGATGTGAGGGTCTAAGGACAGAGGGTGTCGTATTGTCATACTGATATTCTGTACAAACTGTGAAGTCCACTGAGACAAATGTAACATTTGTGATATTGGGCTATATAAATAAACATGGATTGACATTGATTGAATAAGATGAACCTTTATTAATCGGAGAATTAAGGAAAAATGGGTAGGGAAGTCTGGCCAAATCTGTCTTTGTTTGAGTGAAAATGGTGTCATGGTCTGGCTCTCGGCCATGACAGAAGAATGGGGAAAGGACACGAGGTACGGGTAAAGTACGTGTTTTTATTGTAAGTAAACAAACAAAGGAAGCTACCAAAATGAAACTGTAAAGTCCACTGAGACAAATGTCAAATGTGTGATATTGGGCTATATGAATACTCGTTGATAGATTGATTCCAAGACAAAAAGGGAGGATCATTAAAGGTAGTAAAGCAAAGGTCGTCACAAATGCTACGTGCTACATGCTACACAGCCAAAGGTAACTCTTCCTCTGCAGGAGAGAGTATAAAATGTTAGAAAAATAAACAGTAAATATCAATCAGGTCTCACAAAGACACACATTCAAAAACAAAACGTTTCCTCCTTAATTCGATGCTTTTAATTACAGTGAGGATAAACCCCTCTTCATCCTCTCGTCTGAAACAATCCTCTGAGAGACTGGAGAGAAGGAGTCGGAGCAGATGGGTTTCCACCAGAGCTCCATCCTAATTTCCTCTTAAAGAGGGGGGGGGGGGGATCACAGTTGGCGTCTGAAGTTGGCATTTGTGAGAGTGACACTGTGATGTGAATTTTATTATTCTCTGTAATGAGCTGACAGCTATTGCATTGTTGTGTCTTAATCACGCTGGATTGGAATAGCCTTTTCCATTATGAGGAGCCACTTCCAATTCTCCTGCTCAGTTTCTCTCTCGCTTCTGTAATTCCCCGTCACCTGTCAGCGTGACAGAGTGTGGGAAGCGCCTTGTTTTTATAAAAACACATGCATGAATATATCCTTAATGTATGCATGCAGAAGATGTCTTTAATGATCGGCTCACTCCGGGGTGAAAACAGTAAAAGTGCACCATGGAAAGCACAAAGAAAAGATGAAGCAGGGGAAAGAGAAACAACAACAATGTCTATCTTCTTCAGATCTCTCCAAGTCAACAATTCCAACGATATTTAAATTCACATTGAACATCATTTTAAATAACATCTCGGTAATGCAAATTATAATGATTATAATATGCTTAAGGTCACCGCACAATCACTTATATACTATATCATCTGTAAGAAAGTGTATAAAAAAGACTTTTTCATCAAAAACTTAACTTAATATCAGATAAAAACACTGAAAAACGAATTATTAAATAACTATCATGTCTCATAAAGACCAGTGTTTGAATGAAACAAGGTACATTTACTCACTTATTGTACTTAAGTATAATTTTACTTAATATATGTAATTATAAAAAACCATGATATTCCTTTAATATAGGATGCAGTGCTGTACTACTACATTACGTTTCATTTAGCTAACCTTTATCTAGAGCAACTTACAATAATTGCAAAAAACATGACGTTACAAAAAGGAAAACGCAGGTTTATTTGCTGAAATAAGTCAAACTATTGTAAGTGCTGGTGTATTAGTTTAAATGGGTTAAACTCAATACTAATCTATACAGTCATTAAAAAGTGTCTAAAATTGGCTCCACATTGAAAAACAACATGAAAATGATATGAAATGTTTGTGTTATTTAATTATTAATACAATTTAAATTGAGGCAATGCATTTCCACGTTTTAAAAAGACCAAGGCCTTCTTTCATATGTCTTAGTAGCTCGAAGTGATGAATCGTACAGATGTAGAAAAACTCTTCACACTTTCTAAAGTATTTTCTCATCCTCGGTTGTTCACGCAAAAAGTGATGAAAGGACGTGTAGGAAGAAATACTAAAAAGAGCTGGAGGCAGATTTCCTCTCCTCGTCATTTCTGTCGTTGCGTAGAGTTGTCAAGTTGTTTCAGAAAGTTGCACAAATGATGTCCGACCCCACAACACCTCATTTGGGAAGTCAGAAAAATGTGCAGGGAGGAAGTTCCCGTCACTGTTTGACAGGAAGTGTGTGTGAAGCACTCAGCAAATCAAACAGAGCCGTTTACTGCACACACATCGATGTGTAGCCAGTGGTGCACAAATAAAAGTGAGCAACATGCGTGTTTTGATGAAGACTCAGGTCCATGATGAACACATGATAAGAACATGTTTTACAGACACAATTAACACTTAGTTTCATGTCTTGTTACATAAGAATAGATCATATTTGTTAAGTGTTATTATGGGAGAATTACTATTCTTATGGTACTACTGCCTTATTAGGCCGATATTGAGCAGCGCATATTAAGACCAAAACTCATGTACAACAATGTCCTTACTTGCAATAAATCAGCACTAATTAGAGGGTTATTGAGGAAAAACTCTCAACTAATGGCTTATTACTTGTAGAATATGATCATGTAGAATAAGGCAATAATAAGTGTTTTATAATGACTAATAAAGAGCCAATATACTGCTAATATGCATGTTAATTAACAACTAGTTGATGGTGAATGTGTGTACCTTAATATAAAGTGTTACCAAAATTAAATCCGGTTAATTTTGTTTGAACAGTCTCATCTTGTGAGAGCGTGTTCTGCCTCACTCAGACAGGGTTTCCTCTCCTCTGAACTCCTCTGTCCGTCACTCATCAGTTCAGTTCAGAGCGATGAAATGAAAGTAAAGATGGAGAGTCGCAGTCCGTCATCAGGCTGTCTTCATTAGTCTCTGTGGCTTCAAACAGAGCTTCAGCAGGAGGGAGAGGGAAGCACCCAAACATTCAGGAGATGACCATCAGCAGGGCTTCTGTTTACAGCTGACTTCATCATCAGGTCAGTTAGGTATGTTTGTAGAAAGACAGGCTGCTATCAGACTGTTTCCTCATGAAGAACGCTAGATCCTATGGGACTAGGGCGAGGTTCACTTACATTATCACAATCAGGACATGATGAAGACTCAGACTCATGATGAAGACATGATGAAGACTCAGACTCACGGTGAAGACATGATGAAGACATGATGAAGACTCAGGCTCATGATGAAGACATGATGAAGACATGATGAAGACTCAGACTCACGGTGAAGACATGATGAAGACATGATGAAGACTCAGGCTCATGATGAAGACATGATGAAGACATGATGAAGACTCAGACTCACGGTGAAGACATGATGAAGACTCAGACTCACGGTGAAGACATGATGAAGACATGATGAAGACTCAGGCTCATGATGAAGACATGATGAAGACATGATGAAGACTCAGGCTCATGTTGAAGACATGATGAAGACATGATGAAGACTCAGACTCACGGTGAAGACATGATGAAGACATGATGAAGACTCAGGCTCATGATGAAGACATGATGAAGACATGATGAAGACTCAGGCTCATGATGAAGACATGATGAAGACTCAGACTCATGATGAAGACATGATGAAGACATGATGAAGACTCAGACTCGTGATGAAGGTCTCGATGCAATCCTTGTCAGCCCAAACAGTCTGGAAGCCATTAAAGGAAATGTAGGAAACATTGTTGATGGAAACATTGTTGATGGAAACATTGTTGATGGAAACATTGTTGATGGAAACATTGCCAGAACAGTCCGTAAGAAATCGAAGGTAACGTTGTCGTCAGGTGTTTCCGTAAAGCACATTAAACCAGATATTCCTTATGACTCCTGGCTCACGCCGTTAGCTCGTCCATTTCATTAACCAGTGATCGTACGTTGCCCACGATGAGACGGAGACACAGCTTATATTTTATTTTCTCCATAATCTGAACCCAGCTCTCCCTCTTCGTCTCTTCAGTTCATCCTGCATCCTTTCTGTCCCTCTTAGAGGTTTCAGAGGAGACATCTGTTGTTCTGACCTCCATGTCAGCCAGCTTCAGAGCGATCAACTTCCCCTGGTGTAAACAGTGCTATGAATGTATACCAGCAGAAATGCAATGGCGGAAAAACAAACTAAATCTTTCTCTACTAAAATGTTTAGAAAGGGCACAGCTTAAGAAGTTACTAATAGAAGTTACTCATAGATAAATAACACGTTACGTAAAGTAAGAAAGCTAAACATTGAAACATAAGGAGCATTTGCAACAGGCATGCATGGTTGGCGCATGCACACTAAAATAAGGTTAATATAAACAACTTATGGTACACATCTTCATTGTCACATTACAGATAGTATAAAACCTGTAAGATCCTCTCAGTCTCGGACACATTTGGCAGAGCGACTCATAAGTATTCTGTCTCCTATCGTACAACAATATAATCTTCACCTCAAATCACCTAAAGTTGTCCGTATTGTATTATTTCCTAATGTTCCTGAGGGCTTGACAACCCTTTAATGAATACCTAATGACTCCCCTTGTCAATGATTCAGATCAGGTAGCGTTTGAATGTTTTCTCGATGACTAATTGGGTGCAAAATAACCATAAAAAGTTATCATCCGTTGAAGCGTGGCTGTAATTTTGGAGGCGAGACAGAGAAGTGAAGTCCAGTGCTGTGGATGTGAATATATATCCAGATACAGCTCACTGTGGGCAGGCAGAGAGAAACGCCACAGGCAACACACACACACACACACACACACACACACACACACACACACACACACACACACACACACACACACACACACACACACACACACACACACACACACACACACACACACACACACACACACACACACACACACACACACACACACACACACACACACACACACACACACACACACACACACACACATATGCACGGCTGCCTGCCATGTCCAACACGAATTCATCCATAAACTCAGCTGTCCTCTCTTCAACAACACAGGTAGAAACGCTGCTGGCGAAAAATTAAACCCCCTGTTGACGACACCTGTCGATACGACTTAAGCCCGGAGGTTGATGTGTTGTTGCCTCGTGATTCATTACAGCGTGTGTTGTGCACGGTTTCTTTTAGTCTACTTCTCAATTTAACGCTGCAGAAATATTCTATTTGATGTAATGTATGCTCTTTGTTCTCCAGGAGATTGAGTTTTTGGATCCGAATTTGAGTTTTTGTCACGGCTGCATGCAAACACGGCATTGCACATACATTCAAAATGATATAGAGAAAATATACATAAACACATATCAACAGTGTGTGATAAACTGTAGAGCACTGGTTGCCAACCTAATTTGCAAAACATTATGATTTGTGTGGAAACATTTCATTATTAAGATTTCTTTTTTATTTGAACCTTTCCTTTCTCTTTCTTGATCCTCCATAGCAACGGTCAGTACAGTCCTGGACAGCGGTCTGTTCTACTGGATTTACAACGTGTCACATGTTCTGAATGGACCAATCAGAACTGTATTTAGCCTCCGTATTGTTTATGGTTGAATGTGGGCCACGAACATTTTTTTGATTCTTAAGTGGGCCCTGAGTTGAAAAAGGTTGGGAACCGCTGCTATAGAGAATCCCTATTGAATACATGGCATCTTTAAGGTGAAGTGGACGAGGAGAGTTTGTGATGTGCTTGTGTTAGGTTGTGTTGTAGAAGTAAGTAAAGACTTTTCGTTTTAACTTATTCACGCCTGGACGTCCATTTTGTGTCCATGTGTGCAACAGTCGCACAAACTCAGTCTCTTAAAGCAGCGTTGAGACGGAGAAGGTTTTGAATGAACTGACTGAACTCTTGATTCAGAGACAGGTGACGGTAAAACGTCTCCACTTCTCTCCTCACTCTCCGGCTGGGAAAGGTTTCTTATATAAGTTACATGCTAAGTACTCAGAAATCAATGTGAGCATACCCAAGGCTGGCAGATTTGAATATTGAAATATCCTGCAGCAGTGAAGGTTATACTGCGAAGAAGTAGAGGTACATTTGAGGATTAAATAAGACTGTTTCTTGTGTAAAAAGAAGAATTTGCTTTTGCCTAAATGTAGTTTTCCTTATTAGTCTTCTTTAATGTATTTTGTTTACATTCATTCAGAGATGGGAGAAGTACTCAGGTCTTGTTCTTGAGTAAAAGTAGAAGTACTCAGATCTTGTTCTTGAGTAAAAGTAGAAGTACTCAGATCTTGTTCTTGAGTAAAAGTAGAAGTACTCAGGTCTTGTTCTTGAGTAAAAGTAGAAGTACTCAGGTCTTGTACTTGAGTAAAAGTAGAAGTACCAGAGTGTAGGAATACTCTGTTACAGTAAAAGTCCTGCATTCAAAATGTTACTCAAGTAAAAGTAGAAAAGTATTCTAATCAAAATATAGTTAAAGCACCAAAAGTAAAAGTAGTAATTTTTATGTTGAGTTTATGGTCTGCATCTCTAGTTTCAAGTCTTCTTCAATACAACATGAGGTAGCATGATGCCTACCCTCTTATAGAAAAGCGTTCTAGAATATAAAATACTTTATTCCACCACTGAGAATAATTTGCCGCATCTTTTAATTATCCGAAATGTATGAATGAAGTGTCAGAATGTATCATATTACTGTTTTTCTTCCAGTCGTCTTCAATTTCCTCACTTTTTATTGAATGTTCCCTCTGGTTCCTCGTGTGTGTGTGTGTGTGTGTGTGTGTGTGTGTGTGTGTGTGTGTGTGTGTGTGTGTGTGTGTGTGTGTGTGTGTGTGTGTGTGTGTGTGTGTGTTTGTGTGTGTGTGCGTGTGTGTGTGTGTGTGTGTGTGTGTGTGTGTGTGTGTGTGTGTGTGTGGTTTAGGAGCCATGCTGGGTTCGCTCTCTGCTGCAGATGCTAAACATTCAGCTGCCTTCCCATCAGCCCCTCTGTTATTACCACGGACCCACTGACTGACTCAACAGCTGCCCAGGGTGTGTGTGTGTGTGTGTGTGTGTGTGAGTGTGTGTGTATCTTTACAGTGTTGCCTGCCAGTGGCGCGTGAGTGCTTACATTTGTGAGTGAAATGATGCAAGTGTGTGTGTGTGTGTGTATATAGTATGTGAGTCAATTGTTGCCAAGTCTATGTGCATGATTTCATTTGAAGGTAGCATGAATGATGCATGTGTGTGTGTGTGTGTGTGTCTGTGTGTGTGTGTGTGTGTGTGTGTGTGTGTGTGTGTGTGTGTGTGAGCTAAAGTGAAACGATGGTGAGGAATACGTGCTTATGTTTGTGTCATCACCCGCTGGTTTGCCACTTTTAGATGTTTCAAACATTCTGTCTCCTCTAAAGTTCAGGATTGAATGTTTCTCAAAAGCACAGCTCAGCTAACCCAGGAAATGTCGTGCATCTTATCCGGATCAAACCATTTGGATGAGTCGATATCGAGCAGACTCATCTATCAGAGAAACCTCGTTGTAATGAAAAGGTAAATCAGACTTTGTTTTGTTCATTTGGAAGATCCTCTCCACTGTTTCCGCCCCGCTGTGATGCGGCGTGATGTGAAATCTGTAATTCAGAGTAAATGTGGCGCAGCGGATACAGCTCAGTGTGAAGCACAAACATCAAGGAAGAAGATCCTTTTACCTTTTACTTTAGGAAAGAAGGTACCAATGCAACACTGAGAGAGCAGTGTCAGAAACACAGAAGTCTCATTTCCTGTGATTCCCTCGTGCATCTGAAGGTGGTTTGGGATTATTTGCAAGAACGATAGTCTCTAATAAATCCATGACGTCAGCCATCTTGGAAGGATACAATCGAAGCGAAGCACAAAAACAACTTTAATTTAAACTTGTTAAACATGGTCTTTAAGCATCGTTGTGTTGTTTATTATTCGTATAATATTATAATCATTACTAAGTATATTATTATGATTATGTCAATGTGTAAGAAGCATTTAAATGTTGTTACTGGAAGACAGTAAGGTAGTTTAATTAAATAAAATTGAGTCTCGTTTAGTTTTTCCCAATCTAGGGGTTGGTTAACACAATCAAATCAAAGTTTAGTTATATAGCCCAATGTCACAAAAGACGTTTGTCTCAGTAGATTTATAGAAACAAACATCAATATTGTATATAATATAATTACAGGAAGTAAATGAAAAGACAAGATAGCAGTGGCGAGCCGTGACTTTTATACCTAGGCCCTCTGACCCCCCCCCCCCACCCCTTCCCTCGAAAAGGGGTGTGAGTTATTACGTCACAGCGTATACTTCAGCGGAATATCAAAACAACAGCCCGGGGTGCAAAACGCATCAATGACAGCGACCCTCTACCACACTAAACAACACCATTTATATAAACACCTATCATGACAGGGCACCCACAGCCAAGTAACAATTCAAAATGAATGAAGTCGGCACGGCGGCCCACTTTGAAAATTACTATGGCCTACCTTTGATGATCAAATCACTTAAACAAAGTCCATCCTCCTGTCCTTTTGGATGAAGCACTTGATGGCGGGTCATGCAGCTGATCCTCTGACACTCCAGTTTATCATTGGAACTCAATCTTGAAAATGCCTCGGTTAATAATTTCGCAACGATGTCATCACTATCACTGACGTGAGCCATCATGAACGAACTTATGCTAATCATAAATCTATCGATCATAAATCTTAATCTATCGATTAGATTTATGATTCGAAAATTATAAAAGTAGGGTAGACATGTGGATATTATCCGGCTGAACAAAACGTGCATTTATCTAACAGGTTCGTTTTCCACAGACCTTATTTCCAGCTATTTTCCAAAACCCTATGGAGAAATCCCGTTGCTTTGTTGTCGAGGGAACCAGCAGCTTACTTCCGGATTTTAGGACGCGTCACTGCGCCACTTGCATAGACTTCACAGCGGGCGGAACTTGTCATAAAGTCCGCCAAAATAAAGCCCACCCATTTAGAGGGAAGATATGATTGGTCAATTGTACTGTCATTTGACATTACTCTCTCGTTCAGTTACTATAGCGGGCCCTCTGTGAATGTACAGAGGGACCAACAAGCTCTCCCGTCTTCACAGTAACTGCAGAGACGGCATTTAACCCTTCACATTCCAACAGAAACTGAACAGGCAGATTCGAAGGATTTATTTCTTTGGAAATGTTATTTTAAATACAATTAAATCCAGTTATTTTGGTAAAACTCATGAAAAATATTTTTAAATTTTTTTTTAAAAAGAAATATTTAAAAAAAATGTTGTTTTTTTTATGTTTTCAAATATAATTTTTTAGAATATCTTAGGCCCTCAGAGAGGGCCTAGAGGGCCCTGACGGCTCGCCACTGCAAGATAGAGTGTAAAATACAAATAAAATTAATTAAGATACAAGAAAAAAGACAATAGGCGCTTTCACACCAAGTACTTTGCCGTACTTAGTTCATCAGAACTCTTTAGTTCTAAAGAGCAGATCGCGTTCACACCGGAATAAGTCCCTGAGGGAGGATTAGTCAAATGAAGCCGCTGACGTCACATCTTCTTCTTCTGCTTTGGGTTTTCCTGGCAGGCCGCAAACAACTTCACGGCGTATACTGCCACCCGAAGTCCCCGGCCGGAAGTCCCCGGAGTTGGGGACTGGCTTCAGTAGAAGCTGCTGGGAGTCCCAACTTCTACGGATGTTTTTTCTTTAGCCCCGGACCATTCTCCCTCAATAACATGATACATTAACCGTGCTTTACCTGAACCTCATCATGACACTAGAGAGGACGGCAGGACTGTAATTTCCCGTGTTCAGTGAATGCAACAGAGGCAAGACACCAGACCAACCAGAGAGTTGCATGGAAATAAACGTGTCTTATTGGCTGACAGGTACTGATTAACATTTCAATGACTCTATTAGAGTGAATCTAAGTGGGTCCAGCAGACCCCTCTATGGTGGACTCGATGCAGTGCCATTCATCTCACTAACTTTTAAAAAAAAAAGTGAATGCACTTATTTTACACATGTGCCATAAGCTGCTTGCCTGTGGTGATTAAGGCGATGTACATACTATGTGGGCCATAATAATATGTGAGAAATGTTCGTTTTCTTGGACCTTGATGTGAAGTTAAGATTTTTGATAAGCTTTAGGTATTGCAATTTCACACGTGTGAATAAATGTAAGCGATGTGATGCAAGTAGCTCTCAGATGAAGAAAGGTTGGAGACCCCTGCTCTAGAGAGACAGTAGTGGATTAAACAATATTTTAGGTACAATGTTGCCTGACCATGCAGCGCTTTGTAAGTGAGAAGAAGTATTTTTTAAATCATCTCTGTACTTTACTGGGAGTCAGTGTAGAGCTGCTGAGTAATGTGGTGCTTTTTTCCTTGTTCTTGTCAGTAGACAGGCTTTTAGAATTGGAATCGGAGGATGAAACCCTCTTTATTTTTGTCACACATGCAGACACATGTCACAATAATTGTAATGGATGTGGTGGGACATCCTGGGATAAAAGGGAGTTGCCGTAATAAATAAGGTGTTAGTCGACATGTTCTGTATCAAATGTTCTTTTCTTTTTCTGAATTTTTCTTGTTTTGTACACAAAATATTGGATAATTTAACCATTTTGACATCAAATATTGTTTAAATGGCATTTCTGATGAGAGGATATTTCTCTTTAATGACGCTGCTAATAACTGATTAACACCCGAAGCGTTAAAACGAAACACATATGGTTTTTTCTAAGGGGGTAAAAAGCCAAATAAACACTGATTAAGCAATGCAATGTATTTGATCATACCCGTTATATACCATTAATAGGAATATGATAATAACAAATAAGTCGTTATCTTAATGAGACAAACAAATAGTAATTATAATACAATTTCCCTCTCAAATTTAGACTCTAACTCCTCTTTTCAAATCTGAATCACACCTTTTGTCTAGAATATTGATAAATACTTTTAATATCACGGTGCATGCATGGACACCTGCAGCACATTCACTTTATAAGCTGTTGTTCATGCAAGCCTTGTCTGTAGACATTTTAGCATTTTATGAAATCACCAAAGCAGATCCGACAAAATTAGAGCTATTTATAAAGAAGACGTGGACGCACGGTTTCTTTTTGCAGATAGTTGTTGCAGAGGCTCCGTAAAAACACAGCAAGCGAACAGAGGTTTTCTGAGTTCACGTCTTTAATCGTGCTCGAGGGAGAGCTGACCTGCAGCAGAGACACAAAGAATATACAACGTAATGCAATGCAATAATAAAACAGGAGAGATAAAAGACATAAAAGATGTAATACGGGACGAGCGTTGGGCTGGAATTACTAGAATATGCAATGTCATAAAGCACACCTTTATAGGCTGATATAGGTGATAAATAAATGTGATGATTGAAAAAAGGTTGGGCTGATTAAAGTCTGATATATAAAGATAAATTAACCTCATTTGACCGAAAACGAAGGAGTGCAAGGCTGAATTTGATTCTTATTTTTTGTTTTCTCTGCAACACTAAGCACTTTTTTCTTACCTTAATACATTTAAATTGAAAAGATATGTCATTTTTGCACTTTGAGCTGCATGTTTTGTTTGAAAGTGCTATAAAAATGATGTTTTTTTATTATTAAATCCCATTAGTGTTCATATAAAGACTTTATCATTTTCATAATTCTCCAATACATTTTTATTGCTCTCCCATATTGTGACATTTGTACCATCATCAAAACACAACATACACTTTGGAGGAGTTCAGGCAATGTTTTAAAAGTTTATTTTCCTTTAAGAATGAAACATAAGGCCTAATTTAATAAGTAAATTCACTCATGCGATACATTTCTTGTAGCATATCTAATAATAATGATCATTTGACAGATTAATAGTACTTTTATACATCCAGAAGTTTGCCATGTCCGCTAAACTTGTTCAGTTTAATGGTCAGGTTTAACTTCAGTGTTTCTTTCGCAGTGTTTTGACATAACCAGTCAATATAAGACTATATATTCCTTGATATATAGTCTATTGCCTGATGCTTTATAACATAATATAAAGATATCCTATGTGTTTTAAACTCATTTTTAACCATTTGGCTGAATTTAGCTTCATTATAAGCTGCCATCTGGTTAGTATGACTGACAATATGCTTGCAGTTACATATTATCTAGGATATTTTCAGAATTCTTTATAAAAAACACAAAGAAGATATATAATTTGAGTTTGTCTCATTGTGTTACTCTTGTCTCGTCTGACAGGCTCTAAAGTAACAATGCATGCCTTCTGTTCAAACTCAAATCTACCAAAGTATCTTTTTGTCCTGATCCATTTCTATAAAAACCTGTCTGAAAATGAGCTGATCAGATTTTGCCCACTTTATGATGTCATAACGATGTTTTGGCTTGTGTAACCATTAGCCAATCACCAACCAAGGTAACCCCCCCCACCTTATCACCTGAATCTCCTCCTAGAGCACCATTGTGTTCTTTTTAACCAATCATCTCTCAGAGGGGCGTGCCAGCAGCAGCTCATTAGCATTTAAAGCTACAGACACAGAATCAGCACTTTTGAAACAGAGGGGATTATGGGATGCTTTAATGATCTGTTTGGTGTTTCAGCCAATCAGGGACAGGTTCTGTATATATCTGAGACCTATAATATATTGTTGAAAAAGAGGATAATAGGGGACCTTTAAGTGAGCACAGAATCCCTTTAAAGGGTTTAATATCCTTTCAGTGAACCACATTTTCTTTAGCTTGCTTGTACACTTTTGGACTTGCTTTATATCATGATGTTCCTTTTCTCTCAGGTCTTGGTTTGGAACTGTCCTCAGCTACTCTCCTGCAATCTGGAAATTAATGAGAGTGTCATTGTGCTGCGGGCTCTCCAGAAAGTGAAGAGGAACCTTGTCTTGTCTCCTCTGGCAGGAGATGCACCGGTTCGTCCTTCCAGACATCTTTACAGTTTCTGGCAGAGGCTCCGTCCCTCGGCCACGGCCAGAACATTACATCATGCAGAACATTGCATCAAGCAGAACATTACATCATGCAGAACCTGAGCAGACATCAGGTCAGTTATATCTCAGGTGAAATGCATTATGAGTTGGAGGGTGCTTTACATTCTCTGTAAAGTGCACTGCTTGTTTGAGCTACTTCACCGTGATTGAGAGGGCGATAAAGAACCGGAAAAAAAGACTGAAAGATAGAGAGGCCTTACTTCCAGACATGGCAAAAGTACACACATCCTTTACTCAAGTAGAAGTACAGATACTCGTGTTTAAAAATACTCTGGTAAAAGTAGAAGCACTGACTATACTTCTTTACTCAAATAAAAGTAAAGAAGTATGGGCTTTGAAATGTACTTAAAGGTAGGGTAGGTAAGTTTGAGAAACCGGCTCGACATACACTTTTTGTTATATTCCATGGAATGCTCTTAACATCCCGATAGCAATGAATATCTTAAGTGCTTTGACCAAAAATCCATTAAAAAAATGTCCTCTGTGGAAGCCGTAGCGCTGTAAAAAGCACGACCAATCATCTGAGCCGGCCCGGCTAAAATAACTGGATGGCCTACTTGCCTGTCAGCCTTCCATCTGTGCACAAACGTATCTCGTGCCCTCATTGGTCATGTGCGCGTCGTGTGTTGGAGGAGGGGCTCTGTAAGGAAGTCTGAAGGAAGTGGCAGATTTTTTCCGGCTGTCTATTTTCAAATTCTAGCGCACTCGAGCTGGTTTCTCCAAAATTACCTACCCCACCTGTAAGTAAAAAGTACCCATAACTAGCAGCTGTTTTAAAGAGTACCTGACCTCCCTTTATATTAATAGAACAATAATGTCATTGTTAGCTAATGAATGTTTCCATGCTGAACAACGGCAACATGACAACGTTTTCATTGGTCCCTCTTCTTTAGAGAAGACCAGGAAATGATGGATACACGGATCGTGTTCAAATCAATAGGCACGCAATGACTCTAAATAATAATGATCACGCCACCAAACACAGATTCAAACTAAAGGAACCAGCCTGTTTGGAAAATGGAAGAAGTAGAAAGTACAGGTATTTGGGTTCAAAATGTAAGAAGTAGAAAGTGCAGGTATTTGGGTTCAAAATGGAAGAAGTAGAAAGTACAGGTATTTGGGTTCAACATGTAAGAAGTAGAAAGTACAGGTATTTGGGTTCAAAATGTAAGAAGTAGAAAGTACAGGTATTAGTGTTCAAAATGGAAGAAGTAGAAAGTACAGGTATTTGGGTTCAAAATGGAAGAAGTAGAAAGTTCAGGTATTTGGGTTCAAAATGTAAGAAGTAGAAAGTACAGGTATTTGGGTTCAAAATGTAAGAAGTAGAAAGTACAGGTATTAGTGTTCAAAATGGAAGAAGTAGAAAGTACAGGTATTTGGGTTCAACATGTAAGAAGTAGAAAGTACAGGTATTAGTGTTCAAAACGTAAGAAGTCAAAGTAAAAAGTCGTCAGAAAAATAAGTAGTGGAGTAAAGTACTGATACTAGAAAAATGTACTTAAGTACAGTAACAAAGTATTTGTACTCCACTACTTCCCACCTCTGGAGACTGCTTTCCATGAGTTTCTGTAAAGTGCTCTGCATGTTTGAGCCACTTCACCGTGAGTGAGAAGCCGATAAAGAATCGTAAAAAAAAGACTGAAAGATAGAGAGGTCTTACTCATAATGTGATACTTGTGGAGGACATTCTTAAGAGAAACTGATAAATGATTCATGGAAAAAATGTGTCTTTTGTCATATTTAATAAAGTAATAAAGAAAGTCTGGAGAGAGTGGAGAGACGACAAGATTCAGAAACTTTCTTCCAATGCCAATGCTAATATCGTCTGATAAAATGAAGGAATGGGAAGAGGAACAGTTGTTACTGATGAAATAACAAGCAAGCTATGGTACCATTGGGACGAACAAGTAAGTAAAAGAGTACAGCACGTTCATTAGGTTACGATACCATACGATATACTTTATTGTCCCCGTAAGGAAGTTCCACGTACATGTACGTATACAAACATAGTAAACATTAAAATACATACACATATCATCACTCATACACCGTTTGAACAAACACAATACAAAGAAGCACCTACTGACAATGGCGACCTATTGCACAACCCTCATGGCCAACATTTAAACTTATATTACATTACAGTCGACTTTATGCCTGTGAATGATCCTCAACACCACGGCCAATATTAGCACGATGTTGAAGGTTGTTAGACGAAGTGAAAAGGTTTTTAAAAACAAAGTGTTGCTCAATTAACAATCTCCTCACAAATTTGATATTTACAACGTGTGTTAATTGGTTTCTGCGGGACGTGGGAGGTCATTCACAGTTTGTGTTTCCTATGAGAACCTGCAGGAGCTCCACAGTGTGTGTTGTGTTTAAAGTCAGTGTTTCCATTAGGCCTGATTGGAAGTGTTGATTGATTCGGTCCGTGTGTCTCAGAGCGGCCACTCTGCGTTATTGGGACAGGGTGGCACACTGAACACTGGAGAAAAAGGGCTGATGCAGCACAAAAACAGCGTAAAAAAGAGTGTAGAGAAAGCTTTATAGCACACTCTTAAACATTTAATTGTGTCTGTTTCTCTAATTCTGAACTTCCCCCTAACAATCCAGATATCTCATCCTCTGTTGCATCATTTTGACGATGGGAACATGTTCATTTCTGCCGTAAGAATAAGTATTTTGACACATAGACACACATAAACATTGCATTTTACTCTATATTTTTTTATTAAATGTCACCTTTGCACTTTTTGATGTCTTTTATCCAAAATGATGTGTATGAAAGACATTGTCCCCTTACCGTTGTGTAAGGGAACTCACAAGGTGTCAGAAAATAAAACTCTCTCTTTTCCTCCTTACCTAAATCATGATATCTCTTCATTTGATGCATCATTTCTGTAACCCATCCCTTTCAAAAACATCATAAAGTGCACTTCTAAATGACAGAGTTCCCCTTCAAAGGTCTCCTATTACATGTATGCTATTTTAAGGCATATATTATAGGTCTCAGATATATACAAATATATAAAAACATGTCTAAGAAGTGTTTTGCTCAAAATACCAAACAGATCATGCATTTTAGACATCCCTCATATCCCTCTATTTCAGCCCTGTGATTGTGGGTCCTTATCTTGAAAAAGAAAAAAGAGGGGGCGGAGCTAATGCCTGCTCAACATTCTACGTGATTAAACACCATATCATGTTCCAAACCACATCAAGGATTATTTCTGAAACAGTATGGAGCTCAAATGCTTTTTTCTCTCTCAGGTTTACCACAAGGTGAGTTCCTTTTTATTTCCTGCTTCTTCACACACATGCTCTCCAGTACAGGTTAGCTCTGAGTGTTCGCGATGCTAATGTAAACACCGACCATATTACGTCCAAAACAGTCGGGCATGTTTCTGATAGCAACGTTTCTGATAGGGCCGTAGGTCCACATTTCAGATATTACGTCATATCGGACGCAAATCTGGATCAGCTCCGTTGTTCCCCCGTTTTTAGAGATTTGGGTACGGAGGAAAAGAGAGAGGGTTTTATTTTCTGACGCTGCGTGAGTTCCCCGACACACCGGGGACACATCTTTATGTATAAAAGACATGAAAAAGTGCATTTTGCATGATAGGTGATCTTTAACAGTCGCTCTTTGAACTTCCCTGTTTCTCTGTGCCCTGAGTAAACACACAATAACGAGTGAACCCTTTTCCAAAAGGAGTTATGTGATCTTAATATTGAATATATACAATTTTACAGAAAGAAGGGATTCCTTATGAAATATATTAATGACTTCCATAATGGAAAACTGTAAAGCTTGAGCAAATTTGGACGAAAGATCCAGATGATGCATCATTTCTGTAACCCATCCCTCCAAAAACATCGTAAAGTGCATTTCTAAATGACAGAGTTCCCCTTTAAGGTTCACACTGATCTGTCTGATTGCATTAGTGTGGAAACGTCTCCATGTTTGACCCCATGAAGCTGTCTGTCAGTGTGTGTTTGCCTAACAACATCTCCTCCTCTTTCCTGTCCTGAATGTCAAGCTGACAAACTGAATCACACTTACCACTGAACTTTAAAGATCAAGTCAGTCCACTGAGTGGCACGGGTGTATCATTCTTTCACCCCTTTTCTTTTAATCCAGCAGGTTTTCTCTGTCTGGTAGCAGGAAATCAACATATCAGCGGGGGCAGATAGCAGCGATGATCACTACAAATGGCTCCATGATCATTTGGCCACAGCCTGAGATTTCTGGCTCACACACTTCCTGGCCTCCAGTCAGTTTGGAGCTGAGTCATAACTTTGTAGTCTCACAACAACTGTTCATCCTCACACACACACACACACACACACACACACACACACACACACACACACACACACACACAACACACACAAACACACACACAACTCATCATCTGAGGCTATAAAGCCTTGTTCCCAAGCCAAGTTATTAATATTCTGGTATTTGGTGTGCTGATGCATTTTTATCTAGTGTGAAAATGTTTGTTTTAGCGAGATGATGGAAGTGAGGGTAAAAAGGTTGGAAAGAAGAATTTAAATCTTAAAAATGAAATCGATTTTATGACTTTGTAGTTGTAGACTGTTCGTCTACATAACAAAAACAAAGCAGAAAACGAAGCATTTATAGAGACTTTAGACACTACATACTGATATACACCTGAACATCAGCAGGAGGGGACTCTTTAAAGTAGAGACACTACATACTGATATACACCTGAACAACAGCAGGAGAGGACTCTTTAAAGTAGAGACACTACATACTGATATACACCTGAACATCAGCAGGAGAGGACTCTTTAAAGTAGAGACACTACATACTGATATACACCTGAACATCAGCAGGAGAGGACTCTTTAAGTAGAGACACTACATACTGATATACACCTGAACATCAGCAGGAGAGGACTCTTTAAGTAGAGACACTACATACTGATACACACCTGACCATCAGCAGGAGAGGACTCTTTAAAGTAGAGACACTACATACTGATATACACCTGAACATCAGCAGGAGAGGACTCTTTAAAGTAGAGACACTACATACTGATATACACCTGAACATCAGCAGGAGAGGACTCTTTAAAGTAGAGACACTACATACTGATATACACCTGAACATCAGCAGGAGAGGACTCTTTAAAGTAGAGACACTACATACGGATATACACCTGAAAAAAAGAAAATTGCATCAACCCTTTCAAATCTAATACATTGAAATGCAGTATCTTCATGAAATCTGTTATGGTGTCCTTCAGCAAATAAGCTTCTCTGGTATAATTGTGATTTAAATATTGTACGCCTTCAAGTAAGTATGTCTTTTCAATTGATGTACAATAGTAGAGACTAAGCTGAACACTATTTGAACTGCTGAACATTTGTAACTGTGGTTCCTATCAATGTACCAAATGTTTTTCTTTGTGTCTTAAACAAAAAAATATATATATTCAAATAAATAAGCTTCTCTGGGAAAATCCGCAGCTAAATCGCCAATCTGAACACTGAGAGTGTAACTCAAACTAAATATCTCTCATGTCCGAAGTGATTGTGGGTTAGGTCTGCAAATGTGGTGAAATTATGCAAACAAACAGCCCATAATGAGAGGAACAAAGGCAAAGTCCTGCTGTTTAACCACCCAAACACCAGGGGTGAATCGGCCTTTCCTCACTGCTCATTGGGAAAGGTCATCGTGTTGTTTGTGATGCAGGAATCGATTCAAATTACCAACCAAAAACGAAACATTTGGAAAGTCAAATATCAAATCTTCAGTGGATTTTATATATCGTCGTGTTCCTGCAGATGGATATTTCCACCTAAAGCTGCTCGCCTTAATGTTATTGTTGTGGCTGAGAAGACGTCGTTGATATTACTGACATTTATCATTCTGGCATTTCAGTCTTCATGACGGTTAAAGACAGACCGTCTAGCATCGCATTATTTATAGAGAAAAAAGCTGTTGTGTGAGTGATAGACGGAGGGGAAGGAAGTTGGTTCCCAGTGATGGAAAGAAGATGTTTATTCAGAGGTAAAATGAGAGTTCCTGCTGCTCTTTACTTTTGATTTCTGCTCAAATACAAGTGATATTGTTCTTGTTACTCCACAACATTTACCTAAAGGTTTAGTTATTTCTGTACATAGCTGTAAGTCCCAGTAAAATCTTAACTGTTGGCTTGTTTTCTATTTAGTTCTGCAATGGGATGGATAGAACAATCCCAGATGTAATTCATATTTCCTGATGCCATCTGTATTATCTGCCTAGTGATTCACTGTTATTTAGCTTTTTTACATTCTACATGTTGCAAATACAGGACAAAGTATTCAGAATTGCACGGCTATACCAGCAGTCTCACCAAAAAAACGTGTAATAGCTACGTTGGTCCACAGGGCAAGACGTAGTAAATAACCCTCTCAAGACGTGACATGGATACAATATTTTGTTAAAAAAAACATGGAGCTCAAATAATCTTCGTAATATCTATCAAACTATGGATCCTACACATCCACTGGACGTGGATTCTAAAAGTACAATATAAACTTCTCGATAGAAATGTAATCAAAAAGCATTTTAACGGCCGAACTATCCTACAATTTAGGATTTTCCGATAAAAATAAATCGTGTGTCCGCCATGTTTATTTCTTCTCGCGCTGGGAAAGTTTGCGATCACGTGACACGGACACTGCTCATTAGAAATGAATAGGAAAAAATATTGTATCCATGTCACGTCTTGAGAGGGTTATTTGTGAATATACTACGTTTTGCCCTGTGGACCACAGTTTCAGCGCCTCAGTGCACAGTTAATCACTTTTCTTTGTAATTGAAAAGGAGGGTGTAGGTGGACAGAAAAGTGACTCTTAATTAAGGCAGGTTATTATTGAGACTCTGCTACTTTGGAGGATGAATAAGAAATATGTGTAAGAGAAAGCAACAACAACAACAACAACAACAACAGCAGCACAACGAAGCAGAAAGCTTTAAACATGATCTCTCTATTTTCCAGGAGTGTGTTAATGGCTCCAGTATCTCCAAAAATCACTGCATAGCTCAAAGAGTTATTATCACTGAAAATGTAGAGTGGGTTTATTTCTATTTTTGTAAGCAGATTGGTGGCATTGCAGTTCAAACACACTCCAACATGTAAGTGGAAATATATATATATATATATATATATATCCATTGTTCATACCCTTATGTATTTTAATGCTGGTTCAGTCAGATCTCAGGTCAGTTATACAATCAATCTGGTTATTTTGTATCTTTGAGGGGATAAAGAGGACATCTTGTGCTCATCTAATTTTCCGGTTTGATTCCATAACATATGTAACTATGTGGGGATCACAGGGATTTTAACCTTTGTAGACCATTAACATGCACTAAAACCTATATAACACACTACAGGAAACTGAAAACCTCCAAAAAACATAATAGGGTCTCTTTAAAAATGTCAGGTGTGTGCAGGATGTACCGTGTTGCTCTGTTGATGATCATCTCTGACCAATCAGATGTTCTGAATATTTTAAATCCACCTTTTAGTATCTGCACAGATTGTTTCTAACCTATTAGTGTCTGTGTGTGTATGTGTATGTGTATGTATGTGTGTGTGTGTGTGTGTGTGTGTGTGTGTATGTGTATGTATGTGTGTGTGTGTGTGTGTGTGTTAGAGAGAGAAAGTCAGTGTTTTCTGATGGTCTTACATTTTTACAATCTCTTAAAACCTTGTCGCTTTCATGGTTAACATACTGTATGTTCATGAAGCCGTTTGTGTGCACTTTCTGGTCAGTTTTTGCAAGAGTGTCTGTGTGTGTGTGTGTGTGTGTGTGTGTGTGTGTGTGTGTGTGTGTGTGTGTGTGTGTGTGTGTGCGTCTGGCTGTGTTTGGAAAGCCAACTTTAATTCAGAGCCCATTTTCAGCCCATTATGTCAGGCCACTGGGGAGAGCCATGGCAAATTAGAACTATCTCTACTCCACTGACTTCATCATTAAAATTAAAATGGCCATCAATGCACCCCCCCCCCCCCATGTCACCCACCTACCCACCCACCCACACACACACACACACACACACACACACACACTCCTTAACATGTGCTAACCACACTCATGTCAAAAAAACTAAATTGACAACCCTTCAAAAGATACACGCACACACACACACACACACACACACACACACACACACACACACACACACACACACACACACACACACAAACACACATAGACTCATGAACTTATGCAAGCCGTTTAATATCAAGCAATTCATGTCCACACATTGACAGCCCGTCAAGACACACACACAAACTCATTAATTGTACAAACCGTGACAGATATCAAACTAATGTCAACAAATTGACAACACTTAAAGAGGTGCAGATGTGCAAAATGAACGTGTTCAGAAAATACACACACACACACTTGCAAAAACTGACCAGAAAGCACACACAAACAGCTTCATCAACAGATTTTAACCGAGACAAAAACCACACGAGATACACTTCTAAAAATGGACAACCATCAGAAAACACTGACTCACTCTCCCTCTCTCTCTCCCTCTCTCTCTTTCTCTCTCTCTCTCACACACACACACACACACACACACACACACACACACACACAAACTGACACACACACACACACACATACACACACACACACACACACACACACAGACATTGTTAGTGCCCTGTCACACACAGTCAATTCCAATATCTCTCGCTCAGTGGGTCGGCGTATTAACTGCCACTGTGTTTAGTCCCGTTCAGACCACTCTGCTGTTGCACAAGTGTGTGTGTGTGTGTGTGTGTGTGTGTGTGTGTGTGTGTGTGTGTCCAGACGTGTGTGTGTCGGGCCATTCACGCAGCGAGGGTAGACTTTGAAACCACGGCTAATGTAAGAAGTAAGAATGGCCGGTCATTTAGTTGATTTAGCTTCACGGGTGCCCTCGGCCCACACTGAGACCGGATCAATGAAAAAAAAGGAGGATAGAGGAGAGAGGAGAGAGGAGAGAGGAGAGAGGAGAGGGGAGAGGAAGGGAAGAGATGTGCTAATAATGTTGCTGGTAATCACAGCCATAAAACCGGATAATTACACCGGTTTCTCTGTAAACAGGACTGACTGAAACAATGCTGGTGTGTGTGTGTGTGTGACGGCTGGCTGGAGTTTGTTTGGGTATATGTTTATTAGTAAGGGAACTAATGACATCAAAGCATTGTACTTATGTAACATGTTGAAGACATTATAATAGACTTAAAGGTCACCTATTATGCAAAATCCACTTTTTCAGTTCTCTTCTACATCAACATGTGTCCCCTCTTCTCCATGTCTCTTCTACATCAACATGTGTCCCCTCTTCTTCACGTCTCTTCTACATCAACATGTGTCCCCTCTTCTTCATGTCTCTTCTACATCAACATGTGTCCCCTCTTCTTCATGTCTCTTCTACATCAACATGTGTCCCCTCTTCTTCACGTCTCTTCTACATCAACATGTGTCCCCTCTTCTTCATGTCTCTTCTACATCAACATGTGTCCCCTCTTCTTCATGTCTCTTCTACATCAACATGTGTCCCCTCTGTGGAAAGAGACTCTGAAAGTTTCAGGAACAAAGATTCTCTCTCTTTTTGTCCTGATCCATTTCTATAAAAACCTGTCTGAAAATGAGCTGATCAGATTTTGGCCACTTTATGATGTCATAACGATTTTTAGGCTTGGGTAACCATTAGCCAATCAGCAACCAAGGCAACCTTCTTTTTTCTTTTTAACCAAATATCTCTCAGAGGGGCGTGGGGAGGGGCTCCTTATTTTCATCTAAAGTAACAGACAGAGAATCAGCACTTTTGAAACAGGCCTGAAACAGAGGGGATTATGGGATGCTGCAATGATCTGTTTGGTGTTTCAGCCAATCAGAGACAGGCTCTGTATATATCTGAGACCTGATATATTGATGTAAAACAGTACAATAGGGGACCTTTAAGTATTTTCACATTATGCTACTGATCTGAATATGAGTCCCCAGATGGTAAATACATCGAGACAAAAAGTATGAACCAGGTTAAATAGAAAGAGATGAGCGGATACAGGAAGGGAGGATGAAGGGATGTTCTGATGAAGTGTGTAAGGAGGGAGGGATGAAGGGAGGAAGGGATGAAGGGATAAGATCGAGTTGAGAGGATGCAGGGAGGGATGAATGGGTGTGAGGATTGACGGATTTAGTGATGAAGGGTTGAAGGAATGTAGGAAGGGAGGGAAGTAGGGAGGCAGGGATGAATGGAGGAAGGGATCAAGGGAAGTGAGGAGGGAGGGATGTAGGGAGGGAGAAATTAAGGGGGGAGGGATAATGGGAAGTAGTGAAGGGTTGAAGGAATGTAGGGAGGAAGGGATCAAGTCAAGTCAAGAGGGATGGATTAAATGTTGAGGGATTAAGGAAGGGAGGAATGGAAGAAGGGATATATGGATGAAGGGGAAGGATGTAGGGAGGGAGGAATACAATTATGTAATCATGACGTGTGGAAGGGATGTAGGGAGGAAGGGATAAGGGGAAGTAGTGAAGGGTCGATGGGATGAAGGGAGTGTAGGACAAGGGGAAGTAGGAAGGGAGGGATGATAGGAGGAAGGGATCAAGGGAAGTCAGGAGGGAGGGATGTAGGAAGGGATGAATGGGTGAGAGGTGGGATGAATCTAGGGATGAAGGGTCGAAGGAATGTAGGGATAACAAGGCTTGAAGGGATGAAGGGAGTGTAGGACAAGGGGAAGTAGGAAGGGAGGGATCAAGGGAGGAAGGGATCAAGGGAAGTCAGGAGGGAGGGAGGGAGGGATAAAGGGTTGAGAGGAAGCAGGAAGGGATGAATGGGTGATGAAAGGTCGAAGGAATGTAAGGAGGGAGGGATATAGGGAAGTAAGGAGGAAAGGATGAAAGGTTGCAGGGATGGAGGGGAGGAAGGGATCAAGGGAAGTAGTTGAATGTGGGGAGGATGAAATGCATTGATCAAGGGATGTATAGTGATGAAGGGTCGAAGGAATGTAGGTAGGAGGATAAAGGGAAGGAGTAAGGGATGAATGGATGTGAGGAAGGGAGGGAAAATGGCCGGAAGGGATCGATTGGTCGTATGGATGTTTTTTTTAGTTTCCAGCTACTTTGCAGATTTAGATTGTTCATACAAAATATAAATCAGCCTACACATGTTGATGTGTTCTTATATGCTACCTATCAATATATAAAGTAATACAAATAAATCCCACTTTGAACTGGGCCATACTGCATTATGAGTACTTCTAGGATAATGATATGCTAATAGTTTTTTCTCTTCTGATATTGAATGGACTTTAACTTGTACTTATTAAGTATTTATTGCACTGTAGTGATGCTACTTTTACATGGGAATAGGATCTGAATAATGCATTGTACATGCTGTCACTCCTCAAACTGTGAAAGGAAATTAATTTAAAAGAACAAATTGTGCATTTATTCAAATGAGATTGAATTAGTTTGAATAAGAGCAGTGAACCACGTCCATGTGTGTGTGTGTGTGTGTGTGTGTGTGTGTGTGTGTGTGTGTGTGTCCAGTACACGCAGTGAGTTCCTGCTAATGTTGGGTAAAAGCAGCAAGGCTGGCAGTGAAACGAGGAAGTGAGTGTTTTCCTCACGGTTCACGGAGGAGTCAAAAAGAAAGGGAGGCGTAGAGATGAGATGAATTGGAGCAGGGGGAGGTAGGTGTGTGTTGGGGGTGGAAACACATACAGAAAGCGTTGCTGCAGGAGTGGAAATGGTCTCGATGCTCACTGACCGTGAAGTTTGAGAAGTGTCATTCACACACTTAAAGACAATGAGAAGAAGCACGCACGACTGAAACAGATTAAAGTGAGAGGAAACTTTGTGAAGAGAGAGACTTTATTCAGTGTCCATAGGCGTCAGGAACAGAGAAAAATGGAAATATTGACGTTAGAATAGACCTGTGGAAATCAATATGAAGACAATTCTGATAATCAGAGTTCATTTCCAAGTGGTGAGTGAATATGAACACATGCTGGTGTAACACTTGATCTAAAAACACATAATGGCTTTTCTTTAGACTAAGTTGCTCTTGGACATTAATTTAATTTATGCATTTGTTAGCCAGCTGTAGTTCTTCTACACATACTGTATAGTGGCGACACACTTCACTTAAAACCCTGATTCATGGCCGAAAAAGACAAGTTACCTGCAAAGAAAAGACAAAAAGATGCATTTCAACTCACCGCAAAGACCACAGCTAACTATGACTTACGTTTTTTGCCCGCATGAGGGGGAATAACTGTCCGTAACACAAGCGGAGGAAGCATGTATTCATTTAAGAAGTGAACCAGAACACGTTGGCTGATTCATTCTGATCAATCAATCAAAATTGGGAAATTAGGTTTCTGTTAGAGTTGCACCTTATTAGAAACAAATAAATACATGAAATATAAACACAAGTTGAAATATTCATCTGAAGTCCTTGTAGCCACAGGCTCTCTGCCTCTTAGGCACACATGGTGAAGACATGATGAAGACATGATGAAGACATGGTGAAGACATGATGGAGACATGGTGAAGACATGGTGAAGACATGGTGAAGACATGGTGAAGACATGGTGTGAAGACATGGTGAAGACATGGTGAAGACATGGTGAAGACATGATGAAGACATGATGAAGACATGGTGAAGACATGGTGAAGACATGGTGAAGACATGGTGAAGACATGGTGTGAAGACATGGTGAAGACATGGTGAAGACATGGTGAAGACATGGTGTGAAGACATGGTGAAGACATGGTGAAGACATGGTGAAGATATGGTGAAGACATGATAAAGACATGGTGAAGACATGGTGAAGACATGATGAAGACATGATGAAGACATGGTGAAGACATGGTGAAGACATGATGAAGACATGATAAAGACATGGTGAAGACATGATGAAGACATGATACAATCGTTATCGATCCAAAGAGTCCAGAAGCCATTGATGGACACGTTGGACACTTTGTTGTCCGGTATGTTACTGATGGATACTTTGTTGTTGGAAACGTTGTTGGACATTTTGATGGAAACGGTGCCCGAACAGTCCAGAAGAACATATGACAAAAAAGGTTTTTGTCATATGTATCTTGGTACAGCCATGTCTCCATAAAGCACATTAAACCACACTCCAGATTGTCCATCTAACTTCTGCCTAACTCCATTGACTTGTAGGTTTCTTAACTAAAAACAAAGTTCAAATTTGAAAATGGTATAAATATAGCAGGAGCAACTGCAACAGGCTGCATGCAGTTAACATATCTGTGTATTAAAATGATCAGTCCTTTTTCCACGTCTGTATCTCACTCTCTTCTTCAGATCGCCTCTTGGCAGTTCTCAAAGTCCCAACAGAGCAGGACACTTGGTGTTTCTGGTTCTTCAGACCCTGAAACAGTGATCCGGTCGATCAGCAAACCGAGTCTCGGCCACTTTGAGAGAAATGTAAGGTCCTGAACTCTGGCTGCATAATGAAAAAAACATTAGTCTGACTGGTTCTGTTCGACTGCTGCCTGTTGGTCTGATTAAAAAAGCAAGTGTGTGTGTGTGTGTGTGTGTGTGTGTGTGTGTGTGTGTGTGTGTGTGTGTGTGTGGTGTGTGTGTGTAGGTGTGTGTGTGTGTGTGCACTCACTGATGCTTTGTGTATTTGCTAATGTAATTGAAAGACAGAAGAACAATGAATGTGTGCCGTGGTGTGTGTGTGTGTGTGTGTGTGTGTGTGTTTGTGTGTGTGTGTGTGTGTGTGTGTGTGTGTGTGTGTGTTAATCTTTATACAATGCAAAGTGTCGGGGATGGGGAGATGGAAACAATGTGAAAGGAGAAAATGATGAAATGGAGCAGAGGTGAAGGAGGGGAGTGATGGAGAGAGCAGAATGGGAGGGGAGGTTGTTGAGTTGTGTGTGCGTTGTGTGTGTTGAGTTGTGTGTTGTGTTGAGTTGTGATGTGTGTGTTGTGTTGTAATGTACCAATGCAGCAGAGGGATCAGAACCAGAGGCGTCTACAGAGCAAACAGTGGAGTCAGGAGGCAAACATGTCTTTAGATCTTTCTGTTTTGTTCATATGAAAAGTGAACGAATGAGACAGAGAATCTACTTGAAAAGATAACATCGTGTAAACCCGTGAAATGTTAACAGGAGCTATAAAAGTAAAATAAAAACAGTATATGTTAGGGCGGGGCTACCGTGTGATTGACAGGTTGCTACAACAATATTGGTTTGGGAGTTGTCTTTTTTTTACTCACAACTAGTGTTAGACTGGTTCCACTGTTTTTTTACAGGAAGGGTTAGGGTTAGGGTTAGGGCTGATAGCCAGGATTAGACATCCGAGGATTAGATATGGTCGAATAACTTTTGATAGGAAGGTCGGAGCGACTCGCCACCACGCTTCGTCTGCCATAATGTGAGGATTCCGCATCCAACGGTACCATCCCCGAGTCCATATGACGTCGGGAAGGTTTTAACGTGAAGATGTGTGACATTTCTGACATTTCAGAGATTTTTCTAAGTATCGTTTCTGCCTAACAAAATGGAATTTTGTGAAAAATTGATATTAGCACGTTTCAGAAGATTTGAAGATGATTTGGTTCTGATTATGTTTTGTTTTTCGAGCGAGTGAGTGTGTGTGAGTGTGTGTGAGTGAGTGAGTGAGTGAGTGTGTGAGTGAGTGTGTGTGTGTGTGTGTGTGAGTGAGTGTGTGAGTGTGTGTGAGTGTGAGTGAGTGAGTGAGTGAGTGAGTGAGTGAGTGAGTGAGTGAGTGAGTGAGTGAGTGAGTGAGTGAGTGAGTGAGTGAGTGAGTGAGTGAGTGAGTGAGTGAGTGAGTGAGTGAGTGAGTGAGTGAGTGTGTTAGTGGTTTAGGGATAGGGGATAGGAAGATGTCCTATGAATTTCAAATGTGTCGCTCAAATATCATTTTTATATGATATATATATATATATTATTTTTTCTAGAACCGGGTTGGGTTAGGGTTATAAAAAAAAAATTACCAATTAATTTTTCTATCCGCACATTTTGTTTCTCCCTTAAGTCATGAACTGAAAAAATAGAGCAGCACTTTGCCAAAAAAATATACAGTCTCTTAGACACAAACTGATTTACATGTCAAGGAAGTCTGATCGAAATACACAATCAGAATCAATCATCTGAACCAGACTACTTCATTTATCCCGGGGGAAATTGGGTTTCGTTGCTCCATCTGAGAATTAAATAAAGTAAATAAATAGTATAATAAAAATAAAATGGTATGAAAATAACATTCAAATATTTATATGACACATGCAATATTTAAGAAAACATATAATATATTTATAACAACATTACTTTAAGCAAAAAGCCCAATAAATGAGAAAAATGTGATTAAAACAAATGATAAACATGGGAAGTTAACTAAGAATGTGCAATAAAAAAAAAATATTATTATAAACAAGAAGTTAGAATAAATATCCATTCAATTATAAAGACAAAATCAAATATTTATACAAACAAGAATTACGAAATCTACTGCAAGATATAACATGTATATGTCAATATGGATGTTAGTATATTAGGATTGATAAGATATTAATGCTGAATTGCAAGGTTTTACAGGCTGCTGGTGGTGAAGTAACCCTACAGTTATCTGACTGTGATATAAACCTTCATCTCACAGACGTTGTGACTCTTTCTTTCCTCCGTCTCTCCTGAGCTCTCATTACTTGTTAGTGAGGGATAAATAAACCTCTCCCTCCCTTTATCACTCTCCTCTTTCTCATCTGCATATCACCAGATAACCATTATTCACCGAGTCTCTTCTCTTCCTCGTCCTTCTTGGTGCATTTGAGTTTTCGCTTCTTCTCCTTTTGTTTTTCTCTCATTTTAATTTCTAGTTTTTACTCCGCCTCTGTTCCCAGCTGAGTGGCAGAGGTTTGCAAACTGTACTTCTACTCCACTACAGTTCAGAGGTGAATGGTTCACTTCTACTCCACTACATGTATTTAATACCTTTAGTGACTTTACAGATGTGGATGAATGATGGTAAATATAATCAAGTGTTAAATCAGACTTTAGTTCCACCTGGAGTAAATCCACAAGCTACCCTGCAGTATACAAAGTCATTCAAACTAGCTGCACCTTTACCAGCTTTGAGAACACTTTAATGATCAATCATTATAAAACATATCATATATATTATTCTGAAATGGACCAATCTGCACAATGACTACTTTTACTGTCGCTACTTTCACTATATTTTGATGATAATACTTTTATACATTTACTTGAGGAAGATTTTGAATGCAGGACTTTCACTGAAACAGAGTATTCCTACACTCTGGTACTTCTACTTTTACTGAAGTACAAGATCTGAGTACTTCTACTTTTACTCAAGTACAAGATCTGAGTACTTCTACTTTTACTCAAGTACTTCTACTTTTATTCAAGTACAAGATCTGAGTACTTCTACTTTTACTCAAGTACAAGATCTGAGTACTTCTACTTTTACTAAGTACAAGATCTGAGTACTTTTACTTTTACTCAAGTACTTCTACTTTTACTCAAGTACAAGATCTGAGTACTTCTACTTTTACTCAAGAACAAGATCTGAGTACTTCTACTTTTACTCAAGTCCAAGATCTGAGTACTTCTACTTTTACTCAAGAACAAGATCTGAGTACTTCTCCCACCTCTGCTTCTTATAGATAACATATCTATATATAATTAGGACTAATCTAACAGAAATTATCCAAGTTTTGCTAACATAACATTACATAACATTACATAACATTACATTACATTACATGTCACTTGTTAGACGCTTTTATCCAAAGCGACTTGCATACTCAATACTGTGGACAATCCCCACAGGAGCAATTTGGGGTGAAGTGTCTCAGGGACACAACGACATGCTGACTGCAGTGGGGTTTGAACCTGTGCTCCCCTGATCCGAACACCAACGCACAACCCACTGCGCCACACGCCTCCCTAATAGTGCAAATATCATGGTTTCAATAACTTGGTTAAGGTTAGGAAACACACTTTTAAAAGCCTCTTTGATAGAGCTTGACTTAGTAAAGGGTTATAAAACAAAGTACTTTTTTTAATGCGTTTCAATTGTTTTGTTATTGAATTATTTGCCCAGCATTGCTTCTCCACAACCAGACATGAAGAAAAGTCTGCTTTCCTGTTGATGGATGAACTCTAGCCCATAAACATGTTTTGGTTTAAAGTACTGACTTTATCAGTAGAACAGGCAACACGTTAAATATCTGAGCCACGTTTTAGATGCTATTATCCACTTTCACATTTTCCCAGGATAACGAGAAAAGGGTTGAACGAGGGTTCGGATGTTTTAGACACTATTTAGTGCTGATGTTCAAAAAGCCTCTGTAATAACACGAGACCCCCAGTGGTCAGTATTTAGTTAATTAAAATTCTCTTTCACAATAGTATTTCTATTTGCATGCACAATTTGTCTCTTTATGTAAGTATATTGGATGTTGCATTGTTTACAGAGCCCTAAAACGTTGCCGAAGCTATTTTTAAATCTGCACAGCTCTCCACTTTGAACGTAATATATAGTATTTTTTCATATTTTATTATATTTCACTGAACTCAGTTGTTTATGTAAACCTACTTGGTAATAATACCGATTCTAATATGACAATAAAGCCTGAATCACACCATAAGTGGACAAATTGAAATCCTGTATACACACACACATACATACACACACACACACACACACACACACACACACACACACACACAGAATAAAGCCTGAATCACACCAAAAATTGACAAATTGAAATCCAGTACACCTCAAATATCTACAAGTCTTACATATATGTCTGTGTCAAGCTCACACGCACACACACACACACACACACACACACACACACACACACACACACACACACACACACACACACACATACACAGCTGGATTGGAGCCTCTTCGCCCGCGGGCAGAGGATGGAGGTGGGGTAAAGCTGGCGTGTCAGCGGGGGGGCGTGAAGTGGCTCTAATCTGCTCTCCTGGCACGAGGTGGCATCGAACCGGACGCTGTGCCACAAGTTATGTTGGCAGCGAGTGCAACTGGCACCCTGCTGTGATCGGATCAGTGCATCAGACTCCTGTTGAGAGGGGGAGAAGAGCAGAAAATGGAGACGTGAGGCCAGATCAGATGTAAGATAAGAGATAAGATGGAAAGAATGGAGAGACAGACAATGGGATAGAGAGTGTTGTATTGAAAAGTGACAATTTACTGACATCTATAACTGCTTCATAGTCTTTATTCCTTTTAACAACAACCCTGAAAAAGAGACACTACATACTGATATACACCTGAACATCAGCAGGAGAGGACTCTTTAAAGTAGAGACACTACATACTGATATACACCTGAACATCAGCAGGAGAGACTCTTTAAAGTAAGACACTACATACTGATATACACCTGAACATCAGCAGGAGAGACTTTTAAAGTAGAGACACTACATACTGATATACACCTGAACATCAGCAGGAGAGGACTCTTTAAAGTAGAGACACTACATACTGATATACACCTGAACATCAGCAGGAGAGGACTCTTTAAAGTAGAGACACTACATACGATATACACCTGAACATCAGCAGGAGAGGACTCTTTAAAGTAGAGACACTACATACGATATACACCTGAACATCAGCAGGAGAGGACTCTTTAAAGTAGAGACACTACATACTGATATACACCTGAACATCAGCAGGAGAGGACTCTTTAAAGTAGAGACACTACATACTGATATACACCTGAACATCAGCAGGAGAGGACTCTTTAAAGTAGAGACACTACATACTGATATACACCTGAACATCAGCAGGAGAGGACTCTTTAAAGTAGAGACACTACATACAGATATACACCTGAACATCAGCAGGAGAGGACTCTTTAAAGTAGAGCCACTAAATACTGATATACACCTGAACATCAGCAGGAGAGTACTCTTTAAAGTAGACACACTAAATACTGATATACACCTGAACATCAGCAGGAGAGTACTCTTTAAAGTAGAGACACTACATACTGATATACACCTGAACATCAGCAGGAGAGTACTCTTTAAAGTAGACACACTAAATACTGATATACACCTGAACATCAGCAGGAGAGGACTCTTTAAAGTAGAGACTACATACTGATATACACCTGAACATCAGCAGGAGAGGACTCTTTAAAGTAGAGACACTACATACTGATATACACCTGAACATCAGCAGGAGAGGACTCTTTAAAGTAGACACACTAAATACTGATATACACCTGAACATCAGCAGGAGAGACTCTTTAAAGTAGAGACACTACATACTGATATACACCTGAACATCAGCAGGAGAGGACTCTTTAAAGTAGAGACACTACATACTGATATACACCTGAACATCAGCAGGAGAGGACTCTTTAAAGTAGAGACACTACATACTGATATATACACCTGAACTTTAGTAAACGTATACTTTGTTACCCCTAACCCTAAAATGCAAACACTGGTGTTGTCCATGTGATACATCACTACACACCACATTTCCAATAACGTTCTATACTAAAAGTGCAAAAGGAAAAAGCAAACAAAACACACACCTGCCTTCAAAAAGTGACATATTACAGTATTAATACAGTATATTGTCTGCTGTGCATGTGACAGGCTGATGTGCACTACTCTCATTTTTATAGCTGGTGGTAAATCATGTCTTTATTGTTGCCTCAGTGTCCACTCATGTTATTTAATTGATTGCTAGGCCACAGAGGGCCTGGGAAATTACTGGCTGCTCTCACATCTCTCCTCTGGCAAAGAAGTGACAGCGAGCTGCACAGAAGTAACAAATACTGCTTGTTTTCTTTAAAAAAAAACTATTATTTTTCCCCCTTCCAGTCCATTTAGGGGTCCTGATTGACTCAAAACGAAAACATCGCCTGGGCTGAAAGATAATATATTCATTAAACTGGTCTGTGGGGATCCGTCAGAGTCAAAATATAGTTTAGGATGACAAGTTAATTTGCACTCAATGGTTTTCTAGTGTATATCCTTTGTTGATCTCTGAGCTCATAGAGAAATAGTTGCTTCTGAGCTTCACAAAGGAGTGATCGTCAACAGGTACAAGATCACAATTTAACAATGCGGAGAAATAGATGTTTTGTTATGTCAATGTCAAGTACGTTAGTCTGGTAAAATTCCACAAAATATAGCCGTTGCTGCACCTCTTTCTGATACCTAAACAAATGTTTTCACCATAGGAATAAATATCCAGCGGAGCAAAGAATCCTCCATTGTCCCAGTATTCCTTCTGACCTATATAGGCTCATATTGATCCTCCTTTTTCACCATCGCACACCTTCCTGCCATGGCCTGTCACGCACAGTTAGCCCTCGATTGACTCGAGCCTGGATTGTCCTGGATAGAGCTGGGCGGGAGCTAACTACTATTATTATTCTACCTCCACCAATTTAGAGTCCACTCGACCCAGAGCTATACCATTCAAGTCGCGCCAGCAGCGAGCTAAAGGAGGAGACGTTACGGAGCAATTCAGAGAGCAAACCCTACAACTGACATTCGTACAGACTTAAAAACCAAGGAGACCAGAATAGTACTGTACAGTTAATCCTAAACAACAGAAACATGTCAGCATATTAAAACGTCCTATTCCACGTTTCAAAATCAACAGTCTAACACAGGCTGACGAGATTTTAAAGAGGCCCTATTATTGGGGTTTTCCCTTTTCTGTAGTGTGTTATATAGGTTTTTTGTGCATCTAAAAGTTCTGCAAAGGCAAAAATCCATCTTATTTCTGGAAGATTGTGACATCACTATGTAACACTCATGTTTCTATTGGATAGTGCAGTGGCTAAGGGGCGGAACATCCCTAAGCGGTTGATCACAGATTAGAGGCACGAAAAATAAATATGACCCTGAAAATGAGCATTATATGTCCTCTTTAACAATTTTCTCTACGAAATACCCCACTGTTGAATGTCTGATTCTTCTATAGGTCAAAAAACGGTGGTTGCTAACAAGTGTCTAAATGAGACAACTAAATGTCATCATGCCCAGCATTAGCCACCTTTAGGTTAGCGGTGGTGACGTGAAGTCATGTGACCGTGCTGTAGTTCCTTTATAGCCCAACATTAGCCGCCTTTAGCTTAGCGGTGGTGACGTGAAGTCATGTGACCGTGCTGTAGTTCCTTTTTAGCCCAACATTAGCCGCCTTTAGCTTAGCGGTGGTGACGTGAAGTCATGTGACCGTGCTGTAGTTCCTTTTTAGCCCAACATTAGCCGCCTTTAGCTTAGCGGTGGTGACGTGAAGTCATGTGACTGTGCTGTTGTTCCTTTATAACCCAACATTAGTCACCTTTAGCTTAGCGGTGGTGACGTGAAGTCATGAGACCGTGCTGTAGTTCCTTTATTGAACGTTGGCTCCTTGCTTCTGGCGTTTACGCTTCAAAAACCATACAGTGGTGTTAATATGTGGAGATTATCGTGCTGAAAAGTCAAAAGGTGTAAGTATCATAAACATTTGTTTTCCACAGAGCTTATTTTCTGCAGTAATCCTTTAAAAAAAAGCCTTTATGCAGAGGACACCAGGGACATGCTAACTTCAGGGTCTACTACAGAAATACGTCATCGCTGCACCTCTCTTTTGTATCTGTACCTATGACTAAGCGTGTTGTTCTGACCTGCCCTCGAGTTTCTCTCTAAATACATCTCTTGCACAGAAAGTTGGGCTTGGAAAAACCTTTGTTTGCCATCTGACCCTGCTCACTCACCCTGTAATTCCCCTTGGTGTAACGCTCTGTATGAAAGAAAAGACAGAAGTATCCCTGCCAGCTGCTCACTTTTCCTGATTCATCCAGAGAAAAGACCAAAAAACTGTCCGATGCTGATGTTATAGTGTACAAATATCATGGTTTTATATTGACATGCATGTATATCTTCAGATCTGACAACATGCCAATAACAAATGACCAGAGATTTATTCCAGCATGCTTTGTGGATACTTTGCATTGTATCCTACCACGAAGGCTATTTATGGTGTATTTACTTTGTCCTTTCCATTCAAGAAAAAGGTGTAATGTGCTGTGACGTTCAAACACAATTACATTATGACATTATTATCATGACAAAAAGATGTAGGCAGTGACTGCTTTGAATTCTGGTCCGCTGAGACTGTCGTTGTGAAATTAGTAGGAATCCTTTGTGATTGAATGGCCGCCGCAGGAGGAAAGGCTTTCTCTTCCCTTGGTGGGGACAGATATTAAGCAGTGGGTTTTTGGAAGACTTAATGTCGTGTATTCTGGTCAAATTGTACGCACCGATTTATGAAAATGTCTCTATTTATGTAAAGAAGAACACAAAAGGCAAAGCGCCAGGTGACAGTTCTTAATATAATGGACTAAAATGCAGTAAGGCTCTCCGGCGCTCTGTATTGCTTTCAGATTTGTATCGTCCTCTAGACCAATTTCTCGCATTTAGTGTTATCTCAAGATATGATGTATTCTTATATATTTAAACATATACAATGATTGCCTTCAATGTATATAACATTACAATGAGCCGCAATTGGGCAGGGTTTGCAACATGCGATCCAAAACAATAACCAACCAAGTGAAAAAAAGTAGTGATGAGAAAAATAATGCTTTGCTCCAGCGTTGTTTTTTACCATGAATTGCATGGCAGTAAACATCACGGTTTAACGGCAGACCTAAAGCATGCCAAATGTTCTGCATTGTTTGCTTTAGGTGTGGGGAAAACGGAGGAAAGGCATTTTGCTGAAGCATGATTCAGTTTCTTGAAGTTGTAGGAGTGGAGTCAGTGGACAGGATCACCACTAGACACAGATTTAGCTTGTAATATGATAGCAGCAGAGAAAACTATACGTAGCCAGGGCCGGCCCTAGACATTTTGGTATACTAGGCGAGATTATGATTTGGCCCCCCCCCCCCTCCAAGCAATACACAATAGAATATATCAAGAATAAATGAAAAACCTCTACAAAAGACCAATACACTACAAAAACTGAAACGTATCAACATGTTGGTTATATACATAAAGAAGGTTTCAAATGTATTCAGTATTGTATGAACATGTTTTAATTGGGGGGTGGACGTCACATCCTCTAGGGGGGTCCGGGGGCCTGCCCCCCCGGAAAGATTTGTTTTAACATTTTAAAGTAAAATGCTTCAATCTGGTGCACTTTGAGCACACAATGACTAGAGACTAGATCTAGGGGTACAACTCTAAAACACCCATATGAAAAAGATCGGTTTACATTTTAATAATCAAATAAGTATGTGAACATAACCAATAACCTTCCATAGCCAATAACAAATTAATGTAACGTATTTTATTTTTGTGGTTCATTCATATCTTATTTTACCTGGTTATCATTTATTTATTCATGCATTTTTTTTTTATATCTCCAGTTTTAAACGATATTTTTGGTTACTGTCCTATAGTATGCATTGGAATGATTTCAAACCTGTTTTTATTTATTCCAATAATTATAAAGGAGTGCCTTGGAAATATGTGTTTACATAAATTGTGACCAAACCGTTTGAGACCCACTGAGATAACTTAGACTAAAGTGAACTATCTAAACCCTCAGAGTCCTTTACCTCACTGAGCTGTAGTTATCAGCCTCAATCCAACAACAATCCGTGCTACCGATGCATGCGCGCCCTCTCTCTCTCTCTCTGCTCGCTTGGAGGCTCGCTCGCACTTTGGCTGTGAGCTGCGGGCGCCTGATAAGTCAACATCCCCCACTTTCATCACTTCGCCCATCGTACAGGGCAAATGCAAAATGTTGCCGGCCCGGGGTGCAAAGGGTGTTTACTTTATTCAATTATTAATGTAAATGTATTACATCAAGGGCAGAAAATTAGGCAGAATAAAAAAAATGTTTTTATTATTTTAATATTTATTTATTATTTATTTTTTCTCCCAGCGCAGCGCCCCTCCAGATCTGGCGCCCTAGGCGACCGCCTAGTTCGCCAGTGCCAAGGGCCGGCCCTTTACGTAGCACTCATAATAAAGAGGGAAATCTCCATGACAGCAGCTTTGTCGATGCTAAGCTAAGTGTTGGACTTCATGCCAATATTGCATAAATCATAAAATTGAAGATGAGATTATTTAATAAAGTAAGAAACCATCTGATTTCTATTGTCAGTTTGCCAGGCATTTCTTTATTACAACACCACACATTATGCTTATTTTTTGGATTGATTGGTTAGCTGTTGGCTCTGTTGTGATTCGTCAACTGCTTGGAGATGTCCCGCCCCTTAGCCTATCACGTAATATGTGTTGGAGTGCTAGCCAATAGGAATGCGAGTGTTACATGGTGATGTCATTATGTTACACAAGTAAACAAAGGAGTCCAATGGAGGTGTTTCAGGCAGAGGCGGGGGGGGGGGGGAAGAAATTCCCTCTGGAGGGAACACAGGGATTTTAGCCTTTGCAGACCATTTACATGCACTAAAACCTATTTAACACACTACAGGAAAAGAGAAAACCCCAAAAAGCACAAATAGGGCCTCTTTAAACATGATTATTATTGGGATTAACGCGAGGTAAACTGAAATTATTTAACATTCAGATTAAACATAACCATTTCACCAATCACATATTCAACATAGCATGCTTGATATTAAATCCTTTTTCATACATTAATCTACTAAGTATAAATCTTAACCTCATAAAAAACCCATGCATCTGAGCGAAATGAAGACGAGATGCAACACACACAGTTGAGGGCTTCAAGATTCAAGGCTTTTATTGTCGTAGCTACAGTGTAGATATATCAATGAAAATCTGAGGTCACAGGCTCCTCCAACAGAGCAACACAATAACACAGATACAATAGTGCAAGTAAATACAAATAAAATAGAATAGAAATAGTGCAATAAGAGTCTATATACAAGTCATTGGAATATTTGATTTGATTTTTGATATGATTTATTTCGAATGTGTAAATCAATAATACAAAAATGGAGGTGTGTGGCGCAGTGGGTTAGTGCACTGATCTTCGAATCAGAGGATAGCAAGTTTGAGTCCCACTGCAGTCAGCATGTCGTTGTGTCCCTGAGACACTTCACCCCAAATTGCTCGAGTGGGGATTGTCCACAGTATTGAGTATGTAAGTCGCTTTGGATAAAAGCGTCTAACAAGTGACATGTAATGTAAAATGTAACATGAGAACTATTATACAATACAAAAATAATCAGTGTCAAATTGATATACAAAAATATTACTGATTCTAAATGATGTATAAACAAATGATGTATTTCACCCTCCTATTGTCTTCATTTCCCCCCCCTTACTTTGGTGTTCGCGGTCAAATTTGACCGGTCCTGTTTAAAAAAAACTTACACATTAAAATGCAAGAACACTCAATAATTTACAAAAAAACACAAGCAGGGTATATATATACAAAAAGATGATGTACATAGAGCAAATGAGAGTGCCCATAGCAGCAGGATATATTCAAGACAAGATCAAATAACAAACCAAATAAATAAACTGCAAACACCCAGTTATGATTAAACAACGTCATCCCTGTATCTTGATAAAATCGTGTCCTTGTACCTTTTTTCAAACCGTTTTAATATATGAATGAGATATACTAGATACATCATTTGTAAGCTGCAAACAGATGGATGTTCTGGATGCTCTTGAGGGAGGTAAAGAGAACGAGAGAAAATGAATCTTTCCTCCCTACTTTCTGGGAAAGAGGTGCTGGTTGATAAACGGGTTATACCTGCATGCAGCCTATCTTACGAGGGGGGGGGGGGGGGGGAGGGCACGCCGGGGCCTCGGCCTCCAAATCTCATTTGGCTCTGGGACCCGAGGCCTGACTCTCTGATAGGGGGAAAAAAAAGTGAATACCAGCAGAGAGGAAGGGGGGAGAGACGAGACGGGGGAGGACGAGGGTAAAAGAGTGTCAGGGATACGTTGCAGAGAGAGAACGAATGGGAGGGACATGGCAGGAAATTGCAAGAAAAATCAGAAAGGGAGGAGGGGAGGAAGAGGAGACAGTGAGGAAACAAGGGGGTAACAACAGGAAAGGGGGTCGTGGAGGATATATCTCCAGAGAAAGATGGATTGAAAGAGTAAAGAGAGGTTAAGGAGGGATAAACGCTGAGGACAAACACAGAGAGGTGGACCGTGTGGAGGTAGAGGAGGGGGGAGAACAACGGGGAGAAGATCGGAGAGAATGCAGTGTGAAGAGAGAAGATGGGAAACTGGAGAGTGGGTGAAAGTGTGTGTGTGTGTGTGTGTGTGTGTGTGTGTGTGTGTGTGTGTGTGTGTGTGTGTTGTGGTGTGTGTGGTGTGTGTGTGTGTGAGAGAAGCAGAGAGCGAGGGGAAGCGAGTGTGACTGATTCGGCCGAGGCAGCAGTAAAAGGTTCCTCTAATACAGAAGCTGTGAGGAGAAGCCTGAAGGATACACTCTGTTAGAGGGGAGGAAGAGAGGAGGAAGGGGGGAGGAAGAGAGGATGAGAGAGAGAGGAAGAGAGGATGAGAGAGGGGGGATGAGAGAGGGGGGAAGAGAGGATGAGAGAGGGGGAGGAAGAGAGGATGAGAGAGGAGGGAAGAGAGGATGAGAGGGAGGAAGGGAGGATGAGAGAGGGGGGAAGAGAGGATGAGAGGGAGGAAGGGAGGATGAGAGAGGGAGGAATAGAGGGTGAGAGGGAGAGGATGAGAGAGGGAGGAAGAGAGGATGAGAGAGGGAGGAAGAGAGGATGAGAGAGGAGGAAGAGAGGGTGAGAGGATGAGAGAGGGAGGAAGAGAGGATGAGAGAGGGAGGAAGGAAGGGAGGATGAGAGAGGGAGGAAGAGAGGATGAGAGAGGAGGAAGGGAGGGAGGGAGGGAGGGAGGAAGAGAGGATGAGATAGGAGGAGGAAGGGAAGATCCAGAGTTGAAAAAGTAAGAAGGGGGAGGAGGAGAGAGTTTTCCGCGGGTTATTCTTTGCATCTCGTCTGACTTCTGTCTTGTTTGAAACACGCCAAGTCTCCCTTTTTCTCTTCTTTCCCCTTTTGGCTTCTGCCCTTAAATCCAACCCCCGTCCCCCGTCCCCCGTCCTCCCCTCCCCTCTTATTTCTCTTTCATTCTGCTGCAGTCTGCATTGAAATGGAAAGATGGAGCGTGAGAGCAAAGTGTCTTTTCAGTATAACAGGATGATCAAAGGGAGGAGGAAGAGGAGAAAGAGGGACATTTGAACTGAAACCATGTTGCATCAATTCAGAACCACAAGAGACCGCATGCCAGCGGAGCACTTAAAGAAACCTGCACTCCCCCTCCCACCGTTTATCATATCATACACCCCCCCCCCCCCCCCCCGCCATAATGTCTCTATAGCAGTGACTTTAACATCGTCCTCTGAACATATCTGAGAGCTAGCGTTATGCTACCTGTCGCAGAAAGAAAACACAAAGATAAGAAACAACTGAGGTTTCTCTTTGAAATCTTTTCTAGAAAAAATATCTATTTCTTGACAAAAATCTAAAAGTAATTTCTGAAAAATGTGGTGATTTTTTATTTTTTTATTACACCATTATTGAAAAAATAAGTCAGTTACAAAAAAATGTTTGGGTTTTGTTTATAAATTAAGTTGGTTGTTGAAGGTGAAGTTAGCAATTAGGGAGCTGGGGTGGGAGCTGAGGTGGAAGCTGGGGTGGAAGCTGGGGTGGAAGCTGGGGTGGAAGCTGGGGTGGAAGCTGGGGTGGAAGCTGGGGTGGAAGCTGGAAGCTGGGGTGGAAGCTGGGGTGGGAGCTGGGGTGGAAGCTGGGGTGGAAGCTGGGTGGAAGCTGGGTGGAAGCTGGGGTGGGAGCTGAGGTGGGAGCTGGGGTGGAAGCTGGGTGGAAGCTGGAAGCTGGGGTGGGAGCTGAGGTGGGAGCTGGGGTGGAAGCTGGGGTGGAAGCTGGAAGCTGGGGTGGGAGCTGGGGTGGAAGCTGGGGTGGAAGCTGGGGTGGAAGCTGGGGTGGAAGCTGGGGTGGGAGCTGGGGTGGAAGCTGGGGTGGAAGCTGGGGTGGGAGCTGGGTGGAAGGTGGGGTGGAAGCTGGGTGGAAGCTGGGGTGGAAGCTGGGGTGGAAGCTGGGTGGAAGCTGGGGTGGGAGCTGAGGTGGGAGCTGGGGGGAAGCTGGGGTGGAAGCTGGGGTGGGAGCTGAGGTGGAAGCTGGAAGCTGAGGTGGGAGCTGAGGTGGGAGCTGGGGTGGAAGCTGGGGTGGAAGCTGGGGTGGAAGCTGGGGTGGAAGCTGGAAGCTGAGGTGGAAGCTGGGGTGGAAGCTGGGGTGGGAGCTGGGGTGGAAGCTGGGGTGGAAGCTGGGGTGGGAGCTGAGGTGGGAGCTGGGGTGGAAGCTGGGGTGGAAGCTGGGGTGGAAGCTGGAAGCTGGGGTGGAAGCTGGGGTGGAAGCTGGGGTGGGAGCTGAGGTGGGAGCTGGGGTGGAAGCTGGGGTGGAAGCTGGAAGCTGGAGTGGAAGCTGGGGTGGAAGCTGGGGTGGAAGCTGGGGTGGAAGCTGGGCTGGAAGCTGGGCTGGAAGCTGGGCTGGAAGCTGGGCTGGAAGCTGGGGTGGAAGCTGGGGTGGGAGCTGGGGTGGAAGCTGGGGTAGAAGCTGGGTGGAAGCTGGAAGCTGGAGTGGAAGCTGGGGTGGAAGCTGGGGTGGAAGCTGGGGTGGAAGCTGGGCTGGAAGCTGGGCTGGAAGCTGGGCTGGAAGCTGGGCTGGAAGCTGGGGTGGAAGCTGGGGTGGGAGCTGGGGTGGAAGCTGGGGTAGAAGCTGGGGTGGAAGCAGCAGCAACATGAAACACAGCAGCAGGAACATGAACGTTGCAATAGCATGTGAACACAGCAGCAGCCGCAGCAGGAGCGAGGCAGAGGCAGGAAGACCTGGCAGCTTAAATAGAGCGGCATGTTTAGGAGAATGTGTTTGGTTGGTTGTAGGAGGGACGAGGTGCGTCACCTGTTAATGATTGGTGCTCGAGTTGACTGCCTGAACTAGCTCGCAGGCTTTGCCCCATTTATTTATTTAAAAAAAAAATCTGAGAGCAAGCTTTCTGCAAAACACAAAGATCAGAAAGAAAAGAAAAATGAGTTGAGGTTTTTATAAATAAAATCACTTTTAGAAAAAAAATAAGTATTTATTTGAAATGAGGAAAGTAATTTCTGAAAGATTTGGTGATTTATTTGGAAAATTGTGTCATTATTGAAAAAACAAGACAGTTAAAAAAAATGATTGGGTTTTGTTTATAAATTAAGTATTTTTAAAAAAATTGAAGTGATTTTTTTCATTTAAAAGTTTGTATTTTTTGGAAAATAAGTCATATTTGGAAATATTGTTTTTCAAAAATGTGTAATTTCTAAAACAATAACGTATATATATGTTTTAATAAGTATTTTTTAAAACACTAGTCCATTTTTTTAAATGTAAAAATATATTTTTTAAATGTATTTTCTTTTGGTGCTTTTTTCAAAAATCAAGTAATCATTAAATTGAAACTTTGCACTCCCTTTCCCCCCTCTCCACCCTCCGTGTTTCCTCCCCCCTCATCCTAGACTGGCCTTGGCTAAATGCCCAGGAACAAGAGCTGCTAACTGCAGGCCAGATGGGAAGACAAACTACCTCCAATACAGGCTGAGCATATAGAGACAGAGGGGGGGGTGAAAAGAAAGAGAGGGGAGACGTGGTGGTTTCTGAGATGGAGGAACTCAGTAGATTTACTCAAGTATTTCCATGTTATGCTTTGTACTTCTACTCCACTACAGTTCAGAGGTAAATGGTGTACTTTTACTCAAGTACATGTATTGAATACCTTTAGTTACTTCACAGATGTGGATGAATGATGTGAAATGTAATCAAGTGTTAAATCAGACTTTAGTTCCACCTGGAGTAAATCCACAAGCTACCCTGCAGTATACAAAGTCATTCAAACTAGCTGCACCTTTACCAGAAGGGGGTAAAAAAAGAAAGAAGGGAGGTTTCTGAGATGGAGGAATCGCTCCAGAGGGACTTGAGGTAAATAAAGCGTGCTGCTCGAGGCATTGATTTGCAAGTCCAATGAAGTCTGCTTACAGTGAATTACACACTGACACACTCGGGCTTAAGTGTGCATAAATAATCACGCCCACTCTGTCCCGTAATGGATGGTCCGAGCGTAACAAAGTTAGAGAGGAACAACATAAACATTAAAACCATTATGAGAAGTGCCAGGGTGGATTAAGATCACATCAGGAGGGACTCCTCGGGCTCTATGAATAGATCATGTGGTTTTCCTCTGAGAGATTGAAATATTTTAGAAGTTATAAGATATTTCATTCATTAATCTTGGGGCGAGTGCATTAGGTAATTACCTCCAACATGCAAAACCCCTGCATTAAACATCACACAAACTCTCATGTTGAATGGTGGTTATATGAGCATTTTTGTGTAGATTTTTACAGATGATCTCTGTCTTTTTTTCCTATATAGTCACAGACATGCTGGTTCCAACAAATCCCACAAACTTAATGACAAAATATGTATTCTTTTTTTAAAATTATGTTCAGAGAGACGGATAGCAGTGTTTTCTGTCGTGACTCTCTTGTCAGCAGGATTATCATTCTACTATGTGTTTTCTAAAAATGTCACCAAAAGAAAACTAGATTTGAGTCATGGTAACATTGCTGAAAAGGTGGGTAGGATTAGGGAAACTCAAGTCCATGCTTTTAAAGAAAGATGTGGGTTTAAATCTGGGAAATAAATCCAACTGTCTTGGGACACTTCCTGATTCGTCCCTTATTCTTGGAAACAAAGAAACGGCCCATGTAAATGGTTGTTTTGTAATCAATCGATCAGGACTAATTGGACAAGTTGCAAATCAGAAAATGTAAGATATACGTGAGGAGTCTTTGGTGTTTACCTCCTTACATTGAAACCACAGAATTCCCTGGTCGAGTCTTAACACTCTGCAAGAAGATGATTGGCTCTCAGATGTTGTGGCAAAATCTGGTTGGTTGAAGTGAACAGTGGCTAAGACAAATTAAGAAAGGACAGATATAATTAAATGGAGAAAGCATGGAAATAGTTGCTCTGATTGAACTGTTTCTCGTTTGTCAGCCATCTTATGACTAGCAAACTGTTTAGGATATTGATCAATACAAACCCTATGCATGCTGTTACCAAATGGTAAACGTAATGGTTGGATTGATCATTGATTTTATGCTTTTATTAAACAGCAGACTTGGGAAAGCCTACAGAAAAGGAGAGGACAAATGGCCACTGTTCTCTGCTGAGATGCAAACCAGAGATGTATAGATTTTTAGGCCACACATCGAATTCTGTTGATGCTTAAATGGTCCTCTCTGTTATCTCTGTTCAAGCCAAACAGAAATGGTAAAAGTTATACCGCTGCTGAGGTTTGAAACACATTTTCATTCCAATAAATACAGAAAGAAATCTTTGAGAAAATAGCAAAAGTGTTGAAAAATCCATTATCTGAGAAAGAAAAGCAATCCTTTCAAAGAATGTCTGCGTCTGCGTGTTGATTCTTATCTGTTCTCTAAACGGTTCCTTGGCTAAAGGCTTATCATTTCTGTTTTTGGCTGATTTTACCCAAAAAAACCATTTATATTTTATGTCCCAAACTACATGTTTTGTTCTATCTTAGAGTCTTATTTTTTCAGCCTAACTCATAAAAGTTCTCTCTTTGAACCAGGGGCGTCTTTGAAAACAAACAAAGCTTTGGCCGTCATAAATGGAAATGACCTAACATCCGAACTCCTTTCAGTTCCTCACATTCACAAAAAAGAAAATAGTGAAACATTCATTTACTGTGGGAGCAATTAAAGAAATGGTTTGGTGAGCATCAGGCCAGACCACACGACTCAGGATCAAGAATCAGGATCCATGACTCCGGATCATGACTTGTGTATATGAATATATACGTGTCATAACTGGAAATGATATTGTAGAAATAATCTATATTATAAGATCATGTGTTGTAAGCCATGCTCATGAGTTTCATCCTGTAGTTTATTTTAAGAGACTTTTGTACCATGAATCTGCACATGTCTGTTTTCACCGTGTTATTTAGCATAGGGTCTTGTAACATGTGATTATATAGTGTCCAAACCAAAGGTGTAGTGCTGGGTAAACTGAAAACAAGTGTTCAAAACCTGTGAGAATCTGTTATTCTTTGCAGACACATGTACTCTTGGTGGACTTGACGCAAGTATTCTGTCTCTTATACTGTTGTACAACAATATAATCATTTCTTCAATCAGCATTGTGTCTGTGTTTCTATTGTGTTATATCTTGTTATGTCTTGAGTGTCTAAGGTTCAACACATACAAAGAAGGAAGAAGTGAAATATTCATTCTCAGCACTCTTCAAACATTAATGCCAACGAAGCACCGTTCAGCGTTTCCAACATTTGTCATTTGCACACCTTCTCACCTGCAGCCCGTTCTGAGACAAAGCACTGATGAATACAGTTGCTTTGGGATGGAAACTGGCTGTTAGCTTCGCGTTGAACGCCAGCCAGTGTCTTAGCTCCAGTGTTAATGTGAGTGTAATCTCCTCTACTCATGCAGGCATGTGTTGTTAACGGCTCTCTGTGGAGCCAGAGATTAGTGTGGAGACGGCTTGTTGTACACAAAGACAGACTGAGGGGCTTTCTACTCGTCTACGAGATGCCCGGCCAAAGCTAGAGAAGAGTAACAAGAGAGGAGGAGAAGGAAGGATGCACAGTGGAGGAAGGAGGGGGTGAAACATGGAGAGGAGAATATTCAAGGATTGAAGGCTTTTATTGTCATTTGTACATAGCTACAGATGACAATGAACATCTTAGGTCACAGGCTCCTCCAACAGTGCAACACAATAAAACAGATAAAAGTGCAAGTAAATGAAATAAAATATAATATAATAGTGCAGAATAGTCTATATACAAGTAATTGGAATATTGATATATATTGCAAACAGATGAATGTTATGGATGTTCTTTCAAAATATAAAAGTAACCTGATTACTTTCTGTTACGTTTGGATGACCCCAATATCAAATGCAATGCAAATAAAAACAAGAGAGAAGTCCCCATATGCTAAATCTACTTTTTCATGTATTTTCTACATAAATATGTGTTCAGAGACTCTGAAAGTCTCAGGAACAAAGACCCCCTCTCTTTTTTTTCCTGATCCATCTTTATAAAAACCTGTCTGAAAAGGAGCTGGTCAGATTTTGGTCACTTTGTGATGTCACAATGTTTTTTTGGGTTGTGCAACCCAAACTCTGTGCTTTGACCCCCCTCCAAACTAATATATCTATGATAATGCAATGTGTGATAGTGTTGCAGCCAAAACCTTACTGTAGCCATGGGCCAAAGATAACAGGAATGTAAGTAAATCAACTTAAACTAAGTTACTGAAAAAAATCTTTTTGCTAAAACAAATACCCACAAATGTTAAGAACTGAAATAAAAAGAACAATTCACTGCATGAATAATGTATTTATTACCAAAAACTGCATTAAGGCACTGCATTGTTGGAGGAGCTCAGGTCAGAAGAATTTCATTGCCATTTCTATACCGTAGCTTTGTGCATATGACAATGAAACCTTTGAAAGTGAGAGGACAGAGAACAGAGGGAGGGGAAGAAGAATGGAGGAAGAGCCGGACAGATGGAGAAAGAAGTGACGGATGTTCGGAGGATGGATGGACGGCGCTAAACGACGCCATCATTCAGAGAATTAACGGCCCGTGATGGGGCATCATGCGAGCCAATGTGATACCACAGGACTTTGTTTACTTGCCAACAATCAACTCGGCCATGTTTGTTTGTGTCAAGAAGAAGTAGACACTGATGAGAGGACACAGAGAGGGAGGACAGTTTTTCGTTGCTTGTGTTCTAAATGGTTATTGTTCAGTGTTGAAACATTCATTAGCTAACAATGACATAATTACAATTTGAAATAGAAGATCTTTAACGTTCTATTAATATGAAGTGAGGTCAGTTACTCTATAAAACTGTTGGTAGTTATGGGTACTTTTCCTTAAATTAAGTGAATTTGTTAACCTATGTTCAGGAGCATGGCCACGCCTCGACCCCTTCTCTAATCACGGCCATCTCTATTTATATCCATCGCTTGTCTCCATTCTCTCAACCCACCCTCCCTCTCCCTTCTACTCATACTCAGCCAAACCCTTTCATCCCTCCACCCAACGATACACCTCTACATCCATTCATCCCTCAATCCTTACATCCCGTCATCCCTCCCTTCCCTCATCCCTTCATCCCTTCATCCCTCCCTTCCCTCATCCCTACATCCCTTCATCCCCCCTTCCCTCCTCCCTCCCTTCATCCCTTCATCCCTCCCTTCCCTCATCCCGTCATCCCTCCCTTCCCTCATCCCTCACTTCCCTCATCCCTTTATCCCTCATCCCTCCCTTCCTTCATCCCTTCATCCCTCCCTTCCCTCATCCCTTCATCCCTCCCTTCCCTCATCCCGTCATCCCTCCCTTCCCTCATCCCTTTATCCCTTCATCCCTCATCCCTCCTTCCCTCCTATCCCTTATCCCTCCTTCCCTCATCCCTCCTTCCCTCCCTTCCCTCATCCCTCCTTCCCTCCCATCCCTCATCCCGTCATCCCTCCCTTCCCTCCCTTCCCTTCATCCCTTCATCCCTCCCTTCCCTCATCCCGTCATCCCTCCCTTCCCTCATCCCTTCATCCCTCATCCCTCCTTCCCTCCTTATCCCTCCTTCCCTCATCCCTCCTTCCCTCATCCCTCCCTTCTCTCATCCCTCCTTCCCTCCCATCCCTTATCCCTCCTTCCCTTCATCCCCCATCCCTACATCCAGGGTTAGAGTTATAATCTGAGCTTCATGGGGCTCTTTAAAACTAACGTTAGAAACGGAGATAAATACGTTTTTGCATATGAAATACATAAAAGTGATTGTTGCACAGTCTCCAAAAAAAAGAGTTTATATTGAGATATTGGAGAAATTAGAGTGTATTTCCTGCCCTCCCGACTTCCTCTCATGTCAGGTTGTAATTGAAGATAAACCAGAACCAGATCTTCGGTTACGAGAGGATAGTATTTTTCTCCCGTGACCCCCCCTAAGTCGCTGTAATTCGCTCTCTTTTATCCTCTGCCACTGATTGAGCCATTAAGCCAGCCAAGCCGACTGATTAATATACTGCGTGTGTCAGGATAAATTGATTCATTGCAGTAAACGATTTGACGAGGGGTCAGTCCACAAATCTCCCAGGACTAATGTGAAGATAATGACAAATGACAACAGGATCGAGCTAACCGCTGCGATAGCATGCGTCTTCAAGGTCAAAGGAGTGAGGCAGTGTTTGGGGGAAAAGGGAAAGTTGGGGGCGGCATCATTAAGCTGAGTTCTGCTTTTAATGCAACGAATGGTATGATGGCAGATAACAATTAAGATTACAGACCGTCCAGCAGAGGTGGGAAGTAGTGGAGTACAAATACTTCGTCACTGTACTTAAGTAAATGTTTCTGGTATCAGTACTTTACTCCACTACTTATTTTTCTGACGACTTTTTACTTTGACTTCTTACATGTTGAACACTAATAGCTGTACTTTCTACTCCTTACATTTTCAAAACAGGCTGGTTACGTTAGTTTGAATGTGTGTTTGGTGGCGTGATCATTATTATCAGTCAGTCAATGCGTGCCTATTGATTTGAACACGATCCGTGTATCCATCATTTCCTGGTCTTCTCTAAAGAGGAGGGACCAAGGAAACGTTGTCATGTTGCCGTTGTTCAGCATGGAAACTTTCATTAGCTAACAATGACATTATTGTTCTATTAATATAAAGGGAGGTCAGGTACTCTTTAAAACAGCTGCTAGTTATGGGTACTTTTTACTCAAGTACATTTCAAAGCCCATACTTCTTTACTTTTACTTGAGTAAAGAAGTTTAGTCAGTACTTCTACTTTCACCAGAGTATTTTTAAACACAAGTATCTGTACTTCTACTTGAGTTAAGGATGTGTGTACTTTTGCCATCTCTGCCATCCTGATAACAGACGAGAATTCAACCAAGAACAACCAGAAACCAGGACTTAAATACAAGCTGAGCTAACGAGGGGATGAAGGTCAGGTGGTTGCAGGGCTGCTGGGGAACAGATGCAACCAATAAGGCCAGGACAACAATCAAAAAAGGCGGGAAAACAAACAAAGACAGGAAGTAATAAAAGACATGACATTGAGAACTTCAAAATAAAACAGTACATAGACTAAAAACTAAATAAACAAAAAACGGGGATCATGACAGTTTAGATGGTCCATATTAACAAGTTTTATTGAAACTAAACACTGACAACAACTACATATGTTGATCAAAGTCTTGGTCTAAAAACAAGAGCCAGAGCTACTGAAAAAAAAGTATAATAATTTAGACAACCAGAACAAACAGGTAATCTTCACATTTGAGATGCTAGAACTCTTACAGTTACTTTCTCAACCCATTTGATAAAAAAGAATTCAAATGTCATTGATAAATGTTTGGAGGAGCATAAAAAGAAAAATTCCATTCACCTCAACCATATGTTTACTAAGTTTTTTGTGTTTATAGTTTCCTGTTTTATTTTGAAAGGTAATTATTGTGCATTTGGGTCTTGCTTACCTCCCCCCCTGACCGTATGAACTGACCACAATAGACCCAGCAGTACTTTTTGAGGATGAACTGTAAGAATCCTCTTACACTCTTTCATGTATTTTTGGAGAGAAGAAGAGAGCCTGATGTGGGGAGGTTAAAAAAGGCTGCTCTTCTCTTACTAACAGTTTACTTTGAGTCTTTTTTTAGTCACAACTACACAAAGAAGTTGGCTGGATTTATCCTCACACGGTAAAGATGAAGCTCACCGACATGAAAAAGCTGAAAGTGGCCGAGCTGCGGTCGTGACTGAAGGATCTCGGGCTGGACAACAAGAGGAGGACAAGAGACAAGAGATAAAAAGAACGGGATAAAGAACGATATTTCTTGACGTTTCCTGCTCCTGCGTTATTTAGTGTTTATTTGTAACACCCGCTTCTCTTTATTTTGATAAAGCCCGCTTTTGGTTTGCCATTGGGTTAGGGTCCGATTATTATTTTCGCACCCCTTCAATTGGGAACCCCTCACATCACAAATAGACAGGAAAAGACAGGAAGTTGTTTGAGAACTTCAAAATAAGAATATATGAACAAAAAACGGGGATCATGACAGTTTAGATGGTCCATATTAACAGGTTTTATTGAAACAAGACACTGACAACAAACAAATATGTCCCCTGTCAACATTTACCACGACAAGACAACAATCCATTAGTCTGTCTCAGATGACAAAAATAATCACAAACATTAACATTACGCAGTTATTTCCTATAAAAGCAAGGATTGTCACTTTTAGCAAACGTTAATTAAAGGAAATACTGCATTTGTTGGGCACTATTTTCAGTCATAAACATTTGTTTTTTGGGTATTAGTGGCAGCAGGACCGATTAAAACACAGTGTGTGTTCATGGTGATGAAGAAAATGTCCATTTAAGTGTTTTTCTGGTACTTTCATAGATCCTTTTACGGTGCAGCTGTAGTTTTGGGAAAGGGCAGGATTAGAAAGCTTTTATTTACTGGATTCTGGGCTGGAGTTTGATCTCCATATTTTCAATTTGTCACTGATGCTTGCTCATTTTCCAGTAACATGAATGCGAGAAGTCCGAAAATGGGAGACACAAATGAAAAATGTTTGAAGCAGAGAAAATGTGACAAGCTCTAAATTGGAGTGATTTGGGGACTGGAGTATAAAGACACATCTAAAGCTGCTAAAGCTTTCCATTTTTCCAGTTAGCAGACCCATGCTGCTTCTGAGCTTTACCTGAGGATACTCGCAGGGGGACACAACATCAACCAAATGACCGAATAATTGAATGACCAAATGAAACAGCCTGCGATGCTGAGTGGATCAATACACTCTATACTCTCCATTAGGCATTCAATGCTGCCCCTCGCTCACAATTTCTGTCTTGTTTTCTTTCCCATTTTCTTCTTCTTCTCTCCCACTCTTCTTATCCCACTCTTTTGCAATATTTTATTTTGTATCTGTCCTATGGTGTGGTGCACGAATGAGTCCTAAGACCCAGAAATGAGTATTTGAGCATTTTATGTTCCCTTGTATGGAAGTCAATGTTTTTTTAAATATGTTTTCCATTAGATGCCTTAAATAAGGTCTGTGGTTAACACAAGCTGAAGAGAATTTAAAATGTTCTTCTACGACATAAATACATCAGTAAATACCCCACTGGTGAATTTAAAAGCAGTGGTTGCTAACAAGTGTCTGAATGAGACAACTAAACGTCATCACGCCCAACATTAGCCACCTTTAGCTTAGCGGTGGTGACGTGAAGTCATGTGACCGTGCTGTAGTTCATTTATAGCTCAACATTAGCCACCTTTAGCTTAGCGGTGGTGACATGAAGTCATGTGACCGTGCTGTAGTTCCTTTATAGCCCAACATTAGCCTCCTTTAGCTTAGCGGTGGTGACGTGAATTCATGTGACCGTGCTGTAGTTCCTTTATAGCCCAACATTAGCCACCTTTAGCTTAGCGGTAGTGACATGAAGTCATGTGACCGTGCTGTAGTTCCTTTATAGCCCAACATTAGCCTCCTTTAGCTTAGCGGTGGTGACGTGAAGTCATGTGACCGTGCTGTAGTTCCTTTATAGCCCAACATTAGCCACCTTTAGCTTAGCGGTGGTGACGTGAAGTCATGTGACCCTGCTGTAGTTCCTTTATAGCCTAACGTTAGCTTTTTACTTCAAGTATTGTACTATTTAAGTACTATTTTGACATACTTTACTCTACTTCAGTATTACCATCTTATGCTACTTTATACTTATTCTCCTCTACATTTATTCAACACTCATAGCAACTGCTATAGGTACTTTCTCCAAATAAAAACACATGAGATGCTGATATGATGCAGTCATTTAATGATAATCCGAGCCAGGAATTTAAAAAAGGAAAGTAAAATTGGCTCAACTTTGACAAACAATAAAACCATATGACATGTTTGTGTTGGTGATAAACACCCAATAATGCAAATCCTCAATAATGTGAAAAGAGCCATTGTGCATACTGAGTACTTTTTCTTTTAATACCTTAACTATACTTTGCTGATACTACTTCTGTACTCCTACTTAATAACATTTACAATACATGACTTTTACTTGTAATGGAGTATTTTAAAACCATATTATTTCTTCTTTTCCGTAAGTAAAGGATCTTTTTACTCCTTCCTCTGCCTCTTCTCATCTTGCATCACAAACACTGAGAGGTTGTTTTCAATATTTTTTTCTCCTTTCATCAAGGGAACAAAAAACCAATATATCAAGTCAATATTAGACTTTTATTAAAAAACAGACTTCAGTGAGTCAGTGTGGTCGAACTCATGATGGATATGACGCAGCATGATTGATGATTCATTCATTAAAGAGCTGTTGAATACAAAGCCTTGAATAACTGGGATACAAATCAGAATATGACAAGAATAAAGCTCTGGGAAAACAGTGGTGATGTTATTAGGTCAACTTGACATAATTGTATCTTCATTTAATTTATTCTCATGAAGCAAATATCATACTTTTACCTCCACTACATATTTCACACTCATAGCTACTAGTCCCTTTTTACATATTAAACACAAATATGCTTATAATTAATTGATGCAGTACTTTGCTTTATTCCATTCCATGCACACTCGATGTAAATAATATCCAGCTCATATTGTGTATATTGTGTTAACAGAAAACTGGCCCTTCAATAGTGTTTTTATTTGTCGGACAGTATCTTCACGGTCGTCTGTATGTTTTTCTTACTCTCTAATGCTGCTTTATTTCCATTTTGAGATGTTTATATTTCAGAATTGTTTATTTCTCCTCTTTTATTTTCTCTTATGTGCAACGCCTTGTTTTTGTGTTATGCTGCTGCAACAACAAATGTTTCCAAATTGGGAATAATAAAGTAAATCTGATCCTATCTTATGTTACTTCAAATCAAATGTGCATTTTCTGAAGTCTCCAAAATTAGCTACTTGCATGTGTTTGTTAGTGATAAAAACAGGATGATATAATAAACATGATAATATAATGTTATAATAATATAGTACTTAATAGTACCTTAAGTCGTTTTTCATGCCACTTGAATTTATAATTCAACCCTAATACAATTTATCTGCATTTATTTTAAAGCCTTGATTACCAGTTTGGCATAAAAACCGAAGTTTATAAAATATTTAGAAATTAAATGAGGCAACAGTGTGTACACGAACAGCTATGTCAATAATCAACTATCCAATTAAGAGATCATTTTATTTATTTATTGATATTTTATGATTTTTCTGCATCGGTACCTTTGAATACTTCTACAACAATTTGCTGATTATAGTTTAAGTTATATTTCCAAAGCTGGACTTTTACTCGAAACAGAGTATATGTTGCAGTGAAGTCACACACTATGAAGTGATGGTGTGTGTGTGTGTGTGTGTGTGTGTGTGTGTGTGTGTGTGTGTGTCAGCATGTTTCCTATCTGACAAATAAACACTATTGAAGGGTAGATAAAGGTCGCTGCCCACTCCCCGTTGACCCATCCTAGGAGCAGTAGATACTTTTACTTCAGTATTTGTAAAGTGTCATATCTCTATGTTATAGTACTTCCTCTCACACCGTGGAGAAACAATACTAAACTGATGTGATATTGTCAAAACCAGATCAGCTATTAAGGCATATAGAATATTACTGTTACCATACAAAGTTTTTTTTTTTCCTATCAGCTTTCCAGCCTGTCCTCCTCCAAAAAACGACCAAATAGGTCGATTGTTCAGCAGCTTATTACGACCTATAGTCACGTTTTAAAGTTTAGCACCTCTAGTGGTCGTGTAAGAAACAACAATTTGCGGCATATGCTCCCGTCGAATGCAAACGCTCCGGAGGGTCGTATATTCACTAATAACCCTCTCTGGAAAATCCTAAATTGTAGAATAGTTTGGCCATTAAAATACTTTTTGATTAGATTTCTAGCGAGAAGTGTATATTGTACTTTTAGAATCCACGTCCAATGGATGTGTAGGATCTATAGTTTGATCAATATTACGAAGATGATTTGAGGTCTCGCCAGGAGAACGTGTATACTACGTCTTTCCGCAGCGTCCATGTAAAGTTGGCGTCAACCCTCACGGGGTGAAAACAGTATTTCCGGTCTCGAAGTTTTCATAATAAAACCCGAAGTATTCCCCTCACTGTCAAATTATTTCACAGTGATATCTGCATTACTCATCCACTAAAAAACATCAGTTTATCCTTGTTAATTACACAACATTGATTGGTTTAAATGGTGTACACTGCTTTTGTGTTTTTAACCTTCGATTCGGAGAAACAAATAGTTTTTTCGGAGTTTAGGATGGCCGAAGACACTACACTACCCATAATCCTCAGCTATCGTTTGGGACTACAACATCCGCTTTGCTTGACAAACCCCGTGATTAGTCCTCAAGCTCTGTGATTGGATGTTGGAGTGGCAGTGCGCCAAGGTTACGCCAAGCTCTTTGAAATGGAATGAATCCACGGCAGACTATCCAAAACTGGACTACTATCCAGCCCTCGATGTTTTCAAAACCTCTGAAAAAAGAAACGTGTCTCTCAGAATCGAAAGGGAAAAACCTATGGGAAAAACACAAAAGCAGTGTACACAATTTAAACCAATTAATTTAGTGTAACTAACAAGGATAAACTGATGTTTTTTAGTGGATGAGTCCTGCAGATATAGCTTTAAAATAAGTTGACAGTGAGGGGAATACGGTTTTATTATGAAAACTTTGAGACCGGAGATACTGTTTTCACCCCGTGAGGGTTGACGATAACTTTACATAGGGGGAAAGACATACACGTTCTCCTGGCGAGACCTCAAATAATCTTCCTAATATCTATCAAACTATAGATCCTACACATCCATTGGACCTGGATTCTAAAAGTACAATATACACTTCTTGCTAGAAATCGAATCAAAAAGCATTTTAATGGCCAAACTATCCTACAATTTAGGATTTTCCAGAGAGGGTTATTTGTGAATATACGACCCTCCGGAGCGTTTGCAGTCAACAGGAGCACTAGAGGTCGAAAACTTTAAAACGTGATTATAGGTCGTAATAAGCGCTTGAACAATCGACCTATTTGGTCGTATGAGTTGGAGGACTTGTTGCAGCTTTCACAGTCTTTTCTCTTTAAGTGTGTGTTGGATATTCATTCACTTCTTCCCCCACTGAGAAACCTGCATTCCTTCACCCTCGTCTTCACCACCCTCATCTTCACCCCGCTCATCTTCCCGTCACAATCCCGTCCTGTGAATATGATCCGGGCCGCATCACAGATCCAATCTCAGTATTCAGCCGAGCTGAAAGACACCGTTGGATTTCACAAAAGAGGTTAACAGGTGGAGGGAAGAAGGGGAAGATGAGAAAAGGATGAGCTGCGGTGTGTTTTTCTGAGCTGCCGCTCTGAAAGTGTGACCTCAGTCAAGCATCATGAACATGTTCCTACCTGATCAGATGAATAGTGGCCACTGAAGCAGAGTATTCCTCTTTCTCTGCGATACTGTATCTGAGAGTGTGTGGTGTATTGAGCCCGGATTAAATATGTCTACAAGAGCAGGATGAAAGCGAGGACATTTCGCCGATCCTCATCCGTGCAAATGGTGAGTTATGGCCTGTGTTCACGTTTAAAGTCACAGTTACATTTGGTTTTTGTTAAGGTAAGCATTGCAGGTACTAAACTGTGCACGGTTTTTAGTGTTCTTGAGAATTAAAGCCATATTTCTCCCCAAATGGAAGCCTCCTGTCCTGTCTGAGAGTTTGTTGCTCCCCTCTTATCTTCCCTTGCAGTTGCTCGGCTAACGATTGAAAAGGCAAGAAGGACAGCGGCAGAAAAACAATCCTTTTTCCTGCATTTCTGTCACGACTCCTGGGAGTTTTTCTGAACGCCACAACTGGATTTCCAATTTCTCTACAAACCTGGCAAAACTCTGGCATCAACAGTTAAAAGACCTCAGGAAAACACACAAAAATATGAATATTTATTCCTTTCACACTAAAGAAAGTTTCCTTGACTATTTGATTCAGAAGCCACTTCGCTGGTTATCACATTTTTGTTTTGTTTTGTGCTGCAGTTTTTTGTGGCACTTTTATTTTTTTGTGGCAAAATTAAAAATGGTACTGGCATGAATCAATATTTCATCTCAGTCAGCCATTACAATTGGAAAATACTCATTTTCTGAAGCCTACTATAGCTCTGAAGGCAAATTCATATGAGCATATGGGGAAAAAACTGCTTTAATAAGCACCTAATCTAATCTTATATGTATTTGTGGTGTGATATTATGAACACGGCAGTCATACATTTAAATTAAGTTAACTATAAATCATGCTAAATGATATCATCCGTAGTCTATCAATTTCAGTGGCAATCCATCTAACATTTCTCCAAAAGAAACACCCATTTTAACCTCATTGTTGTGCTGAACAAAGGGGGATTCATCCTCTTGCTGTACGTATAAAACTTCATGCCCCGGCAATCCATCCAATACAATTGAGAGGTGTAACTATGCACAGCTAAAAACCCTGAACTAAGGTAAACAATGTGCGCTTAAAGTGGATTAAAGTTTGTTTTAATGACACGGTGGCTTACAGGCAAAATCAAAATGCTTCTTGTTTTTCCAGAATCCATCATCGCCACATTACGATTGCACAGGTGACTCACGATGTGAAATGCACTGCAGCTGCAAATCTTCTCAGTGGCTGTTTTGTTTGTTTATGGTAATTACACCCTTGTTTCAAAGTTAATGTGGTAATGGTTTCTTATCTCCGCCAGCTAACATCGGATTGGGTTTATGCTTTTCTCTTTTTAGCGGGGTATCTCAAACACTTCACGATGAATTTGCATGATATTTTCGTTTGTTGTTAGTCACAGGGGGAATAACAAACTGACTTCGCACTGGTTAACAAAGGGATTTATGTGGAAGAGCCAAAAGACATGTCTGTACGGTGGCTCTGAAGGTCAAAACACAACGAAATAACTCCAAAAATAACTGATTTTGTTAAATGTTTTTTGTAATTTCTTAAATGTGTTTGTGTTTTTTAACATGTTGTGTTTAGTGAAACGTCTTTGTGTTTTCTGAAAATGTTTTATGGTATTTTTTGTGTGTTTTCCAAAATTAATCTATTTGTTATGAAATGTCATGTTTTCAAAAATATCTTTTAAATAAAGAAACGATAAGCGATATCTGTTCAGAGAGAGAGGAAGCACCAGAGAGGAAGCAGGAGACAGGAAGCAGAGAGAGGAAGCAGAGAGAGGAAGCAGGAGACAGGAAGCAGATAGAGGAAGCAACAGAGAGGAAGCAGCAGAGAGGAAGCGAGAGAGGAAGCAGCAGAGAGAGGAAGCAGAGAGGAAGCGAGAGAGGAAGCAGGAGAGAGGAAGCAGAGAGAGGAAGCGAGAGAGGAAGCAGGAGAGAGGAAGCTAGAGAGGAAGCAGAGAGGAAGCAGAGAGAGGAAGCAGAGACAGGAAGCAGGAGACAGGAAGCAGAGAGAGGAAGCAACAGAGAGGAAGCAGCAGAGAGGAAGCAGAGAGAAGTGAGAGAGGAAGCAGGAGAGAGGAAGCAGAGAGAGGAAGCGAGAGAGGAAGCAGGAGAGAGGAAGCCGGAGAGAGGAAGCAGAGAGAGGTAGAGGAAGCGAGAGAGGAAGCAGAGAGAGAAAGCAGAGAGAGGAAGCAGAGAGAGGAAGCAGCAGAGAGGAAGCAGTAGAGAGGAAGCTAGAGAGGAAGCAGAGAGGAGGCAGAGAGAGGAAGCAGAGAGAGGAAGCAGAGAGGAAGCGAGAGAGGAAGCAGAGAGAGGAAGCAGAGAGAGGAAGCAACAGAGAGGAAGCAGTAGAGAGGAAGCTAGAGAGGAAGCAGAGAGGAAGCAGAGAGAGGAAGTAAAGAGAGGAAACAGCAGAGAGGAAGCAGAGAGAGAGGAAGTAAAGAGAGGAAGCAGCAGAGAGGAAGCAGTAGAGAGGAAGCGAGAGAGGAAGCAGAGAGAGGAAGCAGCAGTGAGAGGAAGAGGAAGCGACAGAGGAAGCAGGGAGAGAGGAAGCAGGAGAAGAAGCGAGAGAGGAAGCGAGAGAGGAAGCAGAGAGAGAGGAAGCAGGAGAAGAAGCGAGAGAGGAAGCGAGAGAGGAAGCGAGAGAGGAAGCACTGCTGCTCCAGGACTCTGATTTATTGGACAATTTCACAGCAGTGTCCTCAGTAATGGGACAGGATAAATGGCTGACCCTCAGAGACTGAACTGACTCGTGTGTGTGTGTGTGTGTGTGTGTGTTTGTGTGCGTGTGTGTGTGTGTGTGTGTTTGTGCGTGTGTGTGTGTGTGTGTATGTGTGTGTGTGTGCGTGTGTGTGTGTATGTGTGTGTGTGTGTGTGTGTGTGTGTGTGTGTGTGTGTGTGTCATTGCTCCAGCTTTTGTGGAGTGTCTGTTTTATTTCTCTCTGCTCTCTCAGTGTGTAGTCTCATCTCTTTGTGTGGTATTATTTATTTTCTATTCTCTACTCCTCCCTTTACCCGCCAACAAACACGGTTTATATATCTCTTCTCCGAGGGTGGAGAATATATTTACAGTACTACAGTTAAATAACACCTACTACACTGTAAAAATACTGCATTACAAGTCAAAATATTGCCCTAAAAATAGGATTTAAGTAAGTATGATCAGAAAAAACATTATTAAAGTATTAACAGTAAATGTACTAACTGTAGACAAATTAAAATGTCAATAAAAATCTGAAAATCTTCACATGTGAGAAGCAGAACATACAAAACAAATGACAATAATAACATTTGCAGACAATGCATTTACTCTTTGTGTCTGGTGTACTTACATATAACGTTGGATTTTTGTATCTAAATAAAGATTATAATCTTTGAAAAATAGTAGAAAATCTTAATTTGAAAAGTCACACATTAAATGCACTCTGATGGCTCCCACAGGATTGTTGACGTCCACCTGGATTCATCCTATTATTATTTATAGACACATGCATTCTCTAGCATCTGGACTACCTATGTTGTAGATGTAGATGTATTAGCTTTTTAATTTACACAGAACATCTATTCTATCTAACATCTTTCTGTTGCTATCCTCAAGGTTTCTTACATATTCCCCCGTTAACTGGGGGATCTTTCCCATTAACTGTGGGGTTTCTTTGTGGGGTCTTTCCTTGTCCGATATGAGGGTCCAAGGAAAGAGAGTATTCATAATCTGTAGAAACTGTAAAGCCCCCTGAGAAAAATTAAAATGTGAGATGTTGGGCTATATAAATACAATGTTGTGTGTGTGTGTGTGTGTGTGTGTGTGTGTGTGTGTTCTCTCTTTCCCAGCACACAGTATGTATCATTACTCTTTCCTCTATCCTATCTCCCGAGTGTTGTTCTTTCCCATAGGCCTGCCTTAAGAATATCTTCACTGTTTGTGTCTGTTCGTATTCTCTCTGCGTACATAACAGTGTGTGTGTGTGTGTGTGTGTGTGTGTGTGTGTGTGTGTGTGTGTGTGTGTGTGTGTGTGTGTGTGTGTGTGTGTGTACAGCCTTTGGAGACGGTACAGTATGTGTCGCAGATATTCTGAGTCACATTCGAACCACAACAGCTTCCATATTTTTGGGGTGGATATCGTCTCTGCATCTTTTTCACTCACTTTCCTCTGGATCAGATTCACAAACATGTTGGAAAGCTACGGTTCTAAATTCTTAAAGCCACTTTAATGTTTGTTTCTAAGGTTGACAAAAGCATTATGATCTTCCCTTGAATATTCCTCAATCTTAACACTATTTAAGATTATCTAAAACTATCTGTGTTGAGAGCTTTATCTAAATCTGTTTCAACTCTAAATCTGTCTCACACACTGTTCGTCCTTTATTTGACCTTTGTCCTTTTTATTCCTCCATCTCCGTTGGACTGGACCACCTCAGCTTCACAGAGGAGATAATGGGGCAAACCACTTATCCAAACCACGCTGAGACACACACACACACACACACACACACACACACACACACACACACACACACACACACACACACACACACACATCTTCTCGCTTTATCTGTAGTACTACCAGCTAATTGTCATGACATCCCATTCCCTATGGCTATATGTCACTGTATGATGTTAGTATGTGTGTGTGTGTGTGTGTGTGTGTGTGTGTGTGTGTGTGTGTGTGTGTGTGTGAACGTGGAGAACGGACACATTTCATGGAAGAGGATGAGGATTTGTCATCAACTGTATGTTTAATTTAGGATTTACGAGAGGAATAAAACGTCTTCTTGTTGTTGGTGAAAATGTGTCAGGTGATCCCACATGTATTACACTTCCCAATTACAAAGAAGGGATTATTTATTGATATTGTTCTGGATTTCTTTCTATGATATGCAAAGGGTTTGGCAACGTTTCCTCCACATTTGGTCCCATTGTGTCAGATGTGATGAATCAATTGTTGTAAATAATTTGGAGGAGCTCTATTTAATCTGACGCCTGAAGTAGACTTGTGTTAGTAAGCTTCACGACGAATCAACTGCAAATAAAGACTATTTTGTGAGTAGCTTTTAACAATAGGAATAAGTGTTTTAAATAATATTAACTACAAAAGTATGATTTCCATATTTTTACAAATATCGTTGGATTGATTATGAAAGTTTTAAATGATAATGAGACGCAATATGTATTGGTGTAAATGTGGAATATAATGCTTGCCATTAGACGTTCCGATTTAAGTCGTGTATTTCTGGAAAACAGATTCCCAGATTGCTACTTACTGACTCTCCCTTCCCTGTAGTATGTTCTATAGGTTTTAGTGCATGTAAATGGTCTGCAAATGCTAAAATCCCTGTTTTCCCTCCAGAGGGAGTTTCTCTTTGATTGACTGATTCAATAAGTGTCTTTTTGTCTTGTGGCGATATTTCTATTTTGTGTCCGAGTCTTGCTTGTGAAAGACAACTTTATCTCAATGACACTCCCCTGTATAAACAACGCTTAACTTACTACGCTGACATTTATCTTGTGGTCAGCTTGCCAGCAGCTTTCAGCCAAAACTCAGAGACACACACTTGACCGGATCGATCCACGGCTGCTATTCACTGCAGTCTGATACATGTATTTGATATTGGAAAGCACATAAACACAGACAAGCTCAGAGTCACTGCCACACACACAACACACACACACACACAACACACACACACACACACACACACGCTCTGGGAGCTGATAGCTGCCTATCTGTTGTGTTGAGTGAGGGCAGCAGTCCCCTCTTTCCCCAAGTGAGCAGAAAGGATAAACACAGTTCTGGAT
>CM062268.1:33228185-33308185 GCA_031216635.1 Dissostichus eleginoides | reverse complement strand
AGACAAAGGATGTCACTAACCCTAACCCTAAGCTGATGATACCATCTTCTATGTGACAAACGAAACTCTACCACAAACCAAGCCTTCTCCTGATCAAAGTGCTGCTTTTCACAAACTTCAGACCTTTAATGTCTGTTTTAAAATCCAAAAAGACAGAAAAAGAGTTTGACTAATGGCCTCCAATTAACCTGTTCTTTTCTTCCACTTTTATGCATTGTGTAAAATGTTATAATATATGTTTCAATGTTTGCTGTGTGGGAATTTCAACAAGCTCTTTGAGGAATACGTAGCATTCAATTGTATAATAAGCTGAGAAGTAGGACAATATTTAACCTGGATTCTGACTCATACTGTATCAAGAGTTAACAATGGATCTTACAAGGATCACTATTAGGTATTAGCTAATTCCTCTTTATGCCGACGATACCATTGTCTATGCTACAAACAAGGCCTCCTCCTGATTACAATCATTGTTGCCACATAACAGTGTTTTGCTTGAATCTGATATTCAAAGATTTGACAATACAGGACAAAATGTATTTATGTAATCTGGGACTATAAAAGCATTAAAGTCATCAAGTTATTTTAAGAAGTTATGGCGTATTTCAATGGCAGAAAAACAACAAAAAACTCAACAGAAGAAAGTTAATTTGCAGTTCTAAACATATACATTTGTTGTCACTCTTTTGTCCCATAACTTTATTCCTCTCTCCTTCAGCTTCCATTACATGCATATTGTACATCATGCAAATTAGATTAGATGGCGTAATTTAGCGACTTCTAGCGACTTCTAGGACAGCCAATAGCTGCTTTCCTCACTATGGAGTTGGCAACACTGATTACAATCTACTTTTGTTTAAAATCCCAAAAAGAAAAAATAGAGTCCGACTGATGGACTGGTTTTCACTGATAGCTACATATGGATCTGCTTTCCCTCTCTAACATACACACACACACACACACACACACACGCACACACGCACACACACACACGCACAGAAATCTGGGGTCTTTCCCAGCAGAAGGATCTCTGCCTGGCTTGCTGTTTGATCCCAGCATCATCATGGCATGGGAGAAGGGGCTCTAAGACTGTAACGCTCTCCACATGTCTCCTGGAAAACCACCAAGAACAAAACAAAGTCATCAACAGGCTGCCGGCAGCGAGCAGACCAACTCTCTCACTCCCAAATGACCTTAAAACTCATTCTCTCCGGCGGCCGTATTGACACAAAGATGCTTCATGAAATGAGGAATTTATTCGTGTGGGGCTCATGCATGCACATTATTATTGAGACCTCTGAGGAATAAGCCTGCTTTTACATATTTATCAAGCTCCATGGTGGCATTATGAAGAGACACTTTGGTCAGTCTGGTCTCAGGTCTAATGAATGTGATGTTATAGAATCGATCACACTTCACTGTTTCCTGTGTGTACCTCCCTTATACCTAAGCTTATTAAAAACACATCGATATATTTTTTTCTGTATTTCAACGAGGCTCAGATACAAGGGGACACACACACACACACACACACACCCACCCACACACACACACACACACACACACACACACACACACACACACACACACACACACACACACACATAGCTCAGACTGTCCCATAGGAGGAGAGTTGAGTCTGACTGATGGACTGGTTTTCAAAGAAAGCTACATACGGATCTGCCCTACCTCTCTCTCTCTCACACACACCACACACACACACACACACACACACACACACACACACACACACACACACACACACACACACACACACACACACACACACATGTAATAGCGTCCTGCATCCGAGCTCCCCTTGCTTGTCAATTATTAATGCTTCCATGCCTCTGTATTATATTGTGCAGTGTTCCGTTTGATCAGGCTTATCCTTACTAAATAAAGTAGCTTCACACTCAGCTTATTTATTACATTGCATCACGTCCATGCATGCAACATGACCTCCACTTATAACACCAAGGCAAACAGACCCTCAAACTTAATAATAATTCAATATAAACAGTCATTTAGGAATCAGAAATTGGTTTGTTGCTAAGTAGGTTTTTCATATAAAAGAAATGTAATTGTGCATTTAATGGTGTAAACATAAACACAGTGAGACCATTTAAAGTTCACAAAGTTAGGTAACGTTGCGTTTAGCCATTACATTAATCTGTGTATTCCTGGCAATAAATATATTTTATTACATCAAAACAAGTCTCTCTCCTGATTGAAATATCCCTTCAATAGTGTTTTATCGTCACAGTATATTTTCTACTTTTTAATGCTCTTTTAATTCTATTTTGAGATGTTTTGACAATATGATTTCTAGTATTGTCTATGTCTACTCTTTAACTTGTGTGCAACGCCTTTTTCCAAGCATTTTCCAATTTGGGATCAATAAAGTAACTCTTATCTTATCTTTATCTTATCTACCAGAACTTCCGTCAGGTTTACAAAGATTTATAGTGAGTCTTAGTTTGTCGTGGCATAAAACTATACCTTTTTAGTTTACCTATAATACTCTAACACTGTCATTTAAAGGTCACCTATTATGTAAAATCCTCTGTGTAAAGAGACTCTGAAAGTTTCAGGAACAAAGATTCTCTCTCTTTTGGTCCTGATCCATTTCTATAAAAACCTGTCTGAAAATGAGCTGATCAGATTTTGGCCACTTTTTGATGTCATAACGATTTTGTGGCTTGTGTAACCATTAGCCAATCACCAACCAAGGTAACCCCCCCCACCTTATCACCTGAATCTCCTCCTAGAGCACCATTGTGTTATTTTTAACCAATCATCTCTCAGAGGGGCGTGGCCAGCAGCAGCTCATTAGCATTTAAAGCTACAGACACAGAATCAGCACTTTTGAAACAGGGCTGAAACAGAGGGGATTATGGGATGCTGCAATGATTTGTTTGGTGTTTCAGCCAATCAGAGAAATTTCTGTATATATCTGAGACCTGTAATATATTGTTGAAAAAGAGTATAATAGGAGACCTTTAAGGCAGTGTGTGTTTTGAAAGCAAACAGCTCTTAAATTCCCACTGCTCAGAAGCAGAGAGACACAGTTAGGAAGTAGCCGGTGAGCATGGTGAAACATTTAGCAGCTTAAGAGACAGATATTTCCCTCAGGAGTCCCATTCAGGCCACCTCTCACCTCTCGCTGTATAATTCCCAGCATTTTCTGGGATCGCCCCGAGGCAAAAATGAGCTGGCGGGTTTCTAATTAACCTTCCCCTCTTCATGCATTGTGTACAGTGGAATAAAACGTGGTGCAGAGAGTGGTCATTTTCTAACAATTCATTGAGAAACACGGAGCATGTGAGCGTATAATCGGATGAGACATTGCTCTCATCAGTTCTCATATGATAAAAGTATATGCTTCAAATACAATTACAGCTTATCAAATTACTGCAAACCAACTGAGTGAACCTGCCTTTGGGGTCGGGGGCTGTTTAATCCATTTTGCTCAGATTTCTATCCAGTCCTCTGAATATGTTTCCCTTTCTTTTTCGCTTGATATTGCACTGATGTCACCCAGAGTCATAAGACTTCTGATTGTTCAGGTTTTATTGGCAAAGCAATATTATATTTATCAGATGAAGGAGAGAACACATATAAAGTGGCCCCCGAGTCAGAATGAGAAAATGTCAGAAGATGTGTTTTGAGCTGCTTAAAAACAGTCCTGAGTGACAGATGATGAATTAGATTGACCTGTTGCATTAAACATACGTTACTTCACAGGTAACTGATGACAGCTCTTCCCGAATGTTTTAAACACTGAACATTACTTACTCTTTTCTCAGCTCACCAAAATGATACACATCTAAGGAGATCATTTCCTGCCATAGCTCCACAAACAAACTAAACAAGTTTTACAAATGCCTTATGATTCACTAACAAACACAGTGTGGTTTGCAAATACAAAACACCATCTACAAACTAATGCGTTCATATTATTGATTGAGTGGTTATTTTCCCCCGGGTGCAAATGGACACTCCGTTTCTTATATTACCACATTATGTTGGCACCTGTATTATTATATATATTATGATGAGGTTTTACTGTAATATACATTTCCATTTAGTTGTATTTTCTTATTGTTAAGAGTCTTTCACATTAGTGGGTTATAAGTCCTTCTTTCCCACGCCAGAGCCTTACAAGTTGGATCAACCGGTATATATCTTAACTTGTAGAGTATAAGATGAGGTTGTTTGAGTTAAAGTGGTGGATATATGTGTCTCAAAACGGATGTCTTTGTGGAGCTCGCAACATAGCCTTCAGTGACCAACAATTGATTGGTTAAGCCTTTGATAGGACATATTCCAAGGTGGGAATTACCTACAATAGCTCTGTAAGAAAGCTTGCTCTCTCTGAGGTTCAGAACAGCTTACTGTCTGTAGAGAGAGAAACAGGGTTTGACTTCAGCTCTTTTTTTCCCTTAGTCCAGGGCATAAATCTCCTCTCTATTGTTGCCATGAAAGTGAGTCACAGTGAGAATCAAAGGATAATAGTGTTGTCTGAAAGCATAGATGCAGACAGACTGTTGACTTCAAAAGGAAAATGAAATGTCTTGTCAACCGCCATGTGAGTCCTCTTCCTAACCTCCAGGTTTATTAATAAAATGATTCTTTGCAATGCCCCAACATACATGATGTCTTTGAGTATGAATAGTGCTCATTTTTCTTTACTCTTTACTATCAACGATGCTAAAACATGGTCTGTCAAGTTGGTGCTATCGTTATATACTATATACTCTAGTGGTGGATGAAGAGAAATCACTGGACATCTTGCAAGAACCACTCAAATAATCCCATTTGTTCTTACATTGAAAGCAAGCTCTACAGCATTGACATCACTTTTTAAAGGTCTCCTATCATGCAAAATGCCCTTTTGATGTCTTTTCTACATCAACATGTGTCCCCGGTGTGTCCCCGGTGTGTCCCCGGTGTCCCCGGTGTCAGGAGACTCACAAAGTGTCAGAAAATAAACCCCTCTCTTTTCCTCCGTACCCACATCTCTAAAAACGGGGGAAGAACGGAGCTGATCCAGATTTGCTGCGTCATGACGACATTACTAAAATGTGGGCGGGCTTTAAACCCACGGGCCAATCAGAAACGTTGCTATCAGAAACAATGAGACGTGTTCTGGATGTAATATGGTCTTTGTTTACATTAGCATGCTAACACTCAGAGCTAACCTGTACTGGAGAGAGTATGTGTAAAGAAGCAGGAAATAAAAAGGAACTCACCTTGTGGTAAACCTGCGAGAGAGAAAGAGTTTGAGCTCCATACTGTTTCAGAGAGAATCCTTGATGTGGTTTGGAACAAAATGGCGTTTAATCACGGCAAAATTTAGCTGAGTTTCTGCTGGTAGACAGCGTTCTCTTTGCAGAGCTCACTGCATGCTCATTTATGAGAATGCCAGTTTAAAAGGTACTTCCACACATGCTTCACTTTTCTGAAAACAATGCGGATGAAAGCATTGAGAGTCTTTGGCACAAAGAGCTGAAAGATATACAATGCTCCTGCAGGATAGCCTCTTTTTTCCTAGCGTGCAACATTAGTGATAGAAACTCTCAACTTCAGCAGAACAGGGATATAGCATTTGATTATATTAAAAGAATTATACAAAATGTTGAACATGCATCCATTCGGGTTCAATTTACGACATTTGGAAAGTGAGAGTTTGGTGCTTTCTTGGAAACCTTGAACGGGCAAATGTCTGGGAATAAAGTAAGAGAGATTTACGATAAGAGCAGAACATATTCTTGCCATAATGCTTTTTTATTGAGGCCTAACACAAAGTCAAATATTCCCTCCAGAGTTCAGAAGATTGAAATGTGATTCTTTTATCAGAACCCATAAACTGCTTCAACAGCAAATATGTCACCTGCACGAAGACGACATAAATCAAACGCTCCTCAAAATGTATTCAACTGTTCTTTGAGCTCGCCATTAAATCCTAGCTGAGTCATTCTGCTGCATCTTAATTAATGAGGCCACTTTGGAGATTTATCATGGGGACCAATTACAGCATCTATGACTCTGTGGCAAAAATCAATCAGTACTGCAAAGCATGACATCACAAGTGACTAAGCAACTCTCCTGAATGGCATTATGGCAGCAGTGGAGATGAAAATGGATTTGACAGATTTAGGCCAGAAGCCAAGAGGAATGACGACATACACTTCATATTAATTTATTTAGAGTCTGGAGAAACTAATAACGTAATTAAAGCTGTCACGTTATTCTTAAATATTGCTTTAAATGAGCAGCAAAATGAACTAAAACCTTATGATTTGATGAAATGGTTGAAAATATTGAGATTTGAAAGTCATAATTGTCAGATAAAGTGACAAAGTAAAACATCAGGTTTCTCCACAGAATAGCTTTTAGTGCGTTATATATAATATCTTATTTAAGAGTGATTTACATTGATTAAATCCATGGTCTTCTGTTATTTATAACATTTGATCTGTGCAGTTTTTCCCCATTTGCAGTTTGCATGATGTAGAAAAAAAAACACTTTTCCAGCCCCTAACCCTAACCCAATGCACTAAATACTACTTTGAGTTGTAATGCTAATGAGCAAATGGTAGCATGCTAACCTAGCGCAACTGCTAGTGAACAGGGTCAACCTTTATTTTATACAGTAATGGTGTCACTGTCTCGAAAGCAAATTTCTCCCTGGGTTTGATAAAACACTCTGATACTCGATCTGTTTATTATACTGTGACGGCCCCTAGGCCTCAGACTCAAGTCCCTGGTTAGCCACCCCCCAATCAGGAGAGGTTGCTGACACCTGATTTTGGTTGACTGCTCAGCTACAAATATGGGTGCCTGAGCAGTCAGTCTCTCTCTCCTCTTGGGTTGCTTGGCTCCACTGGACCTTGGTTTGTTTGTCTTTGCTTTATATACTGATACATGTTCACACACCTTACCGATGAACTGACTTCATAATTAACTTAGTTTCTTTAAATAAATATACTTTAATCGGATATGAATGATATCCTTCTTTTGTCCGTCCTTGATCCAGGGCATGACAATACCATAAGAACATGTTAGCATATTAGCATTGTTAGCGCTACCCTAGAGGTTAGCATCGCTCTAGACTAAAATGTTTCCACCTCGGCGAAGTTATTTCGGGCTTCTCCTTCCCCATCAGCCAAAAGGAAAAGGTCCCATAGCTCCGTCATTGTCCATTAAAAGTTAAAATCCATGATCCTAAGCGTCCATACGATCCGTTAGCTTAGCATCCGGTCTATTCTGTAGCGTCAATCTTCTTCCGTTGACAATATGAAGCGACTAAACTCCCAATGATTATAGTTGCTTGGAAGGCTTCACTCATTGCTGTGAATCAGATCAATACTTAAAGTATGTACTTAAGTTAGAGATTTAAGGATATTTAATAAGGAAATTAACTACCAAAACCATGACCATACATCCAACAGAAGATATCGTAGTTTAGCTAACCCTCGTTTTAATTCCATTAACCCCCACATACAACAGGTGCCCTAAATACCAGAAAACACACCCATGTGACAATTACCAGGAAATAATCAATAACCAATGTGAGTTTTTTGAACACATTTTTGACAATAATAAAACAACACAGGCTAACTTTGCATTTTGGCTGGATTACAGTTCCCAGTTATTCATAAAATCCAATCATTATATTGACCATAATGCTCCTTTTCTACATTTGTTTTAAGTGCTTTTTACAAATTTGAGTTGAAGCTAGCTCAGATGCTAATAGCCGTGCTTCTGTTTCCAAAACGAATCAAAACAAGTTCAATTGGTTCTCCCCATGCCAGGGGAACATTGGCAGGAAGTTGAACCTTTATCAGCTCAATAGAGTGGAGTCTTAATAGTTAAGTCATAAGTTAATTGCAAGGTATACAGGAATAATTAGCGGCTAATCAGCGGTTCCACTCACAATGATTGGCAGCATGTCTACATTATTTGAATCAATATCTGTAAACGGGGGATTTTGTTTTATTAGTCAACATAAGCACCAGCAGCAATAACATACCTCATCTTCATATACTATACTTATTGTGGCATAATGATTATCTGCCAATAAATGTCATATTTAATGCAGATATGGATTTATCCGTGAGAAGTTATAACCTTAAAAAACACATTTGAGTAGCCCCTCAGAATCTCATTACTTCAGCCACTGTATCTCCACTCTTCTCAAAAACTTTTAACAGCATTGAGTTAATGAGTTAATTTAAAGTGAGGTCATATCGATCCAGGAGTTCAGTGTGGATGCATTTCAGGAGCAAATGTTTACTTCCACTTGATTTGTAGGTAAAATGGGAATAAATTAACTCTGTGGAGGCGATATAACCAACGACCTGATGTAAATTATGAGCAGACAGTAAACGTGCAGTGAGAGCGAGAGTGTGTGTCCAAGATATGTTTTTAATTATTTTATATGTTGGAAACCCAATCTGTATTACTATTGATTTCACATAACCCACATATTGTGTCTGCACTGAGCCAAATTGACGGATCCCCCCATGTGTGAAATGCAAACCTCTCATTTCCAAAATGTCACCTTTGCTGGAGCTTCAGTAAGAATAACAAGATGTGCTTTGAGACTGCTGACTCTGCACTTGTATACCTTCAATTGGCTTTTTAAGACCAAGAGTCATTTTAGAAGACAGTGCCTTTACGCAATGTCGACAGGAAATTAGAAGTACAAGGTTGATGCGTAACATCGGCAACCAACATGCATGGTATCTTATTATCTTATTAGCTTATTAACTGCTGTGAAAACTTTATAGGGTTGTTAAATCTTTATCTGGGGGAAAAGAAACCTCATTGAAGCATTTTGGCTTCTAATAATACTTCCAATTTTATATAATTTTTGTATTTATTCGTTTATTCCACACATGGCAGTTGCCCATGTTGGAAAGGAGCAAGGAGAAGAAAATCTTATTTGACCTGCTCCTACTGAGAAAACAAAAAACTATAAAGGAAATAACAATAACAAAAATTAATTAAATAGATAGACGGACGGACGGACGGACGGACGTCCTACGGAGGTAGGTAGGTAGGTAGGTAGGTAGGTAGGTAGGTAGGTAGGTAGGTAGGTAGGTAGGTAGGTAGGTAGGTAGGTAGGTAGGTAGGTAGGTAGGTAGGTAGGTAGGTAGGTAGGTAGGTAGGTAGGTAGGTAGGTAGGTAGGTAGGTAGGTAGGTAGGTAGGTAGGTAGGTAGGTAGGTAGTAGGTAGGTAGTAGGTAGGTAGGTAGATAGATAGATAGATAGATAGGTGTTGCAGCAGCTTAAAAAACAAGGCAATAAGAGAAATTAAGGGTGCATTCACACCTAATAGTCCGGTTTCAGAAGGTTCGGTTTGCGTTCACACTGGCGAAAACTCAAATGGACTATAAACTTTAAACACAAGTCATGTGACCGGAAATGCTGTTCAACAATTGGTCAGACATGAAGCGGGTAAAAACCACAGGTAAACACGGAAATCGCGGCCATTTCTACCGTAGCCGCCACCATGGAGCATACGCAGATTGTTTTCCTGCTGCTGTTCATATGGAGAGCATATCAACAGAATCTAGCGGGCGGCGCATATCAATACATAATGAGACAACCTGCGTTAAAAAACGTTATAACCCATGCCTATAATGAGATAAATGTTTATTTGATACTTGGGGAGCTGCCGCTCTTCTGCAGCGCGTCGCGCACTTGTATGTATTGCTGTCATAGTTTCTTCACCTTGATACGACACTGTTCAACATTCCGGTTAAATCCTGGTTTCTTCAGTCTGTCGCTAAAGATTTTGAACACCTCCGCTTTTTATGGACCTTCTCCAACAGTTGAGAAATGTTCTCCTCTGCCAAGATATCCATCTGTGTTCCTCATAGCTCCACGTGTGTCCCCTGCCGCTCATTTTTCCACCAGTTGCACAACAGGAAATCACGCGCAAATACTACGCTTCCTTTGTTTTGGTGCGGACTGCGTTCACACCAGCAATGAACCGCTCCAGAGTTCGCAAGCAAGCTTTCCGAGACCACCTATTTTAGCGGACCAGAGTCCGGTTGTTTAGTTCACTTAAGAGGTCTCGGATTGTGTTCACACCGACCCAAATGAACCGCACCAAGCGGCTAAACGCACCAGGGTTCGATTCAACCGGACTATAAACGGCTGGTGTGAACGCACCCTAAGACACTAGAAATAAACATTCCAACATTTTTCTGAAGTAGAAATAAAATAGCATTTAAAAGTTAAAAAATATACATGCGGAAATACAAATGTCCAGTAACAAAATATAATGCAGGATATTATATATATATAAAATCAATGTTCTGTCAATCACAGTTGCTTACAAATACTAACAGAAACCTAAAACCAGTACCCAATCAAAAGTCCTCTTCATACTGTCTGATCACGCTTTCTTTATACATTTTCTTAAACATAAAGATGTTTATACAGAATTCCACTTTTTTACGCCAACTTCTGAGACAGACATCTGCTTTAAAGTAGTCCGTGCGTGTATAATTCATGTCAGTTTTACTCAAACTGGACTTCCTTTCTTATTTGAATCTCCAACCAGGTACTGTAGCAACACACCTCCACCTAAACAGCACTATAGTTAAGTTTTAATACTTGAAGTTTAGTATTTCTTTTAGGTTTCATATCTACATCCAGGTGTGTCTGTTTGGCAAATGTAAAGCGGTGAAGCGAGATGTTACGTCCACTCAACCCCAAACTTGTTCAGGTCATATTTCAATTCAACATTTTTAATTTAGCTCAATAGTGACAAATTAGCAGCTATGACACTATCAGAAAAACATACTGTTGAAGGGGTACCTGTGTTGTGTCTCATTTCGCCTATATCTGTACTATATGTGGATCTAGATTCAGCTTTTAGCGCATTTGACAACCTTTTAACCCTAATGGGGTCTACAAAGATGAAATGCTGATTTACAGACTTCTCTTTCCCAATGTAAGTAAAGGGGAAAAAGCCAATTTGGGTCCAAAACGTAAGTGTAGAACCACCGTTTCACCGATTCAGGACCCAGCAGAAGCTTTCTCTGCAGGAGGAGTCGGGGTTGGTGAAGGGAACGTCTGTTTTCCGCTGAAATATGAGGTCTGATGTCAGAAATGGCCGCCCTGTTTACTGTGTGATTGGTGGTAGTTTAGATTGAACTGAACTGATCAGCTGATGTGTCGTGCATGACTTACGTTTCCTGTCTGAAACACCATAAAGCTTCACTGCTTCTGCCGTGTGTTTATAGCTATGACTTGTGATATTTTGTCATCATGTCAGCGCGTGTTGGAGATGATTGGATGCAGATTTCCCCGTAAACATGCAGCACAGCGATTGGCTGAACAAATACCCACTGGAGAATCAATCAAAGTGTGCCAGACAAACAAAATAGTTTTTTTTATGTTTCCCCCAGTCCCTGTTCCTCTCATCTTGTATTCCCTCCTCTCCTCCTTCCTTCCTCTTAAAACACTGGCACAGAGCTCAGCCAAAACTAATCGTTTTTTATTCATGCTTCTGGCAGGGCGGTAGAAAGTATTGGATTTCCTTAAGATGGAGCAGGAGGCACAGTTTCAAAAAATAGCATTATCCTTCCAACAACCTTCAATCAATTACATTTTGTTTAATAAAAATACTGCTAATGGGTTCTAAAGAGCCATGGCACACACACACACACTCACACACACACTCACACACACACACACACACACACAAACACACACACACACATAAATTGTCACAAATCTGAAAAGGCTTTGGAAGTTTTTAGCAATGGACTTTCTTCTTAGAGAGGGCACATGCAAGCATTTGGAGGAGAGTCTGTGAAGCTGTTAATACTTTGGGAATCAGCTTGTCTTCTGCCCTTGATATCTGCCTGTACACACACACACACACACACACACACCAAACACACACACACCAAACACCCACACACCCACACACACACACACACACCAAACACACACACACCAAACACCCACACACCAAACACCCACACCAAACACACACACACCAAACACCCCCACACACACACACACACACACACCAAACACACACACCAACACACACACACCAAACACCCACACACACACACACACACACACACACACACACACACCAAACACCCACACACCAAACACCCACACACCCACACACACCACACCACCAAACACACACACACCAAACACCCACACACACACACACACACCAACACACACACACCAAACACACACACACCAAACACCCACACACCAAACACACACACACCAAACACCCACACACCCCCCCACACACACACACACACACACACACACCAAACACACACACACACCAAACACACACACACACACCAAACACACACACACACACCAAACACACACACACACACACCAAACACACACACCAAACACACACACACACTAAGAGCAGCCAACAGAAAATGGGCAGAGCTGTTCTGGTAGTCAGTCAAAGGCCCCCATTGGCTGAATGACCAAAACAAACTCCCAATTAGAGCGGATAGTTAGAGGCGATGCAGAATAAAACAGCTGCTGCCGTTTTGGACGGTTAGCTGAATAAAAAAGACTCTCAGTAACCTCAGTCAATTGTAGCGGCATGAAAAAGCACTTTGAGAAGCGTGGACAAAGAATTTTCCGCCGACAAAATGGCCAGAAAGGTTTTTATCTCCAGCAGAAAAAAGGACATATTAGATGGTATCAAACGGAAAACCAACAGGCCCTTCCACCTGTGTGTTTCCACTAAAAATAGATGTGTTGTCCTGACGGCTGATTAAACGTCCTGATTCACGATGTGTACAGATCAGTAAACTATATCCAGCTCTTATTCCTCTCCTCACACTCCCTCACTCTGTTTCCCTGACAGATTAGATCTCACTCTCCTTCATAGTTTAGATGGATTGCAAAGTTTTCCCCGGCTATAAATATATTAATATTCACTTTGGAGACTGAAGACGATAAAACGGGGTCATAAAAAACGCCCGCTCCCACACACACACACACACACACACACACACACACACACACAGACAACAGACAGGGGGTGTCATGCACGCACAAATCAGGGAGTTCTATAACTGTGTGTGTGTGTGCGTGTGATTGTGTGTGTGTGTGTGTGTGTGTGTGTGTGTGTGTGTGTGTCTGCAGCTCAATGAACTCTGTTTCTATACAAATGCACTGTAAGGGTCGTTATAGGACTGATAAGGGACACACACACACACACACACACACACACACACACACACACACTCTCTCAAATGAGTCTCTTAATCCAGCCAAAAATGGATTTTCCTCGTCTTTTTTCCAATATTTTTTTTGCTAGCTTTTAGTTTATTGGTAGCAGGCTCATTTTACGTTATTTACAGCATCCAGCGTGCGCCCTCAAACCAAAATGCAGATGTTCCCGGTAAAATGTTAAAGTGATGCCAGAAAACTATATTTCTGTTCGTCAAAAACTGTATAATTCCTCCAGAAATCTGAGTATCAAACTGAGCGTCAGACGGCAGAGACAGCTTTGTTTTTACGGAGCTCCGACGTCACGTTGTTGTTTACGTTCGCGGAGACATCTTGTATACAGGCGCCATGTTCTCCAGAGAATTGATATATCTTATAAACAAGATCAGCGACACAGTATCACCTCATACTATATTTGATAAGCAGGTCAGCACCGTAGTCAAATCCTGCTTTTTTTAAATAAGACTATTGGCCAAAACCAAGTCGTAGTTATCTTTTAAAGATCTAGAAAGGGTTATGAATGCCTTTGTAACCTCAAGACTGGACTATTGCAACGCTCTGTATGTGGGTATGGACCAGGCCTCAATTAGACGCCTGCAGCTCATCCAGAACGCAACTGCACGTCTTCTGACTGGCCACAAAAAGCATGACCACAGCACCCCAATTCTGGCCTCACTGCACTGGCTTCCAGTTTGGTTCCGAATTGATTTTAAAATCCTTTTATTTGTTTTCAAAGCCCTAAATGGGCTGGCTCCGGCCTATATAGCAGAACTCCTCCATCGCTACACCCCAGCCAGAGCTTTAAGGTCGGCTGACCAGCTGCTGCTGGTAGTGCCCAAGACCAGGCTCAAAACCCGAGGTCACCGAGCCTTCGCAGCAGCTGGCCCCAGGCTCTGGAACACTCTGCCCCTCCATGTGAGGTCGGCCCAGACCCTAGGGGGTTTTAAATCCTCACTAAAGACACACTTCTTCTCTCTGGCCTTCGAGTCAGAGCGGAGCACGACTCCTGACTATTCCCTGTGTTTTTTATATATCTGTTGTAATTTATTGTCTTTTATTGTGATTGTAGTAATGTGTTTTTATTACATGTACAGCACTTTGGCTCGACCAAAAATCGCTTTTAAATGTGCTTTATAAATAAACCTTGATTTGATTTGATTTGATATCTTTCTAGAAAAAAACTCTGTATATACAAAAACACACATAGCCAATAGCTAGTAGAACACTGCCTGCTGCCACCTTATTTAAGCTTGTTGTTTAGTTAAATAAGGACATTATTTAGACCTTATTTCTGTTCTATAGTTTGTATTTTACCTGATTCATTTAATTGCATCCACGGCATGATAATTGATATATCTTATATACAAGATCAGTGCCACTATATCTTTCTAGAAACACCCCTGATATTGTACCTTATTCCACATTGCACGTCACCAGCAAATTGTGAATTTAGTCAGAGGAACAGTTAAGATATGCAAAGGACACACAGAGACAGAAATAAGACTTTGTGCAATGACGATGCATTGAATGGTTTCTTAATTTTTAAACCCATATTGTGGAGCTGCACCATCAGCTTTATCGTCTCTGAAGTCTTAATTCTTTAGTGTCTGTTGACTTTTTTCAGAGCTGTCATTTCTCTTTTTCCTTTTGTTGAATAAAACAGGTTTTCAGAGATTATCTTCTGTGTAAAGTTATAATTAAGAACAAGACAGCTCAATCATGTTTTGCTCCAGAATGTAAGTCTAAAAGCAGTCACTCAGAATGGATTACAATCATTTGCGTGACACTTTTGTCCAAAGCGACTTCACAAAATGTGAAAATGGAAAAAAATCTGAAGTGCAACCATCCAAAACCAACAATTAAAAGTTGTTGCATTGTCATTGTGAGTTATTGATAAAGATATAGAATTAGGATGACCTTTGGACTTTTTGATGCTTTTTGACTTGAGTAAAAGTAGAAGTAATCAGATCTTGTACCTCAGTAAAAGTAGAAGTACTCAGATCTTGTACTTGAGTAAAAGTAGAAGTACTCAGATCTTGTACTTGAGTAAAAGTAGAAGTACCAGAGTGTAGGAATACTCTGTTTCAGTAAAAGTCCTGCATTCAAAATGTTCCTCAAGTAAAAGTAGAAAAGTTATCATCAAAATAAAGTTAAAGTAGCGACAGTAAAAGTAGTGATTGTGCAGATTGGTCCATTTCAGAATAATATATATGATATGTTTTATAATGATTGATCATTAAAGTGTTCTCAAAGCTGGTAAAGGTGCAGCTAGTTTGAATGACTTTGTATACTGCAGGGTAGCTTGTGAATTTACTCCAGGTGGAACTAAAGTCTGATTTAACACTTGATTATATTTCACATCATTCATCCACATCTGTGAAGTAACTAAAGGTATTACATACATGTAGTGGAGTAGAAGTACACCATTCACCTCTGAATTGTAGTGGAGTAGAAGTACAAAGTAGCATAAAATGGTACAAGTATTTCAAAATTATAGTTAAGTACAGTACTTGAGTTAATGTATTTAGTTACTTTAAACCTCTGGCTTTTAGTGTTGTTTTTAGAGGTGCCATGTCCACCTTTAGCTAGTATCACAGGCTCTTAAGGTAACCTCCCACTTGACACAACATCCCGTTCTGAGGACTTAGCTGGCGTGAAAGGAAATGGATATTTTGCAGTGACGCTGAAACAAATCAATAGTGAAATAACAGCCGCTGTTGTTGCAGTCTAATCATTTCTGTATTAGGCTGCAGTGAGAACAAGGCCATTTAGGGAGAGACCTCTGTGTGTGTGTGTGTGTGTGTGTGTGTGTGTGTGTGTGTGTGTGTGTGTGTGTGTGTGTGTGTGTGTGTGTGTGTGTGTGTGTGTGTGTGAGAGAGAGAGAGAGAGAGAGAGAGTGAGACAGAGAGAGAGTGAGTGATTTGGAGGGTTGTGTTCCTGAGAGAAGAACTTTGTGCTTATCTGAAACACCACATGGCCTTTTCTCTCCCCTCACTCACTGTCAAAGCTGCCATGACATTGGTGAGAGAGAGAGAGAGCGAGAGAGAGAGAGAGAGAGAGAGAGAGAGAGAGAGAGAGAGAGAGCGAGAGCGAGAGCGAGAGAGAGCGAGAGAGAGAGAGAGACCTATAGAGAGACCTATAGAGATTTGTTCGCCGACATAAAATATGTCAGTAAATACCCCACTGAGTAAACGTCATCAGGCCCAACATTAGCCACCTTTAGCTTAGCGGTGGTGACGTGAAGTCATGTGACCGTGCTGTAGTTCCTTTATAGCCCAACTTTAGGCTAAGGGGCGGGACATCTCTAAGCGATTGATCACAACAGAGCCGGCCAGCTAACCAATCAGAGCAGACTGGGCTCTGGTTTCAGACAGAGGGTGAAAAGAGGTGCTCCAGCACAGGGAGTATGAGAACAATAAAGAGCTTTTTGAACATTAAAGCATGGAGACATGTCCCAGTAGAGACACTACATACTGATATACACCTGAACATCAGCAGGAGAGGACTCTTTAAAGTAGAGACACTACATACTGATATACATTTGAACATCAGCAGGAGAGGACTCTTTAAAGTAGAGACACTACATACTGATATACACCTGAACATCAGCAGGAGAGGACTCTTTAAAGTAGAGACACTACATACTGATATACACCTGAACATCAGCAGGAGAGGACTCTTTAAAGTAGAGACACTAAATACTGATATACACCTGAACATCAGCAGGAGAGGACTCTTTAAAGTAGAGACACTACATACTGATATACACCTGAACATCAGCAGGAGAGGACTCTTTAAAGTAGAGACACTACTGATATACACCTGAACATCAGCAGGAGAGGACTCTTTAAAGTAGAGACACTACATACTGATATACACCTGAACATCAGCAGGAGAGGACTCTTTAAAGTAGAGACACTACATACTGATATACACCTGAACATCAGCAGGAGAGGACTCTTTAAAGTAGAGACACTACATACTGATATACACCTGAACATCAGCAGGAGAGGACTCTTTAAAGTAGAGACACTACATACTGATATACACCTGAACATCAGCAGGAGAGGACTCTTTAAAGTAGAGACACTACTGATATACACCTGAACATCAGCAGGAGAGGACTCTTTAAAGTAGAGACACTACATACTGATATACACCTGAACATCAGCAGGAGAGGACTCTTTAAAGTAGAGACACTACATACTGATATACACCTGAACATCAGCAGGAGAGGACTCTTTAAAGTAGAGACACTACATACTGATATACACCTGAACATCAGCAGGAGAGGACTCTTTAAAGTAGAGACACTACATACTGATATACACTTGAACATCAGCAGGAGAGGACTCTTTAAAGTAGAGACGCTACATACTGATATACACCTGAAAATAAGAATTTAGGGCTCTTTAATATTGACCATCGAGGTTGAATTTAAGAATTACATTTTCGGTCAATCACAAAGATGTTGTCTTTTCTCCAGGCAAAGGAAAAACTCACGTAAAACTCCTAAAATGCCAATTATTCAACAAAACATCTAAACCATTTATATATATTTTTGCACACATTGTAAAACTGAAGTCAAGTATTTTGAATAGCCTCTATGTTATTGAATTCTAAGTTGAAAGGAATCATCGATGCAAGTTTAACTGCAGGCAACGCTAGAGATGAAACAGAGAACATGAATGAAATGAAAATGTAAAAGGAAAGAAAACATCAGAAAGCTGTTTAGCGGGTAAAAACTGAAAAGGTTCGTCAGCAAAAATGAATAGAAGAAGGTGCCGTACAACGAAGACAATCACATGCTCAACGGAGAAAAGAAAAGGTCAGAAGTAAGAAAAGCAATAGCATTCAGGGGGAAAAGGTCAGAGTGATGTAGACAGCCGTGAACAGACGAAGACAATGGGTAAGCAGTGAAGTCACACACTATGAAGCGATGGTGTGTGTGTGTGTGTGTGTGTGTGTGTGTGTGTGTTGTGTGTGTGTGTGTGTGTCAGTATGTTTCCTGCTTAATGAGGCAGATACGCCACCATCCCTCCTTATTAAACAGAGAGGGTGTGTAGGGAGGATGGGAAAAAGCAGAAATTATAAAGAAATCTGTGGAGAAGAAAGTGGGGAAAGAGACACAAAAAGTAAAGCAAGAGGGGTTTGGTGCACCATGTTTTTAACTCTCATTAAATGAGAATGCTTCAGTTTCAAATATCCAGAAATATAATACAAGTTTTTATTTTTGCAAATGCTGAAGATTGGTTTAAAGTATTTGGGTTTTGTAATATCAGAATCTGATGTGAATCCTGGGGGAAATGTGGGTTTTTGTGACGATTAATATCTTATATATATATATAAACATAAGAAGTTAAAGTGAAAATGTGCAGTAAATGATACAATGAGATAGAGTTAAAGTAAAAATCGGCCATAAAAGCGTAACATAGAATGCAAACATACACCTCAAAAAGATTAAAGGTCCCATGTCATGGCCATTTCTACTGATCATAATTCCATTGTTGAGGTCTACTAGAATAGATTTATATTGTTCAATGTTCCAAACTCACATTGGTTATACAGCATCTCTGTATAGTATGTGTATTCACTCTCTGTCCTAAACGGCTTGTTGGAGCTCCCCCCCCCCCTCCCTGTGAGCCCAGTGTGCTCTGATTGGTCGGGATATTGCGAGGCTCGCTGCTCAGTGAGCTGGCTTACTGGTGTGGTTTCCGGGTCGGCGATACAGCGAGACAGCGCGAAACTCATCCTGAGCACACACAAACACTCCCAGCCGAAGTAAAACCAATAAGTGTGGCTTGATATTGAGAAAGAAAGAGGTTTATAAACGCTGTGAGAATGGGTCTGCGGAGAGCATTCCTCCACGATCCCAACTCGTCTATTACCAACCAGGGAGCTCTATGCAAGTCAATGGGACTCCCTGTTAGTTGAAAATGTACGCTAAAGGTCCTGTTGTGTGAGGAGCTCCGCGGATTGGTCCATTTTGGCGTCATGCGGTTCCCGGAAGAAACAAATGGAAAAAGAGAAATCTCCAACGAGGCGTTGTGGGGCAGCATAGACAGGTCTTTGCTGTGTTAGAGTTTTACTCGCTACAGGGTGTACTTTGAGGGTTTGTGACTCTGCAGACCGTTTACATGCAGAAAAACCTTCATAACACAAGGGGACGGGTAATAACCGGAAAAGCATGACATGGGCCCTTTAAATAAGAAAAATAGAATGCCAATATTTTTATAAACACAGATTTTGGTAAAAAGGTGCATCGTGTCCAGTATATAACAACAATAAATGTGTAAAAAAGTGTATAAGACAATGTTTCTAGTGGATGGTTGTTAGCTTATCCTACTAATTATCTCATTCCCTCCAATCAGAATCATAAATCCTTAATCTGTCACACAGCAGGATGATGAACATGTAAAAACTTAAAGGTAGCAGCCAGTAATAACAATAATACATCGTAAGACAGTATACATTTCACAGTAATATGATATGTTGACTCTGCTGGTCCCATTGTATAGAAGTCTATGAGAAAGTTACCCTACTTCTCATTGGATTTATAACCTTAATAAACAATTTCCCACTGAGTTCATGGACTTCATATGTAGTTTCAAGTCTTCTTCAATACAGCATGATGTTCGTTAAGTAAAACATGGTCTGGTTTAGAGTAAAATGAACAATAAAGAAAGGTATGCTTTGGGGCGGGGCTACCTTTTGATTGACAGGTCGCTAACACAGTGCCCGGTCTAACTTTTGAGAGTTTATTCTAGTGTTTCCCAACTCTTCTAAGTCTTCAATGCCTTGTTTATCAATATGAATGCTTTCTTGGTTTCTTTGAGTTATTTCTCATCACTATATCTTTTCTACACGCTGATCTTGAGATACGATCGTTTGGCGTCTTCACACAGTCTTATGTTGTCGTCTGCAGAAGTAGAAAATGTTGGCATTTAAACGTTTTAGTTACGTACGAGTTGGATGTGGTTTTTGGTATAGTAACACTTAAACAAATACCAATGCTAAGCTCGCGTATCTTCAGTTTACTTCAACACATTTCGCTCTATCTGATCTTTTAGAACGGTTGTATCTACCTTTTATCTGGGCTTCAAACCACAAATCCTTCAATAATTACATTTCCAAAATGATGTGACAAAGAAAGCGTGAATTCTTCTGAAGTCAATGTCGTGGTTAATATTCATCGGAGGACATTTAAGTTGCTCTGGAGGTCACATCGAGAAATGTCTCAGGGACAAGCACTGAAATATTTGCTTCTCCAATATATATATATAGATATAAAAAAATGAAATGACATGTGAAATATTGAATGTGGGAGGACACACAGTATTTTTTCTTTTGATATCTTCTGGAGATATTTCACAGTTTAATTTACCGATGGAGATGGAAGGAAAAGAAAGGAGAGAGGGACGGAGGAAGCTATGAACTTAAAATCCCTTTCATTCAAAAAAAACAAAACAAGACTTACAACCTCATAAAGACGAGCCACATTAAATCATGCTCATTCCCTTTCCCCTCAAAACCTCGTTTTCTCATTTCCTTGAATCCAAACTTCACTTCTTGTGTCTTCTTGTACGTCAACGATAGAATATTTATCAGAAAAAAAACACTATTTTCCAACACCTGAACAGTCTTTAAACTCTATTCATCCCGACTCTTCAACCATCATCTTTATACACTTTGCACGTTTTCTCAGCCGCTCTCTTCTCTTCTCTCTCTGGTGTTTTTTATTCGAGCGAAGGTTATGAGTCCATGATTGCTCCGGCATATGTGAAGGCCAATAAATCTATCATCGTGTGTCTTTCTCTTTACACACACTCTGCAGAGGGATGTAATGAAGTACACTCACACGAAAACTGTACTTAAGTTTGATTTTGAGGTATTTTACCTGTATATTTCCATTTAATGCTACTTTAAAATGCTACTCCTCTACATAAAGGAAGCCAATTTTGTGATTTTTACTCCACTACATGTAGGTAATTACTTAAAAAATGTAGATGATTGGCTAATACAAAACATATATAAACATTTTAATGAACTGTGATATAATTTAATAGGTTAATATATATACTAGCAGTATAGTAATTAAATAAAATGTGTCTCATTCAATGGTGGTATTATATAGAAGTCTATGAGAAAATGTGACTTTTCTGATTGAAGGTTAACATCTTCTACATTTTCTTATGTTACATTTGGATTATTAGCTAATATGATAATAACACACACACGTGCGCACACACACACCACACACACACACACACACACATGAATGAGACATCTTGAAGCTGGTAATTTGAACAAGGAGATGAGTTTCATATCCGCGACGGATGCTTTGTGGTGATTTATCTGTCAGCGTGACAATCTGCGAGACACACAGCTGTTCCCCGGCAAATAAACTCGTTTTGAAATGACGACGCAATCCCATTTCCACAAAGTCACACAAATGTCTGAAATGCTCATATTTAACCAGGATCTGTGACTCATGTTTGACTCACAGTACACACACACACACCATTTAGAAAACCAGTTTGTAAAGAAAATCCTGTTTTGGTTAAAGATGTGTTGTTAAAGGAATACTTCACTCCCAAAATGACTATTCGTGCATTAATTGCTCACCTTGGGTTACCTTGAATTCCTAAAGAACACTTTGATTCTTCGCATGCCTTTCTTGGGAACAAAGGATAACACAAATCTAAGAAAAGTATTAATAAATTAAAGTAAAACCGGATAGAAAACATCCGTTTACAAAATCTCACATGACTCTGTTGTTATCTATTGGTATATGCTCATTACTCAACATGCATTTTCAATGAAACCATACTTTTTAAAACATTAGCTCAGAAGCTAATTACTTTAATAATGTGTTATTATGCTACTCCCTCTAGCAGAAGCTAGCAAGCTTAACAACTGGGTGTTTAATAATAAATCAAGTTTAAATGATCAGAGCCACACATTTGAAAATAGCTAGTTACATAGCTAACGTTTGCCAGCTAGCTTGTGTAGTAGACAGCTAATGTTCGCTAGCTACTTTGATAGATAGAAAGCTAACGTTTGCTAGTTAGTGCACGGTACAGTGTGTACAAAGGATGCTGCTAATGCTAACCCAGAACACATCTTGTCAGGATTATGTAAGGACTACATAAATCAGGACTAGGCTACATAAAGTGTATCCAAAACTAAAAGTCGTTTTTAATCCATTTAGGAGTTTTAGAGCCAAAATCAAACTGCTGTAACTTTCAGCTTTTCATGTTTGTGAAGACTACATGGAGGACGCCTGTCCAAGTGATTGAGGTTTTCTGAGACAAAGTTTAAAGATGTGTTTTTCATATACTATCACAACTTATTTTCATATCAAAGCTGTTAGTCTCTCTTCAGTAATCAGTACGCTCAAGAATAGGACAAACTCCTTTGAGCAGATATGAAATGGTGCAGCACTTTTCTCTCTCTACCTGTCTGAGAGTGGTGTGTGTGTGTGTGTGTGTGTGTGTGTGTGTGTGTGTGTGTGTGTGTGTGTGTGTGTGTGTGTGTGTGTGTGTGTGTGTGTGATTGCTGGGTCCAGGACCTAGTGTAGCGTTAAGCCACAGCTTCAAACTGCACTTAATCACACACTGCAGCACCGAGTAAATATCTAATCACACACACTGGGCTGCATGAATGCTGATGCACACACTAATGTGTTTATCATGCACACACACACATGTACACACACATACACACCCTGTCAAATCACACACACAGACAGATGTATACTGACATGTGTCTTTCAGAAATGGATGGGACATTCCATATTTTTCCACTTTGTGTAACGGTCAGACTAGGCAGGAGCACACACACACACAAACACACACACACACACACACACATCACTGTTTGTGATCTATCTCAATGCCACGCCTCAACAGATTCAATCAGAGGGGAGCCTTTGTTTTTTATCCTATCTGTTGTTTTACTTTCCTATTCTCTCTCCCTTTCACACACACACACACACACACACACACACACACACACACACACACACTTTATTTTCTCAGTTGGAGTCAAATAACTTTACTCTGAATGTTCCCACAGCTCTCACTATGAAGTTAAACACAGATACAACAGGACCACACACACACACACACACACACACACACACACATACAAGATATGGGAGTGAGTTACAGGTGCTGAGTTATATCCGATGCATGGCTGATACCACATGTGTATGTCCATACATTGAGGGAAGGTATAGTGTGTGTGTGTGTGTGTGTGTGTGTGTGTGTGTGGGTGTGTTTGTGACAGTAGGAGTGAGTCACTTTTCTTGTGTGTTATTACACTCTCTATATAAACATTGTTACCCGTGTTAATTTCAAACAAGCTTTATGTAAAAAAAATGCTTTCAGATTCCAAGTTGTATTTTACTAAATTCATAATGTATGTAAAATAATGGAGCGATAAATACAAAGAAAGATATATGTGCTTAATGTGAGACAGCGGGTGAAAGTAAAATGTGTGCGTCAGTGTGACGTTACAGGTTCAGCTGCTCTCTCTCTGCCTTTTCTCCTCCTTTTTTATGACTCTTAATACAGAAATATACACAGTTCCCAGCCCGGAGGCAGGAAACCTGCAGGTGCAGCCCTGAAATATGGCAGCGGATTGACTAATTAAAAAAGAAAATCCCATTCACGCATCAACTTTTCATATCCCAAGCCCCATTTGATATGCTTGATTCAATACTCAACTCTCAAATCTCACCTGAGGCTGGGAATATTGCCAAGCGTCTGAAAGTCTAAATCCAGGAGTTAGTGAGAGAAGCTGCTGCTACTGTCTGCAGAAGTTAAAGTAGAAGTTAAAACTAAATGAAGATGTCCTATCTCATTTCCTCCTCCTCTTCTCTTATGTCCAATTCTTTTTCCTTCCTCTTCCTTGTATAAACTCGGCCGTGCAACACTGACTTTTATTCGACAGCACCATTTCCCACAGAGTCTTAAAAACACACCGAGCTGTTAAAGTGTCAGGGGAGCGAAAGTGAAGACATTAAAGTATTGAAGGAGAAGCCAGTAATAACATTAATACATTGAAAAAAAACAGTGTTTATTATTGCACACAGCATTGCAAAGTTATTACACGGATGTTTTGAGCAGTGTTTGGGTATTTGGTAATGTAATGGACAGCAATTTTATCATTCGTAATTAATTATTCGCTTTCTTTCCGGTCTGTTTCTTTAGTCAAAGACATGTTTTTACGACACATAATCAAAACAATGACCTAAAAGACATTGAAATGTTCGACAGGGTTAAAAGCAGATTTTTTAATGTCATGCTGAGGGTATATGTCTTCAGACATCTGGGGAAATTAAAGACATTCTTATCATTTACATAGTGACATAATGTAGAAAAAAGGTTACAGATGTCCCGCCCATTAGCCTGGATCCTGTCAGCTCATCGTTGATTTCCAACGGGTTAGTAACCGGTTAACATGTGACGTAGTGCTGAGCCATGTCCACTAGTGTTGCTCACAGCACAGCAGCCAATCACAGCACAGCAGCACCAGCCAATCACAGTACAGTATAACAAGCAAATCACAGACAGCAGAACCAGCCAATCACAGCACATTGGGGCGGGACATTGCTCACAGCAGATGATCTGATGTATAATTAAATATTCCTTCATTTTTAGATAGTTGTATTTCTTCTCTTCTTTATTCATGTTTCTTCTGTTTGCAACCACACACCAAAACAAACTCCTTGCATGTGAAAAACCTAATTGGCAACAAACTGAATCCTAACTCTGACACCATCCATCCATCCATCCATCCATCTTCTCCCGCTTATCCGTGGTCGGGTCGCGGGGGTAGCAGTTCCAGTAGAGAGCCCCAAACTTTCTTTTCCCTGGCCACATCAACCAGCTCTGACTGGGGGATCCCAAGGCGCTCCCAGGCCAGCGAAGAGATATAATCCCTCCACCTGGTCCTAGGTCTACCCCTTGGTCTCTTCCCAGCTGGACGTGCCTGGAACACCTCCCTAGGGAGGCGCCCAGGTGGCATCCTTACTAGGTGCCCGAACCACCTCAACTGGCTCCTTTCGACGCGAAGGAGGAGCGGTTCAACTCCGAGTCCCTCCCGGATGACTGAACTTCTCACCTTATCCCTAAAGGAGACGCCAGAAAAACCCATCTCGGCCGCTTGTATCCGCGATCTCGTTCTTTCGGTCATGACCCATCCTTCATGACCATAGGTGAGGGTAGGAACGAAATGGCCCGGTAGGCAGAGAGCTTTGCCTTCTGGCTCAGCTCTCTTTTCGTCACAACGGTGCGGTAAAGGCTAACTCTGACACGAGTTGGTGAATTAAACGCTTGCAGAATTATGGTGACAAATCTTTGTTCAAGAAAAGCTTTCAGTGCAATTGATTGTTAGTTTTTTATGAAAGATATACTGTCAGTTTGTTTAATATTGAGGACAAAATTCAGTCTTGATAATTTTCCAAAATGCCTCCACGCTCCTCTTTACGTCTCAAAAACGCCCCGTGATAAATCAACTGTGAACAAATAAAACCTGAGCTTGCAGATATGTCTGGATCCCAGAAAAACACTGACTAATAACTACATTTTAATCAGTGGTGAAACCTCATTAACACTCCACACGGTACCACTGCTCCTCTCTCACCTCTCTGTCTGTCTTCACTTCCTGTTCCACATCGGAGTCACCAGATGGAGAGAAGAAGTGACGGAGAAAAAACATCAATAATAATAAACTTAAACAAAGAGAAACATTAGATTCCAATGATTGAGACATCTGTAACAAGATGGAGTTAAAACATGTTTCTGTTGAACCTTTTAGGATCAGAGTTGAATGGTTTGATGAATGGAGGATATGGTTTCAGGACTCACAGGTCTTCTGGATCTTGGCTCTGATCGTCTCATCATTGATCCTGCAGGGATGAACACAATCCAAAAGTTATGGATCAAGTTTAAAATAAGTGTTTGTTCTTTGAGTGAGTCAGCTGCAGAGTCCTGACTGATCTCAGGCTTTACATCCCATCATATCTTCTCTGCAAACACTACGACTGACTGCCACAGCTCCCAGCTGCATCACAGGAAGTAACTGGTCATAAAAACGACCCTTTTCACTCTTCTGTAAAATCCCATGTCTGTTAGAAAGTTGCTTACTTACTAAATAAATAAAAGAAAGAAACTGCAGTCAGTGGGTAACATCACTGATCTGTTGTGATTCCAGTGTGAGAAACACCTCCCTGTGTTTAACCTGTTTTCCAGGTCTCAGGCTCGAAAATGACATTCCCAGAACAAATGACTGTATCTTCACTTCTAAAAGTGCAGACCACTTACATGCACTAAAACCTATATAACACACTACAGGGAAGGGAAGACACCAAAAAGCAGAATAGGGCCTCGTTAATACAATTGAAAATCCCACTAAGATTCACGTTCACATCTGGAATAAACTTTAATATGCTAAGCTGTACAAGGTAAAGTTACCATACCATTAATTTAGACATTTGAGCAATACATTCTGTCTTCATAGTCTAGCAGATAATTCACTGTTATTTTCATTTGAGATAGACAATATTTCAGTTGTTTTAAATGCTGGGAAAGTTGAATTGAATGCCCCCAAGTATAGCTGAAGTGCGGGTATATAAAGACAGCAGATTTAAAACAGAACACAAACAAGTAAACTTAATAAGAACGATAAGTAAAAAAGGAGAATTGGAAATCACTTTACGATTCAGTATCACATCTTAAATAAACTTGTTGTGATAGAACAAAGAATACTTGAATGCATGGGCTATGCTAAAGCTGTTAAGCAGCATTCAGGTAAAGTTAACATACAATTACTTTTGACTTGTGATCAATCAAAGTGTGTTTTCAGAAATCTAGCCCATAACTCACGGTTCTTCTTCGTACTTTGGATAGATAGACATCTGGTTTTAGATATCTGAAGTTCACCTAAAACCAAAACAATGAGCTAACAGACTGAAATGCACGACAAAGCTGAGAGTTACTAGTTTGGTTTGGTTTTATCTTTACGTAACGTGTCTTTCATCCACATTTGATCTTTAGTTGTTGATCGTTTAATGCAGTTTTAAGTGATTCTCACAAATACCAGTCGTCCGCACACACTGCTCATTTCCAGGAGACATCAGTCTGCAAACAAACACACAACCACTTCTCTCAGTATTCACATCTCACATTTGTCAACAAGCGACGACTTCATCTATCAGCCAAACACTGTCGCCCCTGCGCTCGATGATATGCAGCTGGTGAAGGATTATTTCACTTTGAATGGGTTTTAGTGAAGAGAAAGTAAACATGGGGACTGTATTTGGGAGTGAATGAGATGTGCAGAGAGATCATCAAACCCTGAGTGTTTCCATGATGTTTACTGCACTTAAAAAGCAGCCATGATTCTCCTGCATCTGAAACAACATTACCTTTCTGTAAACGGAGAAAAATCATTTTACATTCACTCCTGTTGGAAATCCAAATCCCCGCCTGAGGCCTTTGAATTGAACTTGTTCCAGTCGTGTTACAATATGTTTTATTGGCCAGAAAACAAGCGGTGTTTATGGGATGTCTACGTGAAAACAACAAGTGATTTTAAATGTACACCTTTGAACATTTTGATCAGGATTCTGGATATATATCTGTTATACCAAGCTCTCTCACTAAGTTATCTTAATTTAAGAGTTCTAAGTAATACATTTTTACAGCCAATTCTCTTGGAAACAAGTATTGCCTCAAACCATTAATGCAACACATCATGCACTGGGAACAACATAAGCTCATCAAACCTGTAATAGATCGTTTTTTGCCAGTTTTTAAGCTTGATTTCCGTGTCTATTCTCATGTGTGTTATTGTTATATTGGTCTTTTTCTGGGTGCACATGCAGTTGCGTCACTGTGGAGAACAGGTGAGTTCAAGACTCTTAAAAAAAGACGGAGATCAATGGCTTTCTCAATCATTTTCCACATGGTTCCTATTAAAACAGTCTGTAGCCTGACTCTGTGAATCCTGTCCATACAGGTGTTGCTTGCAAATAGTAAGGAAATTACTGTGTACAAAAAAAAGGGTGGCGCGCAATACATGTTTATTTTAATCTGAAACAAGTGTCCCCATCACTTTTTAAAACAAAGTGACGCCCATGGTGGCTACAATCTACTAACCTGTGCCTAACAGATGTAGAGGATACCCCAAACGTATCTAAATCCTCCACTTCCCACCACACACACACACACACACACACACACACACACACACACACACACACACACACATACGTTTAACAATACTAATAACCAAGTTCACGGACTACTCAACAAATCAAAACTAAGATCACAACGAGGCTCTGGAGTCAGCAGCAGGTCTGAGAGACCGAACGCTTCCTCAAATGTATATTGGTCTAAAAATGCACATTATCCCAAATAAACTTGTGGTTTGTCAGGTAATAAAAAATGAAATGGTGCTCGATAATGTGTTCAAGTTTCGCTTAAGTACAATAGAGGTGTTACAAAATCATTATACCTGCCTTATGATAAAAAGTAAGGGTTATTAAGTCCTTTTTATCGAGGCATCTTCTTGTGGCTAAAGTGGGTTTCCTGCCCTGACAAAGTTAAAGTGGACTCCTCGTTGACCCTGATGCGTTACTGATTTAAATGTGTTGAACTTCTAAAAGCACTTAATATGTCTTTAAAGTTGCCTTTCAACTTCTGAAATCACACAGACCAATGATCATTTATATAAAACACTTTGTCTCGCAATTAGCCTCTGTTTAGTGGATGTAGTGTGTGTGTGTGTGTGTGTGTGTGTGTGTGCTTTGGTGCAGGTAACACTCCATTACTCGTCCATTTCCTCCACATGGTTGGCCTGAGCAATTTACCCACAGTGTAATCCACTAATTACCGCTCGTAAACACACACACACACACACACACACACACACACGTTACCTTGTTTATTTCACTCAGACACAGCCTTCTCTGTCAGATCTCATTCAAGAATCAGTGCTAAGGAGAAATAATTACTCTATTTGCCCAAACCCAGAATCAGAATACCTTATATATTGTATCTATATATTTATATTAGGGCTGTCAGTCGATTAAAATAGTTAATCGCGATTAATCGCAAATTAATCGCACTTTTTTTATCTGTTCTAAATGTACCTTAGAGGGATATTTTTCAAGTTTTTAATACTCTTATCAACATATGAGTGGACAAATATGCTTTATGCAAATGTTTGTTTATTATCATTTGAACAATGACAAATATTCTCATGAATATTAAACACAACAACCTCTGAACATTACAAATATTTGCCATATTATGTGTGTGTGTGTGTGTGTGTGTGTGTGTGTGTGTGTGTGTGTGTGTGTGTGTGTGTGTGTGTGTGTGTGTGTGTGTGTGTGTGTGTGTGTGTGTGTGTGTGTGTGTGTGTGTGTGTGGAGAGACACTGTGATGGATCGTTGGAGCCATGTGCAACTCAAGGCATATGCTCGAACGGGAGCTGCCTGGACGCTGCAATCATGTTGCGCGCACTATCCGTGCTGAGTGTGCTGACTTTTCGTACAATGTCCCACTGTCTGGCTACCTGCATAAAGTCAAGTGCTCGGCGCAGTTGTCGGCGAAATGTCGCTCCTCGGTTTTCATTGAAACAGCTCCTTATATCCGTTAGCGCAGCTAGCTAGCACCAGATGCTAACAACAATACACGTAAGGTGTGCACATTCTCTCTCTCTCGCTCGCGCCACACACACACACACACACCCTCCCGGTCCTCCCGATGGCCAGTCCGGGCCTGCCGGTGAGCGTGGAAGCACACTGGCAGGAGCGGGGCTGTCAGCTTGTAGATGGTATTTTAAACTCGATGCGCTCTGAAACTACGGGGCGGCCGAGGAAAAAAAATACACATGCGTTAATCGCGTTAAAATAATTAGTGCCGTTAATTTTTTTTTTGCGTTAACGCGTTATTAACGCGTTATTAACGCGTTAACTTGACAGCCCTAATTTATATATATATTATTTTCATTTTTTAAATAATAGATCGTATCTTCCCTTCAGATCTCTTTTTATTGTCCTTTTTGTAAACATTCAGACATAAACATACGTACAACATACACCTGCATACGTACTCAAATGTGTGCGGAATAGTTACTGCGTATAAAACATACATCTCTCCATTGTTTTATTTTAACATATTATCACCGTAGATGTTTTATCTTGTTCTGTATTCATTTTAATATTATTTTAATATTGTTGTTATGTTTCTGTAAAGCATGTTGGGCTGCTTTGTGCATGAAAGGTGCTATACAAATAAAGTGTATTATTACTGTGGGGGAAACTTCTGAAGCAATAGGAGTCAGGACTCAGAGAGACACACGAGGAGAGCTGGAGCTTTGATGGCAAACACTGACGGTTTATTTGGAGCTTCGGCCGGAGAATTCACAAGACAAGTCACGGGCCACGGTCTGACCACACGGTTCAGATGCCACAATCAGTTCTGAAGAGCCCTCCTGTAGCTCCAGGTTTGAACTAGTTCAGAGTGTAATAATCAACACATACATTACATGTCACTTGTTAGACGCTTTTATCCAAAGCGACTTACATACTCAATACTGTGGACAATCCCCACAGGAGCAATTTGGGGTGAAGTGTCTTCAGGGACACAACGACATGCTGACTGCAGTGGGGTTTGAACCTGTGCTCCCCTGATCCGAACACCAAGGCTCTATCCACTGCGCCACACGCCTCCACACACACATTCTTCAATAGATAGACTAAACAGCTGAGGACACTGAATCACATTTGTTGTCGCTTATGGCTCGGGGTCATCTACACCCCGAGAAGGATGTGTTCCAGGTGTCCCACAACAATAACTATCTCTGACCGAGAGTAGCGCGGTCATGAACTGGCAACATCAACAACTTGCTAGGGCAGCCCCTCCTTAAGGGAGATAGCGGCTTCTCAAAGTTGGTCATCTGCGTCAGAGGGCGAAAGGTAAACATGTGTACAGAATTATTCCCTGACAATTATTATTATTATTATTATTACATACCAAATACTTAAATAAAAGCACAGAGAGAAAATTAATACAAATAATAGATTATAATCATAATGGCCTGAGGTGTGGCCTCATTACAATGAGAAACATCAAATAGGGGGGAAAGAAAAAAAAAATATATAATAATAATAATAATAATAATAACAAATAACAATTTAATTTTTAACTTAATTTCAAAATGTTCATGGAATTTTTTGATATTTCTTTTCCATTTTCAGGTTAAATTTGTTCCCTTTCTTGACTTTGTGGCTGGATCAAACGTCACAGATTTGGAGGTGGGAGGGGGCATCTTCATCTTCATCACTGAATAGATGTGATTTCTTCTGAGAGGAAGAGTGGCGGTGCGAAGGAGGCGAGTCGACAGGAGGTGGAATAAGACGTGGGGGAGATAATAACGAGCTGCGAACTGAAGAAGACTCCCTGGTTTCTGTTCCTGCTCCTCTGTAGGGTCCCTGCTCTGAATACTGAAGAGGAGCAGTATTCTACTTTTTGTTAATATTGTTTGAGCAGATGATGAGGAACATCAGACACAATGGCTCAGATGTGTGTGTCGTCCTGTAGAGCTCAACAGGTAGACATGATTACATTTTTTCCATGGATTATAGGAGGAGGAGGAGGAGGAGGAGGAGGAGGAGGAACTTAATGTACCAGTCAGGAGTGTTTCTGAGGCAAACCGAGACAAGGGCTGCACGATATTGGAAAAAACAGACATCGTAAATAGCTAATTCTGCCTTATTGAAGATAATCCGTTACCTGAGGACATTATAATATACCACAACAGAAACACACACACACTGGTGATTGAATTTGAGGATTATATGGTTGTACAACAGTATGAGAGAAGGAATATTAGCCTTATTTTTCAGCAGGAAACACATTGATAACAGAAAACCTGAGAGACGTCTCCTCTTCTTTATAACAAGCAAGAAAATGTTCCTCACATTGTAAAAAGACAGGATGGAAACTGACCTTCAGTTCGTGGTTTGAAGAAGGAAATAAGTGGTTAATACAAGCTGAAGACATTTGAAGGTTCTGTTTAAATATAGGTTATTAAATACGAATTTAAACATGGCAGTTGCTAATAAGTGTCTAAATGAGACGATTAAACGTCATCATCCCGAATGGTAGCCACCTTTAGCTTAGCGGTGGTGACGTGAAGTCATGTGACCGTGCTGTAGTTCCTTTATAGCCAAACATTAGCCACCTTTAGCTTAGCGGTCGTGACGTGAAGTCATGTGACCGTGCTGTAGTTCCTTTATAGCCCAACATTAGCCACCTTTAGCTTAGCGGTGGTGACGTGAAGTCATGTGACCGTGCTGTAGTTCCTTTATAGCCCAACATTAGCCACCTTTAGCTTAGCGGTGGTGACGTGAAGTCATGTGACCGTGCTGTAGTTCCTTTATAGCTCAACATTAGCCACCTTTAGCTTAGCGGTGGTGACGTGAAGTCATGTGACCGTGCTGTAGTTCCTTTATAGCCCAACATTAGCCCCTTTAGCTTAGCGGTGGTGACGTGAAGTCATGTGACCGTGCTGTAGTTCCTTTATAGCCCAACATTAGCCACCTTTAGCTTAGCGGTGGGGACGTGAAGTCATGTGACCGTGCTGTAGTTCCTTTATAGCCCAACATTAGCCACCTTTAGCTTAGCGGTGGTGACGTGAAGTCATGTGACCGTGCTGTAGTTCCTTTATAGCCCAACATTAGCCACCTTCAGCTTAGCGGTGGTGACGTGAAGTCATGTGACCGTGCTGTAGTTCCTTTATAGCCCAACATTAGCCACCTTTAGCTTAGCGGTCGTGACGTGAAGTCATGTGACCGTGCTGTAGTTCCTTTATAGCCCAACATTAGCCACCTTTAGCTTAGCGGTGGTGACGTGAAGTCATGTGACCGTGCTGTAGTTCCTTTATAGCCCAACATTAGCCACCTTTAGCTTAGCGGTGGTGACGTGAAGTCATGTGACCGTGCTGTAGTTCCTTTATAGCTCAACATTAGCCACCTTTAGCTTAGCGGTGGTGACGTGAAGTCATGTGACCGTGACCCAAAACTTTACTAAGAGAAAACATCGTTGTGGCCTATAGAGGAAAAGTTGGAGGAGCATCAAAATCATTACACATTATCAGTTGAGGACAATAAATATCTATACAAATATATAGCAATACATCCAACTGTTGAGATGTGTCAGTGTGTGCCCTCTACAGAGCGTGTCTAATAAATGGAGTGTTGATAGCAAGAGATGCTCAATCTTCTTAATGAGGCTCCCATTTGTTTAGTGATATACTTAGTGGGCCAAAATCAATGCAGTAATGATGTTTCTATTATACAAGGCTACACCTACTGTAGCACCTTTAATAAAAGACCTCTGAAAAGCAGAGAAAGTGTGGCAGGACAAAAAGAAATAAGAGTTTCCTGCAGATTAATTTTAGCAGCAGGACAGGTAAGAGAGCGGCGGAGAGATAAATGGACGAGAGGAAGGCATTATGAAAACAGATGTTAAGGTGAGTGAGATAGAGGACACACACACACACACACACACACACACACACACAAAAGTGTTTACACAGCCTGTTTAAATTACACGCTACTAATACAGGATCTTCAGGGCACAGCAGCAATTCATTTCCAGGACTTAAAGTGCTTGTGACACGGTTTTCCCCCATCATCCAAACCATTAATTTCAGTAAATAATGTCCCCTTGAAACCGTTACTGAAGTGATTTTTGAAAATTTGTACTTTGATAACCGTTAATCTGCCCTTCAATGTGACCATATTCTGGATGTTCTCTGGGTCTGCTCTGGGATTCTTAAACTCCCGCGAAAAGGTGTGCCGCGTCACAGAGGGAACACGAACGCTTCCGGAGTCCAGTATCTGTATGCAAACAAACGATGGCGCACACAGCAGCAAGCTCCGACTGCGATTGTAGTTTAATTTTGAATGTGTCTGAGAGCTCATATGAGGATGAAGCATCTGATAGTGATAGCCTCGTAGACGATATTGACTATATGCCCTACAGATTCGAACCATATGCCTCTGAATCGGATGAAATTAACTCCGAGTCGGACAGTGGAGACGACAACCCCCCCGACTCTTTCCCTCCCTCGCGCAACACACACACACACACACACACACACACACACACACACACACAAACACACACAGAGTATCCTAAAAAACACATCACGTTTAAAGGTTGTTGTTCTTACCTGAGTTTTCTCTTGTTGCTCGAAGTAGGCACTTCGGGGGCGTTTAGCTGGGGGGTTGGCGAAGTCTTTGGGGCCTTTACGGATTTGGGAAGGCGTGGGAAAGAGAGTAGGCACTGCTGACGGCTTCAGAATCCGTCTTCGCGAAAAATCAATCCCAGTTTCAGCCATCAACAAAGGCCTTTCCTCGAAATTCTCGGCCAGAAAGTGGGCGCTGCATATGTAGGTCGATGTGGGGTTCATCACAGACCAGCCAGCCCTTGTGTTCGGCACGTTTTTCTCCCATGTGCGCTGACGCTTGACATCCGTTGGAAAGCTATGTATGCTGATGTTAAGTTCCTCATTTGCTGTATTGGAACAGCCAGACACAACGCATCGTCGAACCATCTCTACGCGTGACAAATCCCTTCTGTCCCTGTCTGGCTCAATGGGAGCAGAATAAATATGGCCCTTTGTGACGCACTTCCGCCTTCGTCCCGAAAAAGGAAACTGAGTGAAGGACTTTTCCCGCGATATTCGAAATTATTGATATTTATCAATACGGTATCGCAAATTCATTTTTAAACTGATGGTTCGAGATGACTAGTAGCCCAACATTGCATTGCACAACAATAGGTGGGATGGTGTCACAAGCACTTTAAGGACACAGGCCTTTCACCAAGCTCCTGAATACCATCAACAAGGACACACACACACACACACACACACACCACACACACACAACACACACACACACACACTCGCACAGGAGCTGTATTTGAGTTTTCAACCACAAAGCATTTCCGATGTCACCGCTACGCTTGAAGGCCACACATAAACTGGACCTTCTACTTGTATTTGACCAAAAGATGCACATATCTTTCCGCTTTTTTCCTCACGCACGTCTCCTCACTGATAAAAAATACTAACAAAAAGCACATTTGTCCAGGTCACATGGTGGGAAAATGACATGTGATGATATTCAGCCAGCAGGCGGCCATCTTTATCCAACAGAATGGAGATGGGTGTGCAGTGGAGGTCAGACATGAGACAGAATAAGTAAAAAGCAAAAGCTCCTCCACCGGTGGATCTGCTGCCCAGCCACCATACATATTCAGTGGGACTCACACACACTGTAAAACTATGCTAAGTTCAGTGTGTGTGTGTGTGTGTGTGTGTGTTTGGTTTCGTGGAGTGTGTTATGCTGCCTGCAGTGGTCTCATGAGGGTCTTTCAATTTAAACTGTGGACTGAAGAACAGCGATCAGTGAGAAATAAGGCGAAAAATGTTGATGGACGGAAGGAAAACTGAAGAACACATCTCTAAAATGTTCTTTAATCCAATGTGGTAGTTGAAATATTAAAAAAAATACATTTAAATGAAAGTCATGGTCACAAAATAATTCAAAAATTACATTTCCATGATACTTAAGTGCAGTTGCTTCGGTTTGGTTGTGTGCTGGTAGATGATAAGTATCTTTTTAATACTCCTGCATTCACCATTTCAGCAACGACCCTGCATTCATTTAGAAATACGAGGTCAAAACACAGAAAACCTGCACGTTTTTGCAAGAAAATGTCATAATTCCAAGGTATTTGTAAAGTGTTAGGGTCACACACAATGAGGTATTTTGCATGTAAATGGTCTGCGAAGGCTAAAATCCCGTTGTTTCGACCACCCCCCCTGCCTGAAACACATCCATTGGACTCCTTTGTTTACTTCCAGTACATAGTGACATCACTATGTAACACTCATGCTTCTCTTCGCTACAATCCAACTCAATGTAAAGACTAAATTAGAGTAATCAAAGAGACATGAAGCTAAAAACATGTTGCACGTAAAAAAGTGTTTTAGCTGAGTTTTATGCGCAGTGAACTCTGTCCTAGTGCGATCTGAATCCACACACACACACCACACACACACACACACACACACACACACACACACACACTTTCTACATATTGGTATGCAAACATGATTCGTAGGAAAAGCCAGGGGTGTGTTTGGGCTCCAAAACCTAAAACTAGTATTTAAATCTGTTTGTCGCTGTGACCAAATTCCCCGACACACACCATCCTCTTCCTGAAATCCTGCAATCTGTGTGTCGTGTAGAATTAAGAGGAGAGGCAGGGAAGGGAAAGCGTGGTGGAAATTAGAAGTGTGTGTGTGTGTGTGTGTGTGTGTGTGTGTGTGTGTGTGTGTGTGTGCCCGGTGGTTAGGAATATGACACATGGAGGAAGTGACAAGTTCCCTCTGATCAAGATGCAGACATGACAGAGCAGAGTGTTCGACTCCGAGGCACTCAGTCTACATCTTGGATTTTGTCAGACACACACACACACACACACACACACACACACACACACACACACACACACACACACACACACACACACACACACACACGTCCTCTTCTTGTCGCCTACAGCTGTTGTGTTTTAACGAGCTCTGAATGCAGAATGCACTTCTGAGCCCTGAAGTGTTTGGAGGGAAATGAGTGTCAAACTTTGGTGACAAATAAGCGTTTCATGATAAACAACAAAAGCAAGAAGATTATTTTAACTTAAATTGCATGGCTATATTATATTGTATTTATTTAATATGTGTATACGTGTATATAAGTCATTAGAGTGATACTTGGCGAACAATAATACGTCTAAAAACACAAAGAAATCCTCAATCATCTTCCGTTAAAGAAAGATTTTACGTAGATTAATGAATTTGGAAAAATATATTAAGAACGCAAATGGGCAGTATTTTTCTGTTTGTTTCCCATTTGTTCTAATTGGATGGTATCTGTTTGCAAATTGGAGACTACATTGTCAACACTATAAAGTGCTTTATAAAGTTTGTATTTTCATATGTTTTCACACCATAGGATCTTTTTGATGGTTCTAATAAGCATTTTTTGTGTCCGCATAGTTCTTAAAAAGGTGTTCCTAAGGTGTTTTTCAGAGAAGGCACTCGTCCAGCAAAGAGGAACATTCGGTGAACAGTGATTGGTCCACAACATGAGCCAATGAGGCACCAGAAACCCCTTTAAATGTGCAGACAAAAGACGACACTCGTAGCCGTAAGGAGGGAAAAAACCACATCTGTACACCATATTAAAGAGAGCCATTTGACTCGTATAAAACACCTAAAACTTGTATGTGAAAAATGTGTAAAACCTACCATAAGAGTTTTGTAGTCTCTACTAATTTTTTAACATACAGACAAAAACATTGGTAAGTTTAACGAACCCAACATACACTTATTGGAGTGCATCTAAAATGATATGCAAAAAAAACACATAAAATCCATGAAATAAGGCAACATTTAAACCCAAAAAGTGTACATTGCATACAATTGTCAACTTACATGACATTTTCTCATATTATTTTCCTCACATGGGGGTATACATGCAAATGCCTTGAAGGTATTTATTTCTGTAGCAGGCCGTTTGGTCAGAAAATGCCCTCATTTCCACAGAAACATTTCCTTGTGCTGCACCTATTTCACACAAACCTGAAATCCTCTCAGTGATAAATGTCAGCTTCCCCTCCCGAGCCAGATATCGATGGATATTTGGGCTTATTCCTGCAATCTGTTCACCTCAGAGCGGAAATGGAATCCATTTCAGCCCGGTTGGCGCGAGGCGACTGTGGGACGAGATAATTTAGCTGCTAGTATCTCTGTCCTGTAGCTGGGGAACTCTCTCACCTCCTATTTCCTCATTTTACCCCCAAAAGTGCAGCGGACAAAAAACACTGGGCTTCAGATGAAATGGGGCGAAGCCTGCGAGCTAGTTCAGGCAGTCTACTCGAGCACCAATGATACATTAACACGTGACGCGCCTCGTCCCTCTAACAACCAACCAAACACATTCTCCTAAACATGCCGCTCTATTTGAGCTGCCAGGTCTTCCTGCCTCTGCCTCGCTATGCTGCTGCTGCTGCTGTGTTCACTTGCTACTGCTACGTTCATGTTTCTGCTGCTGTGTTTCACGTTGCTGCTGCTGTGTTTCATGTTCCTGCTGCTGTGTTTCACGTTGCTGCTGCTGTGTTTCGCGTTGCTGCTGCTGCCACTGCTGTGTTCACTTGCTATTGCTACGTTCATGTTCCTGCCGCTGTGTTTCATGTTGCTGCTACTTGCCTGCCCCACCACCACCCCAGCTTCCACCCCAGCCTCCACCCCAGCTTCCACCTGTAGGCTCGGGGGATAGTTATCTAATTATCACTCAATGTTCTTTGTAAATCTGTGGAGTGATGAGGCCCGAGCCTAGACGCCAAACTCAAACTATATGCTGCTTCTAATAAACACATTAAGAAACACGTGAGTTGTCTGACTGAAATGAAACAAAAGCCGTTTGTTAACTTTGACCTCAAACAATCCCCAGAGGAAGAAAAGAAACAGAAAGGCCGTGTAATACAATAACGTTTTATTTTCGTTCAGTCATATCCAAGCTGTAAAATATATATAAATATACATCTCAGATTTTCACAGGAAATCAAACACACTTTATCTCTTCTACTAATAACTTTTTGTTGTGCTCCTGTGAGTTTAAGAAAGCAGAAATCCAGGAGACAGATGTGAAGAAATGTAGTGCCAATTGTTTTGTTGAGTGTAATGTGATATCAAGAACCCATCCGTGGAAATGGGAAGGATCAAATCTGTCCACAAGTAAACATACATCTCATTTAAAACACAAGTTCAAATACAAGTACCAGCATTTCTTCAGATATGTATCACACTTTGTCAGATCGCATTTCAAAAATCACATTATAAACCTGGAATCGCATCGATGTGTCAAAGAAGCGTCTTTCCAACCCAGTTTAGATTTGACCACACCCTCAGGTAATATCACGTATACTCAAGCCATGCTGAAAAACAATACAGCGGATTATTTAATATAATAGATAATATAAACAGACGTGGGAGAAGCACTTAGATCTTGTACTTGAATAATATATATGATATGTTTTATAATGATTGATCATGAAAGTGTTCTCAAAGCTGGTAAAGGTGCAGCTAGTTTGAATGACTTTGTATACTGCAGGGTAGCTGGTGAATTTACTCCAGGTGGAACTAAAGTCTGATGTGTGTGTGTGTGTGTGTGTGTGTGTGTGTGTGTGTGTGTGTGTGTGTGTGTGTCTGCATGAATGGGAGAATGACTCGTAGTATGTAAAGAGCTTTGAGGGGTCGAAGAGACCTGATAAAGAGATCAACGGTCCTTTTACCATTTAGAATTAAGACATGAATTAACGCTTACTCAGCTCTGAATGACGTCAGTCACATTTAAAAAGTGCTAGTTTCAATCAATCAATCTTCAATCTCTATGAAGCAACTGTAGCTGTCAAATTAAAACTTTAGTGGGATGAAAACTGGAAGGGTGACGCTCCGACGCTGCATCGATGCTTTCGGTCAAATCTAAACTGGGTTGTAAAAAAACGATTGACGCTTCAAGGAATGGAAATACTATTTGCCACGAGATGCGAAGTAAAACAGTGAAGCTATGTCACTTTTGACGGAACAAATACTACATTGTTCCTCCTACATATGACAGATTGAGTTTACATGATGTAAATCGTACCATTTTCGCAGTTCAGTAAACTCATTGGTGACTTTATGGAGGCTTTGGTTAGCTCATGTTAGCATCTGAAGATGGTTGATGCTATGCAGATGACATACCGTTATATTTCTCTGCCTTTCCTTTTTGCAAATGGTTCATTATGAGTTACCATTATCCTGTCACACGTTCAGCAGAAGTTACATAGCTTCACTTTAAACGTTACAATACTTTGGGTAAAGGCAAATATTAAGATTAATTTAAGCACTTCAGCATTAAAGTTGGAGAAGCAACGTGAATAAAAACTAATGTAAAAGTACCTAAGATAAATACAAATGTTAAATCAATGAAACATCGGGTCTAGCCACAGTAGTAGAGGGCGCTGTAAACATGTTTAAGGAGTTTTTGGAGCGCTGCACATCATGCAGTTTGGTAGAGGAAGTACAAAAGTGCATTTGGAAAAAGAGGAATGTCGTCCTGAGATCCCACGTAGAAATATCTGTGGGATTTAAGACTTCTTGAGTAGCACTGCCGTTATGATCGTATTGAACTGATTCCTTTGTTCTAACGCTTCTCAAATGGGAAAAGCAGATTTCCTCCGACGCGGTCCAACTTTCTGTCGGAGATGGAAAGAGTCCAAACTTAAAGCTCCCTAAACCAGCGAGGCACTTCTGGATCTGAAGGCATCTGGAAAGATCGTTTGAAGGGAATTTGAGCAGCAAGAAAACACATAAAGAAAGGAAACAAGGGGGTTCAGATGAGGTTCTCTCTGTCGTGGATCTGCATCAAGACGTGGCTGATCATCTCAAAGTTTCCCTGAACATTAGATACTGATTTATAATTGGCCTGCAGGCTTGTGATTGGCACAGTTTTGTGTTAAGCTGTTAACTTTGCTGCGGTTCATTCAGCCGGTCTGAGTCTTTCATGCAAGTTGACCTCATGGCTTAAAATCACCCAGTTTGAATGTTATCAGTCGATCAGTGGTTATCAGCCTTAAACAGATGTGGGTCAGAGGAGGTTTGCTTCACCAACTAGTGGGTTTTATCATCTATTGATAAGGTAGTTCAATAAAAGAAGGAATGCAAGAAGACAACACCAATTGAGTTATTAATAAAGTGACCAAGGCAGAAGTCAGGTGACCTAGGGTTAATAGAGAAATTCGGGATATGCAACCCTAACCCTGAATTTTAGTTTGTTCGCCTAAACAACAACAAAAAGTTGTAATTTTGTCGCCTAAACATCAAAAATATTTTAGTCTAGAGAAGCTTCAGTTTGGTTTCTATTCAAAGAGCTACGTTTTAATCCTTTTTTCAACATAGTAGAAGGCCCATCTGACAAACAATAACAATCATGGTGTCTTCAGAAGCCGGTCGGGAAAACTCAACAAAGATAGTCAGGATGCTTCAGATCCGAAATGTAATGTCCAGGATTCATATTCAATATTCTAAAATGAGCTGTATGGACATGACATTGTGCGAGGCAGTGAGAATGAGGCAGTAAGATCACTGTCAGGCCCGTTTGATGCATTAGAAAAGAGGTGATAACCAGGTAATAATAACGCTAATCTGCTGATAACAATCAAAATAGGAGTTTAAAAATCATGGTGTCTTCAGAAGCCGGTTGGGAAAACTAGAGCTTCAAGCTGAGAACTCAACGAAGACAGTCGGGATGTTTTAGATCCTGAAGTGTAATGTCCAGGATTCATTTTCAATATTCTAAAATGAGCTGTATGGACATGACATTGTGCGAGGCAGTGAGAATGAGGCAGTAGCATCGCTGTCACATTTCAGAAGCGACTGAGGTTTCAGGTGATGATACATTTTTCAGAAAAGCACCCGTTATGACCCTGTGAACATTTGATGAAATGCTTGATTTTGGCCGTGTCTTTCAGATGGAAACTATCACAACAAGACCTTATCTTATCTGTTGGGAAAATACTGAATGTCCTCTTCCAATATCAGAGTACACATGATAACAAAGGTATCCCAAACTGTAGCTGTGTACATGACAGGATGTATGAGAATTTTGAGATTTTGAGAAAAAGTCAGGATTTGAGAAAAAGACAGGTTTTTTGAAAAAGTCAGAATTCTGAGAAAAAATACAGAATTTTCCGATTTTCAGAAAAAAAAAACAACATTTTGAGAAAAAACTCCTCCATCTTGTGACTGTGTAACTCCCTCTCAGAATTTTGAGATTTTGAGAAAAAGTGAGAATTTTGAGATTTTGAGAAAAATTCAGAGTTTTTCGAAAAAAGTGAGAATTTTGAGATTTTGAGAAAAAAATCTGGATTTTGAGATTTTGAGTAACATGTCGGAATTTTCAGATTTTGAGAAAAAAGTCAGAATTTTGAGAGAAAGTCAGAAAAAAGCCAACATTTTGAGAAAAAAGTCATTATTTTGTACATGACAGGATGTATGATTACCTAGAAGAACCGGTACTCCTCCATCTTGTGACTGTGTAACTCCCTCTCTTGGATATCAGCATGTGAAGGACACTGTTCAGGAACTAGTTGATGCTCTGTATGGGATGACTACTTCCATTCTTGAGAGGATCAGAAATACATGGATCCTGATGTTGAAGCTCAAGCCGGTGACGAGGGAGATTTTCTTAACATGTCAGCGGAGGCAGGTTAAAGGTCGGTGGTGATGACGGGTGTGACTCCGTGGATGAGCAGCGTGGGACCCAGGTCCTGAGTGAGCAGCTCCAGCTGGTGCAGGTAGGTGGTGTAGCCCCGCGTGTCAGCAGGGGGTCTGGGTAGGTACAGGAAGCGCACAGCAGGGGGGGGTCTCGCCGGGTCTAAGATCAGCTTATTAACGGCGGAGAGGTAGTCGTCAGAGAGTCGCGTGGCGTTGCTCGGGAAGCTGTTAACGTAATCATGTTCCTCCTCCTCGATCTTCTCTTTTTCTTCGTTGTTGGTGTCACTTTGCTGTTTCCTGTCGCCCTGTCGCTGCCAGTGTAGCGCCACCTGCTGGTCCCAGGGCACGGAGAACACCTGAGAATAATAATAATAATTGTATTTATAAGCGCACTTTTCATTTGAGTAAACAAAACTCAAAGTGCTACAGGGTAAAATGGTTGAAACAAAACAACAAAATAAGAGCAGCGATGTTTACGTCGGCATGGCAACAACAAGTGGGGGTTTTAAAAATCTAGTAAAAGGCTATTCTAAAAAGATGCGTTTTTTGAGTTATTAATACAGTCACCAAGGCAGAAGTCAGGTGGCTTAAGTGTGACTTCAGGATACCTAACCCTAAAACGATTTTAGTTTGGTCGCCTAAACATACACATATTTGAGTCTAGAGAAGCTTTAGTTTGGTTTATTTCCAAAGAGTTATGTTTGACTCGTCTGATGCATTAGAAAAGAGGTGATAACTAATAATAATAACGCTAAGCTGCTGATAACAATCCAGATACGAGTTTAAAAATCATGGTTGGTTCCAAGCTGAGAACTCAACGAAGACGGTCGGGATTTGTTCGACTAGTTTGTACACTGGAAAAAATGCTGCTCCAAAAACAAGTTGAACAATATTGAAAACAAGCTGTTTTCACTTGAAATAAGTACAGAAATCTGCCAATAGAACAAGTGAACATTTGCTTTCTTGAAATAAGACGGGATATTTAGATAAATCTGATCTTGTAATTAGCTGCGAGAATTAGTTTTGAACTATATTTGACCAGAATCAGGAAATCTTGTGTTATGATATAAGCCGCAAAAGCTCAAAAGTGTCCTGTTTTCTGATGTTAGTTGATGATTTTCTAATAAATATGTAAAATAATATGTGTTTCATCTGAGATACAACTCAAAATAAGATTTTTTGACTTAAAGGTCCCATGTCATGGCCATTTCTACTGATCATAATTCCATTGTTGAGGTCTACTAAAATAAATGTATATTGTGCAATTTTCCAAACTCACATTGGTTTCTCATACAGCATCTCTGTATAGTATGTGTATTCACTCTCTGTCCTGAACGGCTTGTTGGAGCTCCTGCCCCCCCCCTCCCTTTGAGCCCAGTGGCCGTCTGCAAGACAGCGAGACACCGCAAAACTCAGCCCAAACCAGCCCGAACACACACACACACCCGCAGCCTGGCTGGGAGTTTGTGTGTGTGCCCAGGCTGAATTCCGCGGTGTCTCGCTGTCTCGCTGACCCCACACCAGTCCCCACCGCTCCTCGCAGCAGCGAGCCTCGCAACGTCCCGCAGAGTGTGTGTGTGTGAGGAAATCCGCGGATTGGTCCAAACGTAACGGCTCCGCGGACGTTACGTTACTATACCCGAAATACGTCACTATACCCAAGAAGTAAACAACGGAAAAAGAGAAATCTCCAACGAGGCGTTCTGGGGCAGCATAGACAGGTCTTTTCTGTGTTAGAGTTTTACTCGCTACAGGGTGTACTTTGAGGGTTTGTGACTCTGCAGACCGTTTACATGCAGAAAAAGCTTCATAACACACAAGGGGACGGGCAATAACCAGAAAAGCATGACATGGGACCTTTAACAAGATGATGCATTGTCTAAAAACAAGACCTGATAGCTCACTGCAGTGTTACTTCTGAAGTTATTATGTCTTATATCAGGTGTAGAGACATATTCTGATAGATATTAGACAAATATACTTGGCAAGATTTCGAGTTTTTGTAGTGTACTAGTGTTTTTCTTTTTAAATGTTTTTAAATATTTTGAGATTTGACGGAGCAGGGTGTACTTTTATCAGTGATGTGTCTGTTGTCAGGATGTTGTCTTTTTATCTGCAAACTAAATCTACCTACGGGTACAAATAAAGACCCTGAACCTGAAGCCTAATGTCCAGGATTCATTTTCAGTATTCTAAAATGAGCGTTTTTTGAGCCGTTTACCTGAGCTTTGATCCGCAGCTCTTTGAGGAGCTGACCCAGTTTCTCCTCCGATCCCCGGACGCTACGACCCTCCTCCACGCACAAAAAGAGACGAAGACGAGCTTTTTTCCACGACCGCACCATGTTGAGGATGCAGGCGAGCTGAAGCAGGAAAAGTGAGCATGTGTCGACATAGCTACAGCTGTCGGGGCGAAGGAGATTCACCGGCCACACGTCCACAAACACCGGAGAGGAAGGGGAGAGGACCACGGAGTGGTCGAAATCGTTGAAGTTTCGAGCCAACACGACGTTTTTGAGCATCTTCATGGCGTCTGCTATGATCGCGACGTACTCCTGAGGGCCGAGAACCTTCCCGTCGCCGATTTCCCCGCCGTCTTGTCGGTCAACGGACCCCCGAACGGAGGAGAAGTGGAAGAGAGGCGGCTCCTGGTCATGATCGAAGTCCTGTAAAGATCCCGAGGGGTCAGCAGTCGGACAGATGGAGAGAGAAGGGTCGATGAGAGTGTCCTTTGGGAGAGAGTCGTCGTAGAAACCCAGGACGAGGGTGTTGGGACGCATCCCGCCTGAGAAGAGGGGAAGAAGGAGGAAAAAACAAATAAGACGAGAACTTTATTCACAAATTGAACATATTTAGAAACGCATCAGCGAGAAAAGCTTGCCGCGCCAAATCAGGATTGTCCAATGACCTACATGTGCCACATTAAAGTTAAAAAGATGCTACTATCACATACAATACCTCACATACAGCAGTGGCTTTGATTATAATATCAGAACTAATTATCTGTCTATCTAAGTGTTGTGTGTCTGATGATGGAGACACTGACCTAGTCCTGAGATGAAGAGCAGATGTTGGACGCCATGACGCACAGAGTCGGCCAAAGTCAGGTTGACAAAAGACTTGATGTTCAGATGATCCACCAGAGAGAGCCAGGAGTCGTACTGCGACTGCAGAGGGTCGGAGGGGAGAGTGTCTGGAGGAGGAAAACACAAAGGAATCAGGTGAATATACTGGAGGTGAAGTATGTTGGGATTCACAGGATCAGAGAGGAAGGAAAAGGTCAGGATGGGAGAAATGTGGAGAAAACTGCTATATATTTGAGCAAAAAAGCAATGTTTCGATATTGCAGTCATAGTGTTCGGTTGGTGAAAGAGTGGTGACAATGTATTTTTGTAGGCTGAACTGGAAGGTAGTATCTCACTGGTTCCTTTGAGTAAAAGCCAATGGGATTTTTCCATTTGATTTTGGATTATTGAAGAAAATAAGATCTGTGACAAACAAACGTTTACATATTTTGTTCAGCAGGATAATCTCCACATATTAACACCACTTTATGATTTCTGAAGTAAAGAGCTAAGTTGAGGCTATAAAGGAACTACAGCCCGGTCACATGACTTCACGTCACCATCGCTAAGCTAAAGGTGGCTAATGTTGGGCTATAAAGGAACTACAGCACGGTCACATGACTTCACCTCACCACCACAGCTAAGCTATGGAGAAAATCAATGTTTGGATATGGGGTGATAGTGTTGGGTGTACTATAGAGTTCTGCAGTCATGATGTATTTTTAATTACACATAATAACCAAATAATTAGATTGTTGATAAATAATCAGAAGTAATCTGGATATAATGAATTAGTGGGTAACGGCAAATAACAAATCAGTCTGGAAAGTTGAGGAAATGATCCCTTTACTGTAATTGGGCATTTATTATGCCATATTACCATATAACGATATCCAAAATAACACGATATCTAACCTCTTTTAAGCGATATAATCTACGAAGTACATGACCTCTTTTTGCATACTCGTACTACCTCAGTATTTTCTATTCATGCTACTTTATATTATCACCTTTTCACTACATTTTGGAAGATAACGTCTTCTTTTACTCGACGACAACATTAGTTACTTTACAGATTCAGAATACCAGCTGTGATGCACACATTAATGCAACAATAATCATAATTATCATCAGTTCAATATATATGATTCTGAAATAGGGCATTATGCATGAGACATACTTTTACTTTAAGTATTTATTTTGATGCTGATTTTTGACATTTTGAATGCAGGAGTTTTTCTACAATTTAGCATTGCTGCTTTTACTTGATTAAAATATCTTGTTCTCTTACAATATGAATATTATTATTATAATTGATCTAAAAGTCAAAGTAAGATGAGAGAACTCGGGTTGTGTGGCGGTGAGAGACCGTTAGCAGCACAAACAGGCAGGCAGTGATCAATCATCAACAACAAAACCCATCAATATGCATCTGGAAACCACATCTGCAAGTTTCAGAGACGATTCCTTTGGTATCTGAGGCTGCATCAGGATCTCAGAAGTATCTCTGTATTCAGATTTAATGCAAACAGCTGCTATGAGAGTATGACTGAATGGAGTACATTAGGAGGGCGATGTTGGAGAGGGTACTCCTCTTCAATGTGATCATGAATGACTCCTTCATATTTCTCCATACCAAGTGCCTCATCAGTAGTCAAAATGAGAGAAGGGCTCTTCAGAGGCTAATGAACACATCGTTTTTTACACTGAGAAACACTCGAGAGGATTTAGATTTTGAATGCTCCATTCAGGCCGGGAAAATCATCAACAACATCCTCAAAAGACCAAATAAAAAACAATGAATGACGCTGCTGCTTTAAAGAGTAAGAGAGGAGACGCTGTGATGAGTTCTGTGAAAATATAACAGGCTGGGAAAGATCCAGCGTGTGGATAAGGTCCTTTAATTAGAGATGGAAGAAGTAGCAATTCATTAGTGTCAAAATACTTCAAGTCCTATGTTTAATATTAGATAAAGTACAGAATCAACAAAATGTAGATAAGGAATCAAAAGTACTCCTTCTGCAAGGAAAAGCCTTCATTTGTGATGTATTAGTATCCATACAGGATATAACATTATTGGATATATGGTTGCATCCACAAGCATTTTTGTAGACAAACAAATACCGATTATTCATATTTACGACTTTCTTTCTTAACTTTTTGTAAGATGAGTTTACCTTTTTGCCCGTCAAAGAGTGGTTTAACCTTTAGATTCAATTACGTTAAAAGGTTATCACATGATTTTTTATTGCAAAATCAAGTAAAATCAAGCAAAATCAAGTAAAATTGAAATAATCAAGTTTTTGAACCAGTCCTGGATGAAGACATTAAAGTAAACTGTGATTATTAATCTTTACAGTCAACAATTTGCCATAAAAAAATCAGCAAATAATAAAACTGTTTTAAATGTAGTCTTTGCTGCCTCAAAAATATTAGAATTATAGTTCATTATCTCCAAATACGATATGGCATTACCATCCATGATTTATTTGTTCTCATTGTTTAAGAAACTGCAACTACTTCACACACTTTGTTATGTTGTATATATATATATATTTCTTTAAGTATAGGTTGGTCTAATGTGGTCTTTTGTATTCTAACTTATTCATTACATTTTATATTGTGTATTCAAAACATATATTATTTTAAATGTTATCATATTTCTAACTCATTTACATGCACAATTGACAATGTTTCTAAAACACAAAAATAACCCAATTTGCGACCAGTTAAGTAAATCTTATTTTATATAATGTAATCTGAACTAATCTGATTATTAAAAGTCAATATTTTACACTGTGCTAGAATGAATACAAAATTGTGAAAAGGTATATTTTTAAGTGCTTTTATGACCTGACAAACCCTTTTTGTTTCCTTATCGTCCACAGGAGAAAAAACTGATTAATCTTTATATTTCAAAATAAAAGTCTGCTCCACCATGAGGGTTGAGTTATGTGTAAATGTGTGATGTTTCTCACCGAGGTCTCCGAGCTGCACGTGTCCGAGCACGTAGAGGCCGCTCTTCTTGATGTCGTTGATGAACTTGATCAATCCCACGCTGCTGCGAGGGTTGGAGACCATCAGCAGGACCTGAGGCCGCCAGAACTTCACGTGGTCCTTCCTCACGTCCAGCATCAGCAGGTACTTACGCACCTGAGGAGAGAGAGAGTGTGGGGATAAGGGTTGTTATAGAGGGGTGCAGGAATGAGTCCTTTAACCATGGAATGAGTCAGCATTTTAGACCGTCTGGTTTGCTTGTTGGGAAGTCTTTTTTTAACATGTTTTTGGTTCGTAGCCTGAAATAAGGTCTGAACACAAGCTGAAGAGATGTTACTGTTTGTTCTAAGACATAAAATACGTCATTAAATACCCCACTGGTGAATTTAAAAACAGCGGTTGCTAACAAGTGTCTAAATGAGACGACCAAAAGTCATCACGCCCAACATTAGCCCCTTTAGCTTAGCGGTGGTGACGTGAAGTCATGTGACCAAGCTGTAGTTCCTTTATAGCCCAACATTAGCCACCTTTAGCTTAGCGGTGGTGACGTGAAGTCATGTGACCGTGCTGTAGTTCCTTTATAGCCCAACATTAGCCTCCTTTAGCTTAGCGGTGGTGACGTGAAGTCATGTGACCGTGCTGTAGTTCCTTTATAGCCCAACATTAGCCACCTTTAGCTTAGCGGTGGTGACGTGAAGTCATGTGACCGTGCTGTAGTTCCTTTATAGACCAACATTAGCCACCTTTAGCTTAGCGCTGGTGACGTGAAGTCATGTGACCGGGCTGTAGTTCCTTTATAGCCCAACATTAGCCTCCTTTGGCTTAGCACTGGTGAACTGAAGTCATGTGACCGTGCTGTAGTTTATAGTCTAAAATTTGATTGAAAAGTGTTTGCATTTATGCTTCAAATATCATAAAGTGGTGTTAATATGTGGAGAAAATCCAGCCGAACAACAGCTCTAAGTATCTTTAACGTTTCTCATTTTGTATTAAAAAATCTAATTGATAAAATCCTCTGGCTCTTTTGTCGAGGAAACCAGGGAGATGCTGCCCATATATATATACGTCATCACTACACCACTCCATAGAGAAGTGTGATAATAATAATTATTATTGTACCCCCCGTCCCCGTTCTCATTTACCCTGTAGTTCATACAATAGGGCTCAATACAGGGGAAGTTGATTCACTCATCAAAACCATTTCCTTTTTTCCAAGAAATATTGCAAAGGGAACACAAGTGCACCATATCCATTTGTGTGTAAGTGTAGGTTTAGAGTACCTCCATCCTATAGGAAAGCATGTGCTGTTATACAGACTCTTATATAGAAGCATATGGCGTGTGTAATTAGCATGTGAGTCGGTGGCAGGGAGCAAATGGATTGTGGGCAGATTTCAACGTGTGCATTTGCATGTCAATCAAGTTGTATTGGTAAAAATGCCCCCATGTGTGAGCGGTTGTGACTGTATACTTAAATGCCGGTGTGTTTTGGTTTCTATTAGGATGCACACAACGCCTCGAGCATCATTGAGATTCTGACGGTGTGTTGATGAGGTGCAATAGAGGAGATGTAACCACGTGGAACCAAATATTACATTTAAACCTTCAGTCGAATAGGAATGATTAACACTCAGTTTATAACCTCATTGGAATTAATGACTATCGGCTCGGCGACAACATGTCCGCCATGTTAAAGCTGCACCATACACTGCTGGTACCATACCGCTGTGTTTTTCATTATGAGTGAGAGATAAAGTGAAGCTAGTACCGCTGTCTTGTTGTTAGAACAAAGAGATGAAAGACAACCAATCACATCACATCTAGGAAGCTTAAAGAACAAGCCAATTAAGGCTGTATATACATTCACACATTGAAACCTACATCTACGTTTGCAGTTGAAATGCCGTAATATGTGGGTCTCTGATTCTACTAATTTAGTTTTGTCTGATATATATAATATATAATAAATGGTAACGGTCAGTGCGCCATTTGAGAATGACTATATACTTTTAAATCAGGTTCATTTGAAAACACGTAAGGTAATGAAGGGAAATTATACGAAACAAATGGAAAAAAAGACACTCTTCCTTTGCTTGGACCTGAAAAGAAGCAGTAATAATGTGCCGCTAACGACAGACTCAGCAACACAAGTTTATATTTCCAGAAGCTGTGTGTCTGCAGCCATCAATCACACATAAAGATGCCACCGTTTCCATCATTATTACGGTCATAATCGCCAGAACTGTTTTAATGCTCGCGTCCGCTAATTGCTGTAAAGGAGAACGAAACGAGGCCCCAGAGGCGAAGTCCAACTGCCGGCACTCATCTAATAATCTGTCTCTCTCTTTATCTCCCCCTTTCTCCCCCTCTCTCGTCATCCATCAGACGATCATCGTTTCTCCGTGGCTTCAGTCTCATCCATCACTTAGTTTCTCAATCCTGCTTATATTCTGCCTACATCTTTCCCTCCTGTGATACCATCAACGCTTCTTCCCTCAGTTTGTCTATTTCTTGCATTTTCTTTCTCTCCTTAAACACAGTTTTCCTGTTATCTCTCCGTGTGTTTTGTCCCGTGTCCTGTCCTCGTTTCAAAGTCACCCAGTTGGCTTTGTGCCAGTGCTGCAGGACCATGTCAGAGATATATGTTCATGCACTCACTCGGCCTGAAACCTGTTAGTGGAACAGTTTAAACCGGACGGGGCTCCTTGGCACATTTGTGAAATTAGTAAAAAGGTATGACATGCATTTCAAGTTTTATCTAATTTTCATTAAGTGTATTTATGGAATGAAACATATCTTATATCAGAATGGGCACACTTTCTTTATCCTGAGGGGAACATTAGGATCGCAAGAGCTGCAGAAGTCATGATTGCCATATCTTGTTAAACAATATTCATTTATTAACTAAATAAAGCCTGATCCTTGAGATTTTTCTGTATCAAATCCCAGGCAATTGATCCGAAATCCATCCATGCTTCTAATTAGAAAGCTACATATCGTCACCAGCTCTCATTTGTTCCATCCCTCTCTCTACTTACGGTCAAACCAAAATGTGTTACGTCCAGATATTACTAGACAATGTCAGAGATATGTGTACATGTGCTCATTTGGCCTGAAACCTGTTAGTGGAATTGTTTAAACCGGACGGGGCTCCTTGGCACATTCATGAAATTAGTAAAAAGGTAGGACATGCATTTAAGGTTTTTATCTAATTTTAATAGAGTGTCAATATCAGAATGGGCATACTTCCTTTATCCTTTAGGGGAACATTAGGATTGCAATAGTTCAGAAACTCATGATTGCCACAACTTGATGAACAATACTCCTATATGAAGACCACAAAGCCTGATCCTTGAGGTTTTCATTCATCAAATCCATCCATGTATCGAATTAGAAAACTTCATATTGCCACCAAGTCTGATTTACCCATAGGTAGTCCCATCTCTTTTTCTACTTACGGTCAAACCAAAATGTGTTACTTCCAGATATGTACTAGCAGCATTGGACATTATCTTTGGGAACATTCACAGCGACCTGATGGTTTTACAGAAACACATCCATCCTCTGTTAGTGGCTGGCTGGATGAACAGCTCATGTCTCATATAAGGACATTTTTGATAACTCTGTAGTGTCCGTTGGTGTAGACGGGTCGTCAACGAGCAACTGTGAAAACATTAAAACGGTTCTGACTCTATATTAAATCTCATGTCTGTGGGGGAGGGAGGCTGTGGCTCAGTGGAGAGTGTGCTGGACTTCGAATCAGGGGGTAGCATGTTCGAGTCCCACTGCAGTCAGCATGTTGTTGTGTCCCTGGGCAAGACACTTCACCCCAAGTTGCTCCTGTGGGGATTGTCCACAGTACTGAATGTATGTAAGTCGCTTTGGATAAAAGCGTCTAACAAGTGACATGTAATGTAATGTCAACAGTAAATAATAACTCGCACTGCCAGAAGGGTAGACAAATGTTGACATTGCTTTGTACCGTATCTCACAAACTATTTCGCGCAAGTTAGCTATCTATCCAACAAGCAATACAGCAAACAATAGCTGTCTTTCTAAAAAAACTAGCAGGCAGGGGGGGACCCTACTGCTCATATCTGCCTCTCATGTTCAGAGGAACAGCAGAACAGATAAGGAGAAGAGAAAAGGGAAGGAGGGAAAGCTCAATAAGTTAAGTGGCTGTAATAATGTTCTGCCTCCTGACGAGCCGCCGGCAAACCCAGCCAAGCCCCTAACCCCCCACTCCCAGCACAGCCTTGGCAACAGTTCCCATCGGCAACAGGCCCTACTGGCAACCGTTTCCATTCCCTTGAGAGCAACAGGCTCAGGACATGGAGAGAGGGATGATGCACTGTGAAGCTGTGTGTGTGTGTGTGTGTGTGTGTGTGTGTGTGTGTGTCTGGTAGATGCTAAGAGCTCTGCTTCTGAGGGTAAAGATGCTGAAGTGTGTGTGTGTGTGTGTGTGTGTGTCTGGTAGCCCTGATATAAATGTGATAGATAGCTGCTGTAGGGATGACAAGGCAGTGTTGTGTGTACGTGTGAGTGTTTGTCTGCTAGATGCAAAGTGCTCGGCTAGAGGGAGAGAGGCAGCAGAGATGTGTGTGTGTGTGTGTGTGTGTGTGTCTCTATAAACTGAAAGGAACGATCGCTTGGCAGAAGGGCAGACTCTTGTAAAGCTATGGGGATGAGATTTTAGTTGCTCTAGTAATGACATGGCGGTATTGAATGTGGATATCAGTGTGTGTGTGTGTGTGTGTGTGTGTGTGTGTGTGTGTGTGTGTGTATGTGTCAGACCTGGTGGAAGATGAGGGCCTGGCTGATGTAGCCCCAGCTGGAGGTGGGGCTCAGGTAGTGGATGAGCAGCAGGAGCAGCAGCATGAAGGCGATGCTCGCCGAGGCGTAGATGGCGTTGATGAGAAACATCATGACGGCACAGCCAATTATCCCCAACACACAGGTGTGCCAGGTGAAGTACCGGAAGGTGGGTCTGAGAGGGAGAAGCAATGCTGGGTTAGTTATCAAGGTACGATAGTTTAGGAGACGTAAACATAAGAAAATACATTTTTGAGAAGAAGGGATCTTAAGGTATTAGCCTCACAGAGGGTTTTGAACATGGAGGTAATGTAAAATAGTTTTTATCAGTTAAAACCCAAAAGATATTCAATTTAATATGATATAAAATAGGAAAGATGTGAAATCTCCGTATTTGAGAGGCTGAAAACAACATTTTCTGACAAATTTGTGTTTAAAATATGACTTTTTTATTCATTATTGATCATCATACATTACAACTCTACCCACAATGCATTTAAGCCATATTGTGAAGTCCATAGTGTCCTCTCTGCCCTTTAAAATGGCCCCAGTGTACTTATCACCACTTCTATTGGCACCTTTTTAAAGACTTTGGATTTTATCCGCAAGACGTCTAAATGCTTAGTTAGTTATTAAGCTCTATCTGCAACACTGTGTAACGCCTACAGTACCTCACAATTATGAGAGGGGATCTTAAGGTATCAACAGAGTCAAAGCATGGCTGTTTAGACTCTGTTTTAAACATGCAGGTAATGGAAAATAGTGACAAATGTCTTTAAAATGTCATGTTTTATCAGTTAAAAACCAAAAGATATTCAATTTAATATGATATGAAATAGAAACATAGGTAATATCCATATTTGAGAGGCTGGAAACAACATGTTCTGACATTTTTGTATTCGTCATTGATCAGCACACATTACAATTCTACCCACAATGCATTTAAGCATCCCTCCTTCTATCCTGGTGATGTCCATATTGTCCTCTCTGGCCTTTTTAAATTGCCCTCCATCACCACTGCTATTGGCACCTTTCTAAAGACTCTGGATGTGATCCACAAGATGTCACAAGCAGTTATTCTGTTCCCGTTTAAAAGGGACATCATCATTCAATATCACGAGGAAACAGCCTGTGTGAAATCACTTTGCATTGATTTTTACACTGGGGGGCGGAACAACAAGCTGTCAACATGACATATTATCACCTCATCATCAGCTGAGAGTCACACATCCAGCTGACATTAGCATTTATAAGACTTTCTTCCCCTCATATTACTGAGTCATTCAAGCCATTGTTGATATACACATTTCGAAAAATAGCAGCTTTTAAGTCTGTGGATTGACATTTATTTTTGAAGGTTTGTCCATTGTTTGCTATTATAGGTCTGCTGTGTTTAGACCCGTGTTGATCAGGTTTTGTTATAATCTGTCAGATGTCTCTGTTGAACGGTGGATGTTATAAAAACCATATGTTGTTCAGGGTAATGACAACTTTTCTAAAAATGAAAAATATGCCTCTGATGTGAAACCAAATCATTTGTACAGACAGATCTAGAATGATCACTTCATCGTTCACGCCTCTGCCAACCAGTGTTAGAAAAGTGTCACCAGTTTGAACACTTTTTTAATCAACAATTTATAGACAATTATGGTTTGAAATCTTGAGTTATGGCCACGTACAGGGACCTTAATCTCCAGGTGTTACTCAGGTAAGGAGAGAAGGACAACCTGAATAAAAACTAAGCTTATTACGACACTTTTTGATTTGATCGTGTGTAAGTTCTACGTTAAAAATAGCATTGAAAAAGCATCTGTAACACAGAATAAAGAGACTTTCGAGGCAGTTATAAGGTATCACCACGCTTAAACTTACTATACAACGTTTAAACATGATTTAAGGAACCATTTGTGTCTCGATGTATTCATATTTACATTTTCTACACCGGATTTGACTCGATCTATAGTCAAACTGAATGACTTTATGATATTGCACAATAGTTTGGACTGTAATACGGAAATGTCCATGCGATAAAATATGGACTTCTTCCTTTTAAGTCCATTATTTGGGTTGTAGACTTGCTGAGTCTTCTTCTAAAACCGTGCGTTAGCTGCTAGCTCACACCATCTTCAGAAGCATGTCGTAAATACGGAGCTCTTCAGACTAAGAGGCGTTTTACAAACCACATTTTCAGTGGAAAAGCAGCTGGTCTGATATCAGATTCTCCTAAAATGATTATCCATCCACATGGGTTCAGAAAGCTGAAGGGAACAGGAACTCATGTGAAATAATTCAGTATAATAAACTACTCGCTGACCTTATTCCCACGATATCCAGTCCAGATTCAGGAGCCAACAGCAGGATTTTCATTCATTTAATGATCTTTTATACTTTATGATCCCTTTTCCTTTAGTCTGTAAACCTGGGCTGGAATATGTTCATTTGAGGATTTCATGGGGTGAAATAGTTAAGGGGTAGTAAGATTGTTGCACAGTGAAATGTCTGTAAAACTGTTATATGGATTGATACAGATGTCCATGATATGAAACCCATTAACTTTGTTATTACTATAAGCCCTTAACTCTTTCTAATCTCGTACCATCGGCAGGTCAATTTATACATGTGTCCAGTTTATGACAAAAAAACTGCAAAACTGATGACATTCCCACGAACCTCCCAAACATCACCTGCTAAATATGAGCATACTAGTCATTGTCATAGCGTGTAAGCATGAAGACATTGATGTTCGTTGTGTTTAAAGTACCTCAATAATATTACATTACATTACATGTTACTTGTTAGACGCTTTTATCCAAAGCGACTTACATACTCAATACTGTGGACAATCCCCACAGGAGCAATTTGGGGTGAAGTGTCTCAGGGACACAACGACATGCTGACTGCAGTGGGGATTGAACCTGATCCGAACACCAACGCACAACCCACTGCACCACACGCCTCCCATATGTAGTTGAACAAGGTTTTCCCACATAAGAAGTGAAAAAACACCTATTTTTCCCCTACAAAGAAGTGCTGGACCTAGCTCTGACCCGTTGACCACATAAAGATGTTGGAAGTGGCCGGGACGAAACACATCTAGCGTTTGAATTTCAAATTTAAGGAAAGAGCAAAGACCTTTCACTCACAATGTAAAAAAACATCTTTGTCGTGGCAAACATTGCATGAACACAAGTCCATACCACTTTTACTAATATTAATAGGGTTAGTGTTGGTTTGAAGATGGTTCAACTAGAAACCTTAAACCTTTGCTCTGAATCCAACTAGAACCCGAAAAAAGCACCACGTCTTGAAGACACTGTTTATGTTGCTGCTTTTCCTAATGTCAGCCTACATTTCCCTCACAGTTGTAATAATTAACATTATACAATCCTTTATTTATACAACATTGTAAATAAAGACATGTTAAATATTCAGTCAGTCGATCTTGCCGCTACTGCTTTTCCGACAACTTTCTACTCATGGTCGTTCTCGCCATGAACTGTTGTTGTTGACGTAAATTCTACCTCAACCTCTGAGAGATACGCTTTTTTGCTCTTGGAGCTGGATGGACAAAGAGTGGATGCCCGAGTTGAACTAATTCTCATCTAAGAAGCCTCGATGAAAGAGGTACAGTCAAGGTAAGACATGTTAGTTGTGTTAGGAGGGGATCTTTAGTAGTAATCCCCCCTATCATCCTTCAAATAAGCACTCAAAACCCACCTCTTCAGACATGCCTTCCCCCGTCAAACCACTTCCCCCACATCATTACTCCGCCAGTTCATAATGTTCTGTATTTTTATCTAATTGACTTAATTTCCTCTTTGTTCGTTGTCTGAATTGTACATTTGTAAAGCGAGTCCGAGCACTTCCTGTAGACTCTATTAAATACGTGGAGGTTGTGGGCGCAAAAACTGTAAGGACGACTTCACGTACACTTTCTATTTTGGTTTGTAAGTGCAGCAGGTTGAATGCTAAAGATCTGGAGTGACATGTAGATGAGAGGGTTAATGAATACACCGTCACATTGTCCTGTAACACCTGAGCCGCTCAGCTTTTATTGTCTAGATGTTGCAGAGAACACACACACACACAGCAGCATAAATCTGCAGCCACGGGCAGATGGTGTGGGTTTTTTTAACAGTTATTAAGAACACAAATAACGAGGAAACATTTTGGGGAAGCCGTTTAAATGATCTGTTGATATTTCTATCGTGTCTCACATTCGGTAAATGGTGGCAACATATCTTAAAATGTGACACAGCAGTGTTGGCACCGTGATAAATCTCGAGAATAAAACATATCTATCTGTAGATAAATGCAGGAGGCATATTGCCATTGATATGTGGTGTATTCATTATGTTTTATCATGGTTTCACAGCTGATATCATCACCATGGAATAAAACACAAGGTGACACAATATCAAATATATCTACAAATATACCCTATGTTGCTGGTGTTTTCCCTTTCCTGTAGTGTGTTACAGTATATAGGTTTCTGTGCATGTAAATGGTCTGCAAAGGCTACCATTCCTGTGTTTCTCTCCCACACCCCCCATGACTTCATTTTCAGTCAGTGTTCCTGAGGCTCCACTTGCTTGACCTTTGACCTCATGAGTTTTGAAAACGTCTTGCCCCACATCGTCTCATTTCCAGTGTTTTTGTGATGCTCCAGCAGCAGGACAGGCTGCATATATCTGCTGCTGTTTCACCAACACACCCCACTGTCAGCTGAATACTAATTAACAGTGGAGCAGCTCGCTTTAATTGAATAGTTACATTTGCAAGATAAACACATCTTTTTTAATGAAACGATATGCATTTCAGCAGTGCAATGTGGGCCAAAGTTACACTTAAGAATGTTTTAAAAGGTCAGGTCTGAACTAAAAAGTGAAGTCTGAATCTCAATCTCAGAAAAACTTTAATTACCTCGACTCAAATTCCCCCCACACACCACTCCCTGATGCGTGACTGCACAGCAGAATCAAAGCAAATACGGAGTTAACACGGGGACAAGAGCAATTAAAACAAACAGCACACATCGATAATAAGCCGCCCTCTCAGTGCTTGTGTGCTTCAGCTTGAATTCATATGAGAACGAGTGCCTTAGTTGTATTTTAAGCACACATATACCCACAACAACATATATATTTACCTTAATAAATGCACCGTTTATGTATAAATGGGTTGAAGAGGTGTTGGAGTAGGGAGCTTTTGCAGTGGCTCGAAGCACTCACTTATTTTGAGGATCATGTAATTGACCCCAATTTCCTGGCAATAACTGCAGCCGTGTGGATAAACAGTCATTAAAACAGTTCCAGCTGTAATTACACAATGACCGACTGGCTTCCTTAACAGATTCAGACTCTTTAAAATAGCAGCTGCTCAACACTACCGAGAGGGAGAGTGTGAGACTAACAGGAAACTAAATTACAAGAGAGGAGGGATATATGTCATTAGCACTCCTATTGGTCAAGTGTTCTTCATTAATAACAGAGGAAGTACCTAAATGGGAGCCATGATAAGAGCTGTTTTGATTGTCTAAATGATAGGATAGGAGCTTCCTTTATTATCTCCTTTATCTTAGGATACACTGGACCATATTCTACCAAAGGAAAGGAGATAATGCTGTCCCACAATTAATTGCGTGGTGCACCATTCGGCCGTTAACGTAAATCAATCTTGACCCACAAACGCAGATCAGTTCAGTTAAATAGCTATAAATAATTCTTATATCTCATGCCATAACTTGCTAAAGGGCTTATATGTTCTCTAACCTTTCCACACTATGTTAAACCAAAAGGAGAACTATGAACGTTGTGCTAATTACGGCAAAATTATCAAATAATGTTTTGGGTTTTACTGAGTTGAGTGGTGATATGCACAGTTGTAGAAGTGTAGGCCAAACCATGTAAGTTACGAAGCATATACAGCACACATGTGTCAAACTCAAGGCCCGGGGGCCAAATCAGGCCCTTGGTGGATTTAATTTCGGCCCGCAGGATAATTTCTAATCACCATTAGATCTGGCCCGCCGGTATATTGCACGCACACCTTCACTCAATCCTGAGGTTTCCTCAGCTCAGAGCCTGACCCCAAACATTGATGAACTTGCACCCAAGATGAGATGCCAAGTATCTGCTTGAACTAGCATCACAGAGCAGATCACTGAGTTTCAATGGATGTTTCCTTCTGCACTTTCTTTCTTGAGACAACAGGGCATGTTTGGTTTTTCTTTGAGGGAAATAGTTTTTTTGAAGCTGTTGTTGGCCTTTGGAAAAATGTAATCATAAGAAATGACTCTGGAAAAGCTGCAGATAGAGCCATGAGAAATGAATGCAACTGATTATTTAATGTTTAATGTTGTTTTTATAGGCAATAATTTAAGCTTCGTTAGTTCCAGGTTTAATATGTGCAATAAGTTCATTTCAATACGTTTTGCAGTAAACCTTGAACCAGTCCGGCCCTCGACTAGTACCCTTTCTTTAATTTTGGCCCACTGTGTATTGAGATTGACACCCCTATATAAAGCATTCTTATTTCAACTTACGAAAGTGCTTTTATGTTTTTTTTAACCTTTCAATAATATGTTAAACCAAAAGGAGAACTTAACGCTAATTACGGCAAAATTATCAAATAACGTTTTTGGTGCTTATTGAGTGTTTGAAAGTGATATGCACAGTTGCAGATGTGCAGATCTACCTAGTTTTGCATATATTCCTCATAGTATAATGTATTCAAATACCTTCATACCGTCATGCTTATTGGGATTCATGTCAATTAATACGAGCGGACAGGAGGGAGCAACCATTTCCTTTCCCTTTCGTTATTTATTTCATTCAAAACTGGTAATAACGTTTTTTTGTATCCACGTTTAGTAGTGTCATCCACTCATAACATCCTGTGTCTCCTCATAATGACGTCTCCTAGTGTCTTTTCCTAAGTCCTCATGAACTCTCCTTCACATCTTTCCTTAACTCCATCATATTTTTCACTGAGTTAATCAGAATCAGGATCAAGTTTATTGCCAGGTTTGTTTACACATACAAGGATTTGCTTTGGTATCTGGTGGTGGGAACCAGCGTTTCTGCCAGGGGGGCGTCTTGCCGTCATTTGACGCTCTTATTCAGCTCAGAACGCCCTGAACTCGAGCCGAGGGCGTCCAAAAAATGAATAATTCGAGAGAAGATCGAGAGTTTTTATCGCTTGAAATGACGAAAGGAAAAAGGACACCCCTCTGTTGGAGGGGCAAAGGAGTCTGGTGGGATTCTTTTTGGAGTATTGAAGATCGTTTCCCCGACATCGGCGGAGCCTGCCACAGGACAACACGGAACGTGCGTGATTTGGACGCGATGAGCGGGGGGTGCTAGTGGAGCACGCGCGTGAACTGCGAGCGCCGGAGCCTCGCAGCGGCGAAACTGAGGCTCTGTGGTAAACTGTGGTAACATGGAGAGCCGTTTGAGAGCCGTTTGAGAGCCGTTTGAGAGCCGTTTGAGAGCCGTTTGAGAGCCGAAGAGCCGAGCCAAATGACCCGGCTCACTAAAAAGAGCCGGAATTCCCATCACTAACGTAAAGAGATAGTATTTATAAGGGACGGCTCAATTCAAAATTCAAGTCACGTGACAAGACGTGACACGACGTGACGCCCCCCCCCCCCCCCTAAAAAAACACTTAGGACAATGAGTATGGCAAACTACAGTGTATTATATTTTAAAGTGGAGGGCTGTGCAGACATGTGTGCAAACATCACAGTATTTAGAATGAAAAGACAGAACAAGTTGTTGGTCACAAGATGTTCATTACTTTAATGCATAAGGAAAAATGGTTCGGAACGATTCGACTGCAGCCTGCCCTGGGTTTAAGGTTAGAAACCTAAATACTAAAGATGGAAGCTGCTGAAATACTTCTGTGTCTTTGTGTGAAACTAAGCCTTGAGACCACATGAGACCCTTAAACTCACTCCTGAATGTCACACTAATGAAATGAGTTAGATGGCTCTTTAGGACGGAGGAGGTTTCATGGCAGGTTTTACTGAAGCTGTTAGGAATAATCCTCCCACAGCCGGAGGAACCATTCCTCCAGTGAGACATTTCAAATAATAATAAAACATTTGACTTGTTAGAAGTGGGTAGGGGGCTTTATCGTATTATAAGTGGATAATAATATCATCCTGAGAGATCAGACACTGTCGCCTACTTCTCTTGGATAACTGGACTTAAACTCCCACTGTACATTTATATTCAATCTAATATTTAATAATCCATTCCTTGCTCAATTAAATGTACAAATAATGCTTTATATTTTGTTACTGTAAATTTGTTTTTTCTACTTTTTTAATGCTATTTTATTTCTATTTGAGACGTTTACATTTTGGATTGTTTATGTCTAGTCTTTTAATTTCTCTTATGTACAATGCCATGTCTTTTTATGCTGCTGCAACGCAAACATTTCCCAAATTGGCATCAATAAAGTACTTCTTATCTTATCTGAACTTTTGAAAGAACATCCATAACATTCATCTGTCTGCAACTTACAAATTATGTATCTAATATATCATATTCTAATTACTTGTATGTACTCTCCTTGCACTATTTCTCTTCTATTTTATTTGTATTTACTTGCACTGTTTTGTCTGTTTTATTGTGTTGCACTGTTGGAGCTTAGCTCTTGACTTGATCACTTAGCATCGACTGGTGCCCACGATCCTCATCTCTCGCAGGTGTAATTACGATAAAAGCTCCACCCTCCCCTACCCATCTCTTTTGTCTCTGAGGTCCCTCTCCCTTCGTCTCACGCCCCTCTCCAACGACTGATGTCACTTAGCTGACACAGCAAAAAAAAGCACACAGAAATAATCGCCGCCAATCAAGTCCTCCGGGACATTAAGAAAAAAGAAACGGAGAGCGATGAAGATGGAGAGCGAAGAGCCGGCCTTCAGCCAAGAGACACATCATCATCATCGAGGGAATGGAAACTTTATCCGTACAACCCCTCGCACTCACACACACACACACACACACACACACACACACACACTCACACACACACACACACACTCATGTATAAGGGAGGGGTCAGTGAGTGTATGAGACATTACGTCAGGCAGTGTCCCAAACCTGGCACAACACCAGTGGAGACGGCACTGACCTTAAGAAACCACTTATGAGAACTTAGGAAATCATATTGGATCAGCCTGGAATAACAGACAGGAGAGCAGGAGAGTGTGTCATTCAGCTGAACAAACATTAGTGGGCGCTATAACCTGCCTAAAAGGTGTTTACATGAGGTGGGGGGAGAATACTGATAAGGCTGATAAAGGAGAACTGAAATGAGTCAGCATTTCTGCACTTCCTGTTCCCTCGTCTAAAAGTTAATATGTTTTGGTTTGTTTCCTGAAAAGACAAGGTCTGTGGTCAACACAAGCTGAAAAGATTTTAAAGTTTTGTTCTACGACATTAAATACGTCCGTAAATACTTGACTGGTGAGTTTAAAACGGCGGTTTTACTCCACTACATGTATTTAATACCTTTAGTAACTTTACAGATCTGGATGAATGATGTGAAATCTAATCAAGTGTTAAATCAGACTTTAGTTCCACCTGGAGTAAATCCTCAAGCTACCCTGCAGTATACAAAGTCATTCAGACTAGCTGCACCTTTACCAGCTTTGAGAACACTTTCATGATCAATCATTATAAAACATATCATATATATTATTCTGAAATGGACCAATCTGCACAATGACTACTTTTACTGTCGCTACTTTAACTATATTTTGATGAGAATACTTTTCTACTTTTACTTGAGGAACATTTTGAATGCAGGACTTTTACTGTAACAGAGTATTCCTACACTCTGGTACTTCTACTTTTATTCAAGTACAAATCTGAGTACTTCTACTTTTACTCAAGTACAAGATCTGAGTACTTCTACTTTTACTCAAGTACTAGATCTGAGTACTTCTACTTTCACTCAAGTACAAGATCTGAGTACTTCTACTTTTACTCAAGTACAAGATCTGAGTACTTCTACTTTTACTCAAGTACTAGATCTGAGTACTTCTACTTTCACTCAAGTACAAGATCTGAGTAATTCTACTTTTACTCAAGTACTAGATCTGAGTACTTCTACCTCCTCTGCAGAGGACAGCATTTTATTTGTTTTTGGAGTCAATGGTTCAGCTGGTCATTATTCCACAGATCATCAGAGCTGCTGTAATTTGGACGTCACATGGCACCGAGCTGGTGAAAGTTTCTGATTGGCTGCCAGTTGTTGACTGAAGGTCATTCTGCTCTCCACTCACACCCTCAGTGTGAAGTTGTGTCCTGAATCCTGGCCAGTGACCCTGTGCTACTATGTGTACATGTGTTACTGTGTGTGTGTGTGTGTGTGTGTGTGTGTGTGTGTGTGTGTGTGTGTTCATGTGGTTGTTCATACTTGTTTATACCAGTGCAAGTAGCATCAGCATTAGGACACACAGCCCCCCCGAGGATCTGCTCACAGCTGCAGCCTCTACTGATAAAGCTGTAACCAACACACACACGCAAACACACTTAACTGAAGGAAAACCCTCACACTCACAGATGCCCGGGACAGATGCACGCACACACACACACACACACACACACACACGCACATCAACGATCAGAAAAAAATCATCCAGCGTGACTTTGATCTCACAAACACAGGCTCCAAATTACATACCTTCACTCTCCTGTTTTATTATGTGCAAACACACACACACCACACACACACACCACACAACACCACACACACACACACACACACACACACACACACACACACACTTAACAAGCAGACATCTTTTCCGCTACATCATAATTTCAATCCCTCCCCTCCTCGGCACAACAGCACATTTAAGGGAAAGAGAAATATTTCTGCTAAATTAGTTATGCTAATTACAGAGCGGTACTCAGGGGGGGGGGCGCTAAATGGCTTTTAATTCCTTTTGCCTGGAAAGAGACGTGGGAGAGAGCCAGACACAGAGCGAGATGAAAACATAAAAAAAACAACACAAACAACTGGTTTGAAATGTTCCCAGTGACACAGCAACAATGAGCCGACAGAATTAGCCGCTCAGGGGAGGAGGAAAGGAGGCCCAAAGCGTGGCGAGCGGCCAGAAAACAAACCGCCTTATCAGCTCCGGGGGTCCCCAGACCCACAGGGGGCCGAGAGAGGAAACGTTTTTGGTAACTTTGAGTTCTCTGCCAGCGGTCACGCAGCGATAAGAGGCGCGAGCAGAGAAACACTGCTGGACACAAAGTTAGTTACCATGTGTATCACTCATATTATAAAGCAAACACTGCAGACTGATACTGACAGCGCCCTCTTGTGGCCTTTGAAAGTAGTGCATATTAACATTTGTACGATTTAAAATGAGACATGACCACGTACAGCAACTTTATGCAACTTCTGTAGTGTAATCGTATTTTCAGATTAGCATAAACCCCATGAGATGCACCATTTTGTTTTCAAGGGGGTCCCGATATTCGTTCAACAATAAACAAAATCCAAAAAGAGCCAGACAAAAGTCAGTCTTCATATATTTGAACACTTGAGATAGACAGGGGGTCTTAATGGTCTATCTTCAGTTGTTTTCCTATTCTAAGGCAGGCACCAGTAGGCATATTTTGCTTATTGGTCTTTCCAGCGTGTGGGTTTTTGTCTTAAGAAGTCTCCATAACTCTTGTCATTAACCAGGATCGGCCGATCGATCGGAGCATCCCTAACTTACATGATGCCGAATTTAACAAACACATTTAAATAATTGGTTTAAACGGCATAATATTAATAAGGACGATCGTCCGTTCTGTGATTCTCCAGAACACACACATGGCCAGTCCGCCCCTGTGTAGCATTATTTCGATGAGAGATGAGCTGATCGCCACTGGGCGTTCAACTAAAGACACAGCCACGCAATAACTGTGGCATTTGTACAGCTCCTTATGGGTACTGCAATTTGTGAAGTGCTTTGCTCTGCGGTGAAACGATCAGCACTGCACCACGCAGGAAAGCGGCAGAAAGTTGCCTGGAGTTAAAGAGAGCGGGGCTGCGTTGCGTGCATGGCTTCCTCCTGCAGGTAACGGGGAGACGCGCTCTGGCGGCGGTCTCATTCAGGATCCGATTTTTTTTTAAAAATATTTTGCACACTTATTCCACTTATTCCTAGTGTGCCACTGGTTACGGTGCCGCGTGCCAATGGTGGCATGCGTGCCAGGGGTTGCCGACCCCTGGCCTACAGTGTCTATATATTATCCTGTCTATATTTGGGGAATATTCAAATATAAGGAAATACAGAGAAAAAAGGACCACATTCTCAGCATGGTTTCAGAGAGGCATTGATCCAAAAAAGACAGTTTTTAACCCAATATGCAACTATAAATGTAATTGACTTACATCCAACAAAATATTCAGAAGCACAACAACCTAAACAACCCCGTTGTGCAGAGAATCAATATTTCAGAGATACATATGCTGTTTTCTCGGATGTACAGTACACTGTCTGTTGCTGTATCTCGATTGACTAAAAGCTAAAAAAATGTACATCAAATTTGCTGAAGAGGATATATAACGGACAACAAAATCAGTCATTAAAGTGATGAAGGGTGTTTTAACAGTTTCTCTGCTCCTTAACAAATCAAAAAGTAGCACTTGTCATATTTTAAATGTGTTTCCCAGCCAGTGGAGGAGTTTCATCAAGGCAGGCATGTCTTTAAAGAAAAGTTATTCGATTTTGGGGCAAGATTTCTATGACGCCGTCTCCGCTTCACACAGAAAATATAGAATAAGTCATAAAAACGACAAACACACGGCACGCTGTCCTCAGGTTATGTTGCTGTGAACACGGCCGCAGGGAGGCTTTGTAAATCAGGATCATTGTGAGTGTCCCAGGAAACAAACACCACACTGATGCACACACACACAGACACACACACACACACACACACACACACACACACACACACACACACACACACAGTACATTTAAATCTCCAGCATCTTGAGCATCGCGTTCAGGCACACAAAACAAACACACACAGTTTTATTGTCACTCCCTCTCCAATATGGGGCTATAGGCAGGGGCCAGTTTTATGTCCTTAATTAGTACACCTTCTATCCAGCTGGCTCACAACCAGCTCCACACACACACATAAACAATGGAGTGTTTAGTGGGGAATATGTCCGCCTGTATATGAACCCCAGGGTGTTGGCTATAGGCCTTCATTATGAGGGATGGTTTGTACCTGAAATTGGGAGCAGAGGCCCACTCCAGAGCCAGGCAGGCCAGATCCACGGCGGCGTACACCAGCAGGAAGAAGATGGTCACAATACTGGCGATGGTGTTGAGCTTCCCTGAGAACAGCACCAGCTGGAAGAGAAAAGACAAAGGAGGAGAGGGGATTAACTTCAACAGTGGCATATATATTATATATACCAACTATGTGCAATATGTGCAATATATACCTGGCGGCTATATCTTCAGAACTGTTACAGGATGTGTATTTTGTAAAATGTGTAATTTTTTTATCTTAAATATTTTTTTACGCATGCTTCTTAGTTAAAGGTCCCCTATTATACTGTTTTTCATCAATATATCACAGGTCTCAGATATACACAGAGCCTGTCTCTGATTGGCTGAAACACCAAACAGATCATTGCAGCATCCCATAATCCCCTCTGTTTCAGCCCTGTTTCAAAAGTGCTGATTCTCTGTCTGTTACTTTAGATGAAAATAAGGAGCCCCTCCCCACGCCCCTCTGAGAGAGATTTGGTTAAAAGAACTCAATGGTGCTCTAGGAGGAGATTCAGGTGATAAGGTGGGGGGGGGGGGTTACCTTGGTTGCTGATTGGCTAATGGTTACACAAGACAAAACATCGTGATGACATCATAAAGTGGCCAAAATCTGATCAGCTCATTTTCAGACAGGTTTTTATAGAAATGGATCAGGACAAAAAGAGAGAGAATATTTGTTCCTGAGACTTTCTTTACACAGAGGGGACACATGTTGATGTAGAAAAGTTTCCCCTCTGTGGGACGAATACAGGGATTCTGATTCTGGTTCTGACATGTCATTCAAAAGTCAGAAGTAGAGTATCGTAGTCTAGTTTCCAGCCTATTGTGAACCTGGAAATGTTGAGTACACCAAAGTTAGAGAAGTCTAGTATGAGTCCCAAGCACAGAGAAACTGCCGGATGCTAACTTATATGTATTGGGGAGTTTGCACAATTAGTATAAATTGCATTAATCAGCGTTATAGCCTATGTGGACATATCTAAAATAAAATGGCTCGGCCGATTTGGACAATTCTGTAGCGGTTTTGGGGGTTATTGAGGATGCTGAGTCCATTTCTGACATTTTCAGGATCGAACATGGCAGATTTAACCATAAAATGCCAATATTTGTACTATTGGTGGGATTTTCATTCATTTTAGGTCGATTTGGAAGATTTGGACCAAACTGATTGCTTATTTATTTGAAAAATAATTGTCCACAGTAGAGGTAATTATTTTCATCTTGTGCTCTCTATATCCAAAGGTCTTAACACTACTAATGGTAGTTAAAATCAGCCCACAGTGAGTACAGATATGGCCACTTAATTCCAAATCATTTTGTGGGTGAAGTATTTCTTTAACCTCTTTTCCAGCACACACATTATTTTCACCCCCAAAAACGTATTCATAAAATATGAAGTTAATCACATGATTTGCATGTCCATGAGCCCTTTGAGTGAAAATAAGGTGATTAATCATCTGATTTATAATAAACCAACATGCTTACCTCACTGCCATCTATCTTCACGTGGCAGGAGGCGGCACACGCTCATGTTTTTATTAATACACTAACATAGGGGAGTTTAGCACCAACATTAAGTTATAAACTAAACTATAATGTGTTTTGAGTTAACTACAGTAAAACGTTTTAATTACCTTGTGTTCAAGTCTCTAAGTTGCATACTGGACCGTGATTGGCTAACTGTCAGAAATCATTAGTATTCCTGTCGTTTGTCTGATTCTTATCAAACTTTTTAAGGTGAAAATACAGGAAAATGTGTGGCAGATAACTATAAAAACAGTGTCTTGGTGTCGACTCTGCGGAGTGAGAGTTGAACATCCAAGGGAATAAGATTAGAAAGGTCTTGTTTACTTATGTGGGAGGCGTAAATATAACCTTAACACTGTTTCAAACTGTGAAAAGTTACTCACCAAGTCAAACTTTAAGTCATGAATCCCCAAATAATAGAGTCCATTGTGGCCCAAAGTAGAGAGGCTCTGCAGTGAGATATGATTATCTGTCTGCACTGTGGGGGGGGGGGGGGGGGCACTGAGGTTAGATTTGACCAACACCTAGGGAGCAAATTAAATGTTTGCACATTTTCCCGGGGACCACAGAGGGTCTCCAGGCCTCTGATGGAGGCTAATGTTCAGGTTTAATTAAGATGGAATCTAGGCTGCAATCAGCTGCGTTACCAGCGCGCTACGTGACAACACAGAGAGAGAGAGAGAGAGAGAGAGAGAGAGAGAGAGAGAGAGAGAATATTCGGAGTTTCTCAGTGACGAACATCCAGTAATACTGACAGCAGACTCAGAGACAGTTTTATTCCACAGGCCATAAGACTAGTAAACACCTGATCTTTTTAAAGAACATCCATAAACATTCATCTGTTTGCATCTTGCAAATTATTTATCTATATATCATACTCCATGTACTTGTATATAGACTCTTCTTGCACTATTTCTATTTTATTTGTATTGACTTGCACATTTCAAAACATTCTCTTGCACTATTTCATCTGTTTTATTTGTTTTATGTCCTATATATATTCATGCTGCTCTGTTGGAGGAGCCTGTGACTTAACATATCATTGAAATATCTACACTGTAGCTGCTGTGCACATGACAATAAAGCTTTGAATCTTGAAACTTGAATCTTGAGCACATGCATGCATGAGACCCCCCTCGCTCTGTGACTGAGGAGCACCAGGGGACTTCTAATAGAGGAGGAGGATGACCCCATTAGAAGTGCTGCTCTCTGCCATGTTCTCCCACACAGGTCGAGTGTAACTCACCTACAGTTACCAGCCAAGCTGCTCTAACTGTGTTATATCTTTCTTATAACTATGGTGGCATTGCAAGGGCTCTCTTTACAATTAGCCAATGGGATTTTGGAATATTGCTGAAAATAAAATCTGTGGCAAACACACATTTTATTTATTTACACGTTTTTTTGTAACGCCACTCTATGATTGTTGAAGCGTAAATGTAATCGACAGAGTTCAAAGCAAACGTTAGGCTATAAAGGAACTACAGCCCGGTCACATGACTTCACGTCACCACCGCTAAGCTAAAGGAGGCTAATGTTGTGCTATAAAGGAACTACAGCAGGGTCACATGACTTCACGTCACCACCGCTAAGCTAAAGGTGGCTAATGTTGGGCTATAAAGGAACTACAGCCCGGTTACATGACTTCACGTCACCACCGCTAAGCTAAAGGAGGCTAATGTTGGGCTATAAAGGAACTACAGCACGGTCACATGACTTCACGTCACCACCGCTAAGCTAAAGGCGGCTAATGTTGGGCTATAAAGGAACTACAGCCCGGTTACATGACTTCACGTCACCACCGCTAAGCTAAAGGAGGCTAATGTTGGGCTATAAATGAACTACAGCCCGGTCACATGACTTCACGTCACCACCGCTAAGCTAAAGGAGGCTGATGTTGGGTTATAAAGGAACTAAAGCACGGTCACATGACTTCACGACACCACCGCTAAGCTAAAGGCGGCTAATGTTGGGCCTGATGACGTTTAGTCGTCTCATTTAGACATGTGTTAGTAACCGCCACTGAATATATCTGACTCTTTAGCTGCTCTACTCTCTAGAGCTCTGCTCTACAGCTACCTGCTGCTATTGGGAAAAGGATAAGTGTAATTACAGCCTGGATAATACAAAGAAAAGGTTATAAAAGCTTGAAAGTCAGGTGATAATTATCCTAAAGCATGATATTAACTGTGGGTTTCTTCACTGATACTGATTATGATATATATATATTACATTTATCAGATGTATTCTTCTAAGGGGTGACTCTCCCAGGAACCTGATTCAATTGCCAACTCACAGTGAGATGAGGATTATTCCATTCATGCTATACAGGGGTGCGGAAAGTCTTATTTCACATAGAGTTGCTCAGTTTATGCCCATAAATCATGATGGATAGCCTGTTTTAACATAAATATCAGCCTATTAATATTAGTGTTCATTAAAATGTAAAAAGGCTATAATAAGCTACTAATCAATCTTCGTAGTGAGCGTAAATAAATCAACAAGTTAGGGGACCACTGGAGCGAAACCTTGGTAAAATAACGGCTAAATAACAATAACATGAAGCTACAGGTTGTAAATTAAGACATTTATCAATCAGAGCTCTAACCTTAAGAACGTGGCACTATCAGAGACACATAAGTGTTTTAATTTATGAAGCAAAGTGAGTTGAAAACATATCATATTATTCTGAAATGGACCAATCTGCACAATGACTACTTTTACTGTCGCTACTTTAACTATATTTTGATGATAATACTTTTCTACTTTTACTTGAGGACCATTTTGAATGCAGGACTTTTACTGTAACAGAGTATTCCTACACTCTGGTACTTCTACTTTTACTCAAGTACAAGATCTGAGTACTTCTACTTTTACTCAAGTACAAGATCTGAGTACTTCTACTTTTACTCAAGATCAGAGTACTTCTACTTTTACTCAAGTACAAGATCTGAGTACTTCTACTTTTACTCAAGATCAGAGTACTTCTACTTTTACTCAAGTACAAGATCTGAGTACTTCTACTTTTACTCAAGTACAATATCTGAGTACTTCTACTTTTACTCAAGTACAAGATCTCAGTACTTCTACTGATCTGAGTACTTCTCCCACCTCTGGCAACAGCTGTAAAACTTGGATATAATAACACCACATCTTTCAGTTCAACATGTACCACATCTTTCTAAAAAAATGTAGACACATTGTTTTCATACAAAGGCCAGTATTAGTTTGTCTGAACTTGTCTGAACTTAAGTACATGTTTCTGGTATCAGTACTTTACTCCACTACTTATTTTTACGACTTTTTACTTTGACTTCTTACATTTTGAACACAAATACCTGTACTTTCTACTTGTTACATTTTGAACACTAATACCTGTACTTTCTACTTGTTACATTTTGAACACTAATACCTGTACTTTCTACTTCTTACATGTTGAACCCAAATACCTGTACTTTCTAATTCTTACATTTTCCAAACAGGCTGGTTCCTTTAGTTTGAATCTGTGTTTGGTGGCGTGATCATTATTATTTAGAGTCATTGCGTGCCTATTGATTTGAACACGATCCGTGTATCCATCATTTCCTGGTCTTCTCTAAAGAAGAGGGACCAATGAAAACGTTGTCATGTTGCCGTTGTTCAGCATGGAAACATTCATTAGCTAACAATGACATTATTGTTCTATTCATATAAAGGGAGGTCAGGTACTCTTTAAAACAGCTGCTAGTTATGGGTACTTTTTACTTAAGTACATTTCAAAGCCCATACTTCTTTACTTTTACTTGAGTAAAGAAGTTTAGTCAGTACTTCTACTTTCACCAGAGTATTTTTAAACACGAGTATCTGTACTTCTACTTGAGTAAAGAATGTGTGTACTTTTGCCATCTCTGGTATTAATATAGTGCACAATGGTATGGTAATCATTGTGCCTTCATTACCAGCCAAATCCTTAATGAGGGTAAAAGAGGAGTTGAAACTACGAGTAGGAAAGAGAAGAAAGAGGGGAAATGGGATTTAAAAAGAGAAAGTGTTGGAGAGCATCCCTGACCTCTGGCAGTGGAAGTCAGCGGGTGTTTCTCCTCTGGGAGCCTTCTCTAGCAGAGCATTAATTAACCATTAACTCAGACACAGGCTGGACAACTGCTGTCACCGCACACTCTGAATCTCCCCGGGCTACGTCTCTGAAAGAGTCTGAATACTGGAGAGGAGTGTGCATAATTTGCCCTAAAAAGAAGTGGAAGAAAGGGTCTGTAATGCTTTAGGCGACAGAGTCGAGGCGTCTCCAGAAACGTCTCCTGGTTGGAGGTAACCATTGAGGAGAGCTTGCTGTAATAAGGTGAGTATTTTGGATGCACCTGCACCTCTTCAGAACTGCTTTTAATCTGTAATTAATGTTGTGTTTTATATATTTTAAGAGTGTTGTTTTTATGAATTTTGACTCTGTGAAGTCATATGACCGTGGTGTAGTTCTTTTCTAGCCTAACGTTAGCTTTTTTACTTCTTTAGATCGTGCATTTATGCTGCAACAATCCTACAAGTTATGTAAGTATGTGGAGGTCGTCCTGCTGAACAAAACAGAGCACTTCCAGCAATGGTCACATGGTTGTGGTTTGGGTATTTAGGTCACCTGTTTCACGTCGGGGGGCGGATAACAGAGGGTGAAATGTGTTATGTTGAACGTTTTGGTCATTTTGTTATTGTGTGTTTGAATTTGTTTATTAAATATCATCAACCGTCTCTTAAACTTCAGTATGGACTTTCTCATTGAAAACGAGTCACAGCGTGAAGCCAAGCTTAGCCTCTTGGCGACTCAAATTGAAATGGGAATCGAGCGCATCAGAGGGAATCAGGGAAACGCTAACTTCAGGGTCGGTTTACAAAAGTACGATATCCCTGCAACACTCAACAATCTTTTGAATGTTTTAGACTGAAATTCTAGCCATTTCCTACACATTGCATCTTTAAATGCCAATTACCGCTAATAACGATGTGTGATAAAGTCCAGAAAAGAACTTTCTCGAATCACTTTTTCCTTCGTCAGCTGTTCTGCAACTCAATGCAGATCTTCCTGTAGCTCTGCTGGATTCATCCCACTGTGATCTTCAGGGTTTAGATGGTTTCCAGTGGAGTGTCAAACAGTAATGGGATGAGAAATCCAAAGCCATACTGCTCTGCCAGGAAACGCTGGCTTAATCTATTCAGGACTTCAGGTGTCTGGGGTCTTGATCAACAGGTGGATTTGTGCTGCTCTTATACCACCAATTTACCTGCCAATCCACGCTCCTATCCATGAGGTAATGACGGGTAGAAATACGGTTACAAATGGGAGGAATGATTCTTGTTCAGCAGGAAACTGGACGACCCACTGTAGGCTGCAGAGCTCAGAAATAATGGCGTTGTTTGCAGAGAATGAGGCTTGATTTGTAATTGGCTTCAAAATTGTGGTTTTTAAATTGGATTCATTGTTGGTGTGGGAAACTGCTGTGTTTGGTGACATTGGAAGGCATTTGAAGTTACAGCTGGAGGTATTTTGCAGAAAGTGTGCAGGGATCTGAGTATTGGCTTCATATGATTACATTTTTTCAATGAAAAGATTTTTTTAAGAGGGACTTAAAAAACGGACCAACATACGTACAATTATTTTTCAAATACAAAATACAAAGTAGTGAAAACAGTCTATATACATGTAAATAGAATATAATATGGACAAGAACAGAATATGAAATTAAATAATGTAAATTAAGACAAAATTAAATATGGTTTATTGCGGTGATTATTTATTTTTTAAAGTTAGCCTATCATCCATCCTTACTATGGCATTTGCCACTTGATTGACAGGTAAGCCAGTCTGAGATCTCATCTTTTCTAACACGCAGTTCACCACGCATGGGCTGCAAATCACCGACGAGCTGATGACCTAGTTAGCCTTCCAATTTATACAATTCTACTAAAGAAAGGGTATACAAATTACCAAAAATGTACTGAGTTGTATTGTGCCATACGGGTTCATGCAGTTATGAGGGGGCCTCACCTCCTCATCTGAAGCGCAAGTGTGGCGCAATTAGTGTAAGCGCCACAGTTGATCCGTTTACGCCCCCCCCCCCCCCCCGCTTGCAACACAGATTGGGCAGGGTAGGGCCTGTAGGTAGATCATTTGGACTTGGTCATTTTAAAAGTAGCTCCCAAGCTGAAAAAGTGTGGGCACCCCTGCTTTACATGCACTAAAAGCTTCACAACACACTACAGGAACGAGAAGACCCTCTTAAAACACAATAGGGCCTCTTTAACTTCTCTGTTTTTCTTCTCTCCTTGATCTTGCCGTCTATTTTCCCTCGACTTAAGAGTCCCCGCTCGTTCCCTCTTTTCAATCCCGCAGTGTGTGAGTTTTTTGAGACGAGATTACAATCAGACTTTTGTCATCAGTGAATCATTCAGATGGCAGAGAGAGAGAGAGAGAGAGAGAGAGAGAGAGAGAGAGAGAGAGAGAGAGAGAGAGACGAGGAGTCAATGATCTCAGAGCCGCTAACGATTTCACTGTAATTGCTCCTCGTCCACTCCTGGAGAGCGAAGAGGGGTGAAGAGGAGGAGGAGGAGGAGGAGGAGGAGGAGAGAGGAGGGGGAGGAGGAGGAGGGGAGGAAGAGGAGGAGGAAGAGGAGGGAGAGGAGGAAGAGGAGGAGGAGGAGGAGGAGGAGGAGGAGGAGGAGGAGGAGGAGCGCAAATAATGACAAGCCATTCAGGTTGAACAGTCACCTCTGATAATGATAGTCAGCCTCCTCTTTGTCTCTCTATCCTCCCGCTCTTCCTCCCCCTCTTCCTCTTCCTCCTCCTCTTCCTCCTGCTCCTCCCTCTCCTCCCCCCCCTCTTCCTCCTCCTCCTCCCCCTCCTCTCCCCCTCTTCCTCCTCCTCCCCCCCCTCTTCCTCCTCCTCCTCCTCCTCCTCCCCCCTCTTCCTGCTCCTCCTCCCCCTCTCTCCCCCTCTTCCTCCTCCTCCCTCCCCCCCCCCTCTTCCTCCTCCTCCTCCCCCTCCTCTCCCCCTCTTCCTCCTCCTCCCACCCCCCCCTCTCCTCCTCCTCCTCCCCCCCTCTTCCTGCTCCTCCTCCCCCTCCTCTCCCCCTCTTCCTCCTCCTCCCTCCCCCCCCCCCTTCCTCCTCCTCCTCCCCCTCCTCTGCCCCTCTTCCTCCTCCTCCCTCCCCCCCCCCCCCTCTCCTCCTCCTCCTCCCCCTCCTCCTCCTCCTCTGCCAATATTTCCTCCTCACTCCAAATGTTCTTTCTCCCGAGTCGTAGAAGACACAATGGAAGAGAGAAAACTCTACAGTATATTTTCTAAACCGTCTTTGTTCAGGATTTTTTTTTACAATTTGTTCCTTTCAGCTCTTTTTTTTTACTACTGTATTCACGTCTCTCCCTGAAATTATATTTAGCTTTTCCACCTCAAGTTTCTCAGTTTTCCCCAAAATACCAAAGGTAAAAGCATACCATTTCATAAATACATATATTAAGTAACTAGATAATGATGATTGACTTTACACAGCTGGTAAAGGTGGAGCTGAATTACATTACATCTCTCTTGTTAGACATTTTTCTCCAAAGCGATTTACAGACATTCAGTATTTTCGGCAATCCCCACAGCAGCATTTTAGGGTGAAGTGTTTTCCCCAAGGACACAACGACATGCTGACTGCAGTGGGGATTGAACCAGTGCTCCCCTGATCCTCTGATATAACTATTTGGCGACTATATGTGGATTTATATTTAACATGAGAATGAGAATTGTATTGCCAGGGAAGTTTACACAAACAAGGGACTTGTTTTGGTGTTTGGTGGTGCCAACATAAACAACATAAGGACATAAGTTGTAAGAGAAGGTCAAAAATATTATAAAAAGAAAATGTTTTTAAAAATGAAAAAAAAGGATGAAGACAAGTAATTACGTTGTTACAGTATGCGTGCAAACCACTGCTTTACCGGCAGTTTCTTGGGTTTCCTACCAGTAGCTTTGTGTCCTAGTTCAGCGGTTCCCAACCTCTGGGCCTCGGCCCCCTAGTGGTCCGCGAAGGAATCGCAACACATTATGATTTGTGTGGAAACATTTCATTATTAAGATTTTTTTTTTTTATTTTAACCTCTTTCCTTTCTCTTTCTTGATCCTCCATAGCAACGGTCATTACAGTCCTTAGCAACGGTCATTACAGTCCTTAGCAACGATCATTACAGTCATTACAGTCCTTGACAGCGGTCTGTTCTAGTGGATTAACAACGTGTCACATGTTCTGAATTGACCAATCAGAATCGAGTATTCAACTAAACCGTGTAATAAAAATGTCTGTTTGTTACTGATGGCCAGCTCCTTTTCTAATTAAAATAACAAGTATTCTGAGAACTTTATTTAGCCTCCGTATTGTTTATGGTTGAATGTGGGCCACGAACATTTTTTAGATTCTTAAGTGGGCCCTGAGTTGAAAAAGGTTGGGAACCGCTGTCTTAGTTGACCCTCTCCATCCTGTGTTAATGTGACTGACCTGCACCAGGAACCAGGAGATGATGACGGACACCCAGGGGTTCCCGCTGTGAGACGTCTTCTTAGCCGGAGACAGCACCTTACCTGCAGGAGTGGAGGGACATATATTCACATTTAAAGAAACTGAATGTTCTCCAGCAGCAGGTATAATATTAAAATATCAGAATTGACCTTTAAAACCCACGTCAGAGGAACCCTGAACGCATGGTTTCATCAAAAGGAAGAAGAAGAAGTACCATTCTTGAGTTTAATGGAGAATCTCCTCCACTACATTCTGCATTAAATATCAGCGGGCATTTCTACACAGACTGGGAAATGGCAAAGCATTTTAGTGGGCGTGCAGTCAAATAAATTCCATCTGTTCTGTAGATATTTTAACCCTTTTGCATGCACTTTGAGTTTCTTTGTCTATTCTTTGCCATTTGTATGTCTCTATGTGGGCATGTTATGTCTCTCGTACATTGTGCATCTCTTTGTGGTAATTTTGTGTATTTCTGTACTTGTTTCATGTCATTTTGCATTTATTCACATTGTGTGTTTCTTCGTGGTTGTTTCATGTCTCTTTGTGTACATTGTGTGTCTCTCTGTGGTCCTTTGATGTCTCTTTGTGTACATTGTGTGTCTCTCTGTGGTAATTTCATGTCTCTTTGTGTACACTGTGTGTCTCTATGTGGTCATTTCATGTCTCTTTGTGTACAATGTGTGTCTCTCTGTGGTCCTTTTATGTCTCTTTGTGTACATTGTGTGTCTCTATGTGGTCATTTCATGTCTCTTTGTGTACACTGTGTGTCTCTATGTGGTCATTTCATGTCTCTTTGTGTACAATGTGTGTCTCTATATGGTTGTTTTATGTCTCTTTGTGTACATTGTGTGTCTCTCTGTGGTCCTTTTATGTCTCTTTGTGTACATTGTGTGTCTCTATGTGGTTGTTTTATGTCTCTTTGTGTACATTGTGTGTCTCTTCGTGGTTGTTTTATGTCTCTTTGTGTACATTGTGTGTCTCTATGTGGTCATTTCATGTCTCTTTGTGTACATTGTGTGTCTCTTCGTGGTTGTTTTATGTCTCTTTGTGTACATTGTGTGTCTCTCTGTGGTCCTTTTATGTCTCTTTGTGTACATTGTGTGTCTCTATGTGGTCATTTCATGTCTCTTTGTGTACATTGTGTGTCTCTCTGTGGTCCTTTTATGTCTCTTTGTGTACATTGTGTGTCTCTATGTGGTCATTTCATGTCTCTTTGTGTACATTGTGTGTCTCTCTGTGGTCATTTCATGTCTCTTTGTGTACATCGTGTGTCTCTATGTGGTAGTTTTATGTGTCTTTATGGACATGTTGTGTCTATGTGGTGATTTTGTGTCTTTTTGGGTTCATTGTGTGTCTTTTTGTAGTCGTTTCATGTCCTTTCGTATTTCTTCTTTGGTGTTTTAGTCTTCATTTTTCTTCTGTAGTAATTGTTGAGCTTTTTTTAGTTGTTTTGCATCTCTTGGGAGTTCTTATCTCTTTTAAATCTGACAAGCCGTCACAACTATCATTAAACCCGCCTACCTGCAGCGTGACATTTCCCTGCACCACCTGTCCCTTGAACACCACTTCCACCCACACATCTCATCCTGAGTGGGAACATTAAAACAGCCTCGTCTTGAGATTATCTTCCTGTTTCTCTCAGAATGCACATTGTACAGTAGATACAGATTCTGGATCATTAGGCTTCAGAGCAGAGTACGAACATTACAATATACAGAACAAGTTCAAAGGCACTATAATAGACCGACCTACTACTGAAGGAACTCTGAACATAGTATACGCATTATAAAGAGTGAAAAGTAGGTGGAGTTTTTGAATTCAATTGTAAATGCAGCGAGGTGAGTACAATATGTACACATTGATGAGGGTTACTGTAAGAGAAGGGAGTTTAAAAAAAGGTAAGAATGTATGAAATTAAACTTTATCTAATACTTTAGAGCTGTATGTTACACAACTCATGATATTTATTTTAAGGATCAGCGCCACAGTACTCATATCCTTCTAGAAAAACACCTGACATTTATGAGGTTGAACTTCATGGCAGATGGTTTGAATAAAGACAAGATGAATACAACTCAAACCACTGGACCGGACATTTTAATTTGGTACTTTAAGATAAAGTCGTGTAAAGCTTTAAGTGGTTTCTGGGAAATATCCATAAGAGAAACGGTATTTCTCAAAATAAACCCTGGGATATTCTACCAGGAAAGACGCCAGAAGAAATGGATGGGAAGGTCATTTTTATTCCTTGTTATAAGAGTGGGAATAACTGAACAGATTACAAGGTGTGGTTAAAGATAACGACTTAATGAACTCTAAACGGGAGGGTCTCGTAAATGAAATGTATAAGATGGAAAAAATGAGAATGAAAATTTGAAAAAGTTCATATCTTTGTCGATAGATTGGAGAAATGGGCGAGGTAAACAACACAAACATTACTAATGAGCCTCATGTTGAACTTCAGATATAAGAATAAGGACATATCCATTTTCTGTTAACTATTGATTTAACTTCATTAACTTCAGTTTTTTTGTTTTGTTTGTCCTTTTTTTCTCTAATTTGTGGATTATTAATGATTTGTCTTAGTTGTACCTGTGTTTCATGTTGTAATGTACGCCCTTTAAATTATATTTTCTCAAAATGCAAAGACAATCTGAGTAAATAAAGGACGAGAAGAGAGAGTGAAAGAAGGGAGACGGGGGGGAGGAGGAGGGAGGCGACGAGTTTGAGACGAAATTTCACAGCTGATGAAGGATGGGAATTAAATCAGAGAGACTTTAGAGTCAAATCAATGAGAGGGAGAGAGACGCAGGACAGAGGTGAGGAGGGGAGATTAGAGAGTTAGAGAAGAACTCTGAGTGTGTGTATGTGTGTGTGTGTGTGTGTGTGTGTGTGTGTGTGTGTGTGTGTGTGTGTGCGCGTGTGTGTGTGTGTTGGAGAATTGACACATCCATCACTTTGTTTGCATAGGACAGTGACAAGGTTAAGCTGTGAGCATTCACGAACGACGACAACAAGAACACACACACACACACACACACACACACACACACACACACACACACACATAGAGTG